>CM065467.1:1200000-1800000 GCA_032872475.1 Leptopilina myrica (nomen nudum)
GTCAGTTCGAAATACAATGTTTTTACGTGTTATCTCAGTTTAAAAACTTATTAAACTTTAAAGACAGGAAAAAATTTTTATCAGTTAATTAGTTCTGGAAAATAATTTCCTCTTTATGAAATCTAGTTATAATACACTGTTAAGTTTACACCCACTCGCAATATATATTTCTTGTTTTATGTACTTTCAATTTAAATCTGCATTGGCAAATATAATAATGAAGAAGTAATTTTTTTTTATTTCACAAATTATTTTAAGTTCAGAAAACAGCAATGAGTGAAATTCACAAAATTATAAAAATTTTAGACTAATAATTAGTGGAATAATTTTGGTTAGAATTTATTTCCAATTTTGAAGCTATTTTTAAATGAACTTTTATTTTGCCAATTAGTTATGGACGATAATAAAATATTTTTCGATAATAATTGAATTTTTTGCAACAAATTTTATTTAATTTTTCGAAAAGAATTTAATTTTTGCAACAAATTTTATTGGAATTGTAAAAAATAATTCAATTTTTGCAACAAATTTTCTTTAATTTTTCGAAATGAATTTAATTGATATATTTTCGTTTCAGATTTGTATAAAAATTTTCCGCCTTAACGCAGTAGAAAAATTATGTGACAGTTACGTAATTACGTTACGCAGTCAAAGTACAAGAGTTGCAGATGTTAAAGGACAGGGAATCTCCAGGGGGCAACTTCTGTGTAAAATCTTTTAAATTTGAAGAAGGGAAGCTTATTAAGTTTTCTACACTCTCTAATAATAGATTTGGAAATTAATTTGACCTTTTTTTCTGCGCATTCTCGGTGAATTTTCTGTGGCAACAGCGCCACATGTGTTTTCTAGACATTCTGGAGGCTCCCAGAGAGTTATAGATCATTGACGACCTTCTTTGAGGAACGCCCTGTATATTTGTGTTGGCGCAATGATGCATCATGCATGACGCATACATATATACATATGTTTCTCCACTGTATTTTTTGAGCTCTTACACTTATGTTTTAGAAAAATCCCAACAACTACAGACCATCGACATCGTCTGTCCACAGGAATATCAATTTACAAACTTTACTTCTTGTTCTTCTTCTTCTACTTTTATTTTTTCGTCTCCTTCTTTTTAATCATCTTCTTCTACTTTTACTTTTTTGTCTCCTTCTTTTTAATTATCTTCATATTTTTCTTATTTTTTTACAGAAAAACATTTTGTATTTCTAAATATAGATATCCAATCGCAAATATAGATACGAAAGAAAATAAAAAATACAAAGTTGCTTTGCACTTATCTACTAATACCTACTATTTACTTATTTCTGTTTTTTTTAGTATTTTCACTACTTCAAATTCGCTAATACTAGAAAACAAAAAACTATTCTTAAAAATTATAATTAAATTCTTTGAAACGATTCAATTATTTTCGAAAAATACTCGAAATTCAATTATTTTCAATATCTAGTATTTTCATCAAATTTCGCCTTCAAAATTCAATTATTTAACAAAAAATTAATAAAATCCATTCAAAATTCAATTATTTAACAAAAAATAGATAAAATTCATCCAAAATTCAATTATTTTTGTAAATAATAAAATCCATCAGAGGAATTTAATTAACTTAGAATAGAAAATTTTTAAAAAATTTGCTAAACAAGCATTTATTTTACTAAATTTTTATACAATTTTCACAATAATTCATTTATTTATAATGGAAATTAAATTTTAAAAAAATTCTTTTTATAATATTCTAAGCATAAATTTAATTATTCTCATAAATAATCAAATTTATCGAAGAATTTCAATTATTTTTAATACTATTTTAAATCAATTAATTCATAAATTCAATTATTTTAACAAATAAAGTTGTAATAAAATTCTTCCTAGTAATTCAATTATTTACATAAAAAATTCTTTAAAAAAATTTCCTTATGTTGATGAATAACGAAATTATTCCTGAAAATTCAATTATTTTGAGGAATTTACTTAATAAATTCAATTACTTTCAAAAAAACAAAAATGTTTCTCAGAAATTCAATTCTTTTAAAACATTTAAATAGATTTTTTTTAGTAATTTAATTATTTTTACAAATAATAAACTTTATCAGAAGAATTCAATTATTTCTAAAAATTGTAATAAAATTTTTATCAACTATACTATTATTTTATATATAAAATAATTTTATTAAAAAAATTAAAATTAAATTAAATTATTTAAAAAAAAGAACAAAAAAATTCCACAGAAATTCAATTCTTTTCTTAATATTTAAATAAAATTTTCCAAAAGAATTCAATTATTAAAGAAAAAATTTTCATAATATTCGACACAAACATTCAATCCCCCCCCCAAAAAAAAATTGATAAAATTTATCTAAAATTTCATTATTTATCAAAAATTAATAAAATTCAATCATTTAACAAAAAATTGATAAAATTAATCCAAAATTCAATTATTTAACAAAAAATAGATAAAATTAATCCAAAATTCAATTATTTAACAAAGAATGATAAAATTCATCTAAAATTCAATTATTTATCGAAAAATTGATCAAATTTATTAAAAATTTAATTATTTATCAAAAATTGATAAAATTTTCGAAAATTCAATTAATATGAGGCATTTTAATAAAATTTCTTGCAAAAATTCAATTATTTTCATAAATAACAATATTCCTTACAAGAATTCAATTATTTTTGAAAAGTTTTAAATTTCTTCTTGTTAATTCAATTATTTGGAAAAATTCTAAAAAAACCCTTTCGCAAGAATTCAATTATTTTTATAAATAATTAAAATCTTTTTAGGAATTGAATTTTTTAAATTAAATTTTAATAGAATACACAACAGATATTCAAGTATTGTGAAATATCTTAATAGAATTCTTTGCAAAAAATGCTTTAAATTCATTATTTGAATTATTCTTAAATACTTTTCTAAATTCAATGACTTTGAATATTTAAAAAAAAATTTGCAACCATAATTCAATTATTAAAAATTTTGTTGCTAAAATCTTATTGTAAGAATTCCATTTTTTTCACGAATAATAAAATTCGTTGCAGGAATTCAATTTCTTAGCATTAGAATAAGAAACAAGTGAATATTTTTTATAAAAATTAAAAATAAGTCAGAAAAATAAAATATAGATTCATGCGGAATTTTCGTCTGTTTTTTGGTCGTGAAGTTTAATTTTTCTGTAACTACATTTTTACTATACTTTTTTTAGTCTGAAACCAACTTTTTGCTAATTTAAAAAAATTAATTATCTAGTGCGAGGTCTGAAAGTACAACCTAAAGGTAATAATTCCTTTTTAGGAGTTAATTTAACGTTACTTTTTACGATATAAATGAAAATGTTATACGCAAAACGAAATTTTCCCATAAATTCTAAAACTGATTATATGGAGAATGTCTTTAAAGAAAACAAAACAAACAGTTATAATCGTTAACTAATACCCTATACTGTCTTAATAATTTTCCGCCAACTTCGGTATATACCTATACATAAAATTGATCCAAACGTCAAATAGACTCGTACTTTAATTTTACATAACTGAACTTTCTCTCGCGACTTATTTTCAGACAGATGAATCTATTTGAATTTAATTGCACAGTATTTTTCTGGGTGTGGCAAAACGTGGAGAGCGTATAATATTTTATATATTATATATATATATATATATATAGATGTAAATAGAGATAAAAATAAAAGTCAAAAAAAAAAGAAAAGAAAAAAGACTCGAGGAAGTGCTTGCAGATGTCCGAGAAAATTTTACACTTCACTTATAATGTGCCGCGCACTGAAACTCAATGCAGTTAGAAGTCTTGAATTAATTTGACTAATAAGTGATATCATTCGCTTGGCTGACTAGGCTTATACCTTTAACATGAATCAAAGGCAGATTATCAATGTTTCGAGAAGAATATCTATCCATTTAACAGCAATTAGATTATTCAATTTTCTCTTATTCATTAAAACGCGAAAGCGTACGGTGAATGGCCCAATTAGGAGAGTGCTAAAAATTTATTTCACTGTATGGTTAACTTTACTGATAGTAATTATATTTACTTATTTATATTCACTTATTTCTATTTTTATTTATGTTTATATTTGTATTTGTATTTATGTTTATATTTGTATTTGTATTTGTATTTGTATTTTTATTTATATTTTTATTTATATTTTTATTTCTATTTTTGTTTCTATTTTTGTTTCTATTTTTGTTTCTATTTTTGTTTCTATTTTTTATTACAACTGTTCGGTAGTAATTATTTACCAGCGAGAGGAGGGCAATAAAGTCATTATTACTCTAGGGTGAGAATTGTCACTTTATTGACCTGCTGAACCGTAAAGAAGAACTTGATTTTAACAAAATTATTCTGATGAAAAAATCGTCCAAAATTCAGTTGTAGTTTACAGTCAGACTTAGTCAGCTTTGAAAACCGCAAAGTTAAAAATTATTTTTCACTCACGAAATTTTTGATAATTAAAAGTAAAAAAAAGAATCACAGTCATAAAAGGAGTGTTCCAAGGGACAGAAATGAATTTTTTTTTTGATGAAACAGTATTTCTCACACTTGATTATTCCATAGTCGTGTTTCTGTTACTTGAGAACGTTTCATTCTTCGTTGAAAACTTGAAAACATTCCTCATTGTAGACATGCGTATGCAAAGCACAACGGAGCAAATGAGATCACGAGTAGAATACTAAAATAGGTGACAAAGAGAATGCTAGGTTTGAGACCTTTTTCAAAATACTATTATGTAAGGCACCTCTATTTCCAGGCACAATAATATGCAGAGAACGAGAGAGAACGAGAGAGAGAAGAAGAGATCTTTATAAAAAGTTTCAAGAGTCATATTAAATTTTTTTTTTTTATATAGAAGAAACGATCTCGTGTTCTTATCGCCATAGTGTAATGATAATGAAAATGAAGAACCGTATTATTAAGACTCTCTCGCTTATATACTATATACTTAGAAACGGGATCAAGATAAAAAAATTGATACTTTATCCTTTACTCTCATTTCTCGTTTGAATGAAAATTTCTGAATATTTTTTTTTTATTTTCTCCTTCATTTTCACGGGGATTTTTGCCTACAATTTTTTCACTTTATGGAAAAAAGAAATGGAACCTTTTCCCAAACAGTAAAAAATAAATTTTTAACTAAGACCATGTTTTTTTTATTAAAAGAAAACTGAATTCTTTATTAAAATTCTTTACTGAATTCTCTAGGGAAAAATTATCACGTGACCTAAAATGTTATTATTATTTTAATTATTTTTCTTCCTTTGAAATTAAATTATTTCATGTCTTATTTTTCACACTCGATAAACTAGTCTTGGAATGATTTTCAAAAAAAAATCGGTCCCAAATGTTTTATTTATTTATCTCTATATATATATTTTTTTAAATGTTTTATTCAAGAGGAAAAATTACATAAAGATGAATAAATGCTTTATAAATAATTCAAAAAATTTCAACTCTCAATTGTCGCTTGAATTATTACACAACTCGAAGATTTTTCAAATCGAAATCTCTAATTACGAGCATTACGAAGACGATCGTTAGGGTAATAAAAAAAATTGTTTTGCCTTCAAAAAAAATTCGAATTCTAATTTTAAAAGTTAAGAAAAGGAATAATTTACCAAAATTAGAAAATAACACTTTTTAGTCAAAATAAGGCGGAAAATATTTGCACAACTGTAATTCCTATTTTTAGCGAAAAATTTAACTTCATTAGCAAAAAATATCTAAATTAGAACAAAATTGTAACTTTTCGCAACACAAAAAATTCAGAAAAACACAAAAAGAAACCTTGGGGAAAATAATAAAAAATAGAAGAATACATAAATAATAGAGAAGTGAGAACTGGTTGCAGGTATAATTTAAAAAAATAGAAGTGTGTAATCTAAAGTCAAAAACACGTTTTCGAGTTTAGATTAGGTATCTGGGAAAAAAAAGGTGAAGTTACAAAGCCATTAGTAAAAATTGTTGAATGTTTGACCACGTCCCGTAGATTTGGTTTCATTAAGATTTTACATTTCAGAGGCACGTCTCTGTTAAGGCGTAGAGAATCTCTCTTTGTCCCCTCCCCCACTCATGAGTGTAAAATTTATGTCTCCTACAAAATTTACTAACCGAAACTTTAAAAAGAAATAATCTCATGAATACAATAATCGTGAATTATTACAAATATCCAATAATAAAAAGAAGAGAGAGAGAGTTCGTGTTCAAAATTTGCCAGATTAGAATTAATGTAATCCTTGAAAAATGGAATTTAGTTCTAAATATCATAACTACCGTTTGGAAAAGAATTAGAAAATGGAGACTTGAAAATAGGTACTTTAAATTCTATACATAAAATTTATACATAAAATTTTCAATAGGTATTAAATTATAAAAAAAATATTATATTCGAAATTCGTAATAAAAGATGGAGAAAAATTTAGATTCTTAATTTTTATAGCGATGTTCGTGACAATAGAAATAGTAAAATTTTAGTTTGTAGGCAAAAAAAATTCTTTTTTTATAGCGAAAGCAACTTTTTTTGAAATAAATTACAAATTTCGTAAATAAATAAGTGAATAAATTCAAACAATTTACGATAAAAATTGTAGTTTAAAAAAATACCTCTCTCCATATTTTTCTATTTACCTATCACCCATTTAATGATTCATAATTGACGGTAATTATCATTAGAAACTCCAAGTTTAGTTTTAGAAATTCGTTTCCTTCGTTAGACAATAAAAATATTTTAGTTACATTCTAGAAAAATTTTGAAAAAGTGACAAATAATTATATAAAGCTTTAGTTATTTTGAAATTGTCAAAACTAAACTTCTTTGCAGAAATTCAATTCTAGTCAAAATTTCAATTATTTTTTAAACAAAATAAATTTCTTCTCCGAAATTCAATTATTTTCGAAAAGGTTCTTCAATTCAATGATTTTTAATTTAATAATTTTATAATTTAATGATAATTTTCGTTTTAATAACATTTATCCAATAAATTCAATTATTTGAAAAGATGTAAATATAATTTTAAGGAAAAATTGAATTATTTTCATGAATAATAAAAATTTCACAGAATTACAAATATTTAGAGATTTTTAAATAAATTTCTTCTCAATAATTCAAATATTTTCATAAAAACGAAAAATTTGTTTACAGAGTATTCTATTATTTTCATAAATAATAAAACTCGTCGTAGAATTTTAATTTTTTTTAGAATATCAATCGAATTTTTTGAAATTTTCTTAAAATTCGTCGAAGAAATTCAATTATTAAATAAATTTTCATAAAATTCTTTGTAAGAATTCAATTTTTATAAATATTCAATTATTCATTAAATTATACATTTTTTGTATTTAAATATAAAATTTTCTTAAAATTTTCTTAAAATTAATTGAAATCCTGACTAAAATTTTATTATTTAGAAAATTAATTGAATTATTGCGACGAAATTTTAATAATTTAATAAACTAATAATAAAATAATTTAATAATTGAAATCCTGCGAAGAATTTTAATATTTATGAAAGTAATTGAATTTTTGCAAGAATATTTGTTACATTTTTATTCAAAATTTAAAATTTGGTAAAGAATTTTATTATCTATGAAAATAATTGAATTCTTGTAACGAATTTTATGACATTATTCTCAAATAATTGAATTCTTTTGCAAAATTTTATTAAAATAGTAGGTTTTGAAAATTTTTTAATTTTTATTTAAAATTGTATTAAAAATAATTTAAATCCTGAGAAAAAATTTACTATTTTAAAGATTAATTGAATTCTTCCAACGTATTTTATTAAAATTTTTGTTAAAATAATTACAATCCTGTTAAGAATTTTTTTATTTATGAAAATAATTGAATAATTTTATTATTTATGAACATAATTGAATACTTTTACTATTTATGAAAATAATTGAATTAATTTGAGAAATTTAATTTAAATCGTAGATTTTGAAATTATTTTAATTCCATTCAAAGATGTATTGAAAATAATTTAAACCCTCAGAAAAAATTTACTATTTAAAAGAATAATTGAATTCTTGCAACGAATTTTGATTACTTTTTTTAATAATTGAAATCCTGTAAATGAATTTTATTATTTAAGAAAGTAATTGAATTCTTCTAACGAATTTTATTAAATTTTTGTTAAAATAATTCGTTTATAAATATTTGCAAACCCGTTAAGAATTTTATTATTTATAAAAGTAATTGAATTCTTCCAACGAATTTCACTAAATTTTTGTTAAAATAATTTTGTTAAACAATTGTAATCGTGTTAAGAATTTTATAATTCATGAAAATAATCGAATTCTTTTCAGAAATTTAATTAAAATAGTAGATTTCGAAAATATCTGAATTTCAGCAAACAATTTCATTATTAAAATGTAACTGAATTCTTGCCAAAAAAATCTTGTTTGCAAAATCAAGATAAAGTCAGAGGAAATCAAAATTAATTTCTCGTTTCATTTCTGAATAAAAAACAAAAAAAAACAAACAGACTTCCGTGTTCCATATTTACCCCCATTGACGATATGCAAATGAACCAAAAGAAGTCCCCAATTATTCAATAAATGAATGCCAACCGCCTGCATTTCATGACATTATTATTATGATGATTATTTTTATTTGTACCCACAGCATCAAGTGGTTATGAGCTCAGCTTATAAATTCATGCGTGATAATGTTTCTTGTTGAGTCTTATATGTACATTTGTACTTGAAATAAGTTTTGATTGAGAATGATATGTCATCGGATCCACCCACTAAAAAAGAAACTCTCTCTCTAAATTGAGATTGGTGTGGTGGTTTATAGCCAGAGGAGAAAGAGAGAGAGAGATGGCGAAAGTACAATTGAATATGCCCGCATTCAAATTTATTCCAAGCCCGGGAAAAAAAAGGTCAGAACAATCCCGAGTCCCCATATATACCGTGTCACGATATTCGTGATGTTTGTGACAAGATACTTATTTTCTTCTATTTCACATTTTTCTTTTGATGTTTAAAAATTTTTATTTTCGTTGTAAAGTCATTATTGAACTCTCGAATGAAAGTTCGCCACGATGAAAATTTGTTATAGAATTTTCTCTATCAGTTTATTCTCTCAGGGGGGAATTCAATCTTGCGCCAATTGTTACAATTCTTTTTTTTTTAGAAAGTATGCAAATTAGTCTGCATTTCTTTTTGGTTGGTACAAATTTTTCTCTGGAATTGGGTTTCTATGGATTTAATTTGAACGATTTGGAACTTTTGCGCATGTCTGAGTTGCACTCGGACTATTGCGCATGTTCAAAGTACGGTGGATATTACTGCGCATGTCTGAGTTGCACTTGGACTATTGCGCATGTTCAAAGTACGGTGGATATTACTGCGCATGTCTGAACTTTCCTCAAATTATTGTCTCCGAAGCCTGTGAATAGTTAATTAAATTTCGAGAAAAGGAAAAATTACCTGTAAGGAGGGACAACTTCTGTGTCTGTATTTCCTCGTGGCGAGTTCGTACCAAGGAATAACACTCTGAGGATTCCTGGGCCTAACCGAATGGCTAACAGCGTGTTCGTAAAGTGGTTCCAAAATCGGAACATTGCCGGACAATCTTCTCGGAGCGTCATTCAATGATCGATCTTTGGAAACGTTTGCCCTTCTTGGAAGAGTCGCAAAACCCTGACACTCGGAAGCTGCATCCTCTTCCGATTCCAAAGAATTGTGCCTCGTTCGGGAATTTTTTCCACCTAGTGTTCCACTAAATAAAGTGTCTGCTCTCTTCACTTGTTCCTGGGGGAGTAGATTCTCCTGTCGACTCTGCGCCCTCTGCAATTGACCCTTGCGAATAATTTCCGTCGCATCCATCAGATACAACGGGAGACAAACATCTGGATTGTTGAAAATTGCCTCGTCATTACGACTCACGTCGATTGTACTCATGCACGTTCTCTGAAGACTGTCCGGAACCCTTTCCCCCTCAAGGACATCCTCGCTCGACTTGTGCAGGGGTCGAACGGTTTTGCTTCGTCTGCAAGGCAGAGTACCGTATCGTCGATCATCGGAGCGATTCTCCTCTCTCCTTCTTGACGAATCGAAAATCCTCTCCGATGCTCGACGAAACAGTTGAATGTTATTCTTGCGATAAGCTTTTCTAAAATCTGCTGCTTCGACTCGAGAACGATTCCTGCGAATCGTACCGGTGAGCAGGGGACGATTTATTTGCTCCTCATCGCTTGAGGAAGCTTCTTTGGTGGTTTTTTCGTAAATCCTTCTCTGATCCCTCTTGTCGAGGACCTTGTGGATTGTGAGTTCGGTGAGGGATTCACTGATGGCGTAGAGAGAATCGGTGGATTCGGTGGTGGTCGATGTGGAACCTGTGGAGTGACGACAGGAACTATCGATTGATGAGGATCTCGGCAGTACCTTCGGTGGTAATTTCCCGTAGGAATTTGGTCTTGACTTGAAGATCCTGGGGAGATGATCGACGGAAATTAGAGACGTTCTGTCATCGTCGGCAAAGTGGGACGTGATCGGCAACATTGGTGCCATGTCTCGTTTTCTTTTCGCAATTTTATTGATTACACCGTAGGCGGAATTGTTCGAGTTGGACCTGAGCTCCTCGTAGCTCTTGTCGATCTCGGCAATGTTCCTGTTAATGTCCTCGATGTACTTGGCAGTGGTTCGATAAAGATCACCACTGGGCACGTAATTACCATCGACTGATGATCGCTGATCGCTCTTCAAAGTAGCCACATTTGGAATCGCGTATATCGGCTGCCTGCCACTGTTCGATTCCCGTTTATTATCGACGATCTCGCACGATTTCGAGTCTGAACCACCTCTGGACTCGGCGAAACGATCGTCCTCGGCTGTGGAGATTATTCGACAGCGTTGCTCGACAACTCGAAAGGCGTCGGTCGGCTCGTAGAGATTTCCATTATGTCGCTCCTGATGATCCGGAAGTGGTTCGGCAATTTTTTTACTCAAGAAAGTGTTGAGCGTGAGGAGTGTCTCCTCGAGGGGGACCGTGTCATAAAGACGATCGTCGCTCGAAACTGGATCCAAGTCTTTTATGGACTCGCCATTAGGAATGAGTCGATCTTGCTTCGGCCAGTTTTTACTCGCGAAGGTGTTCAAAGTGATTACCTCCTGACGAGGTTCGACTTCCTTTTTTGGCGTCTTGCGCAGTGTCCCGTAATTCTCGAGGAGCTTGTCTCTTCCTACGTCCGACCATCTGGGCACCGATTGAATCTGATCGGGAACAATTGGTATATTCGAGACACGAGGCAGTGAGTACGGTCCATCGGCGTCTTTCAGCAATTCCTCGGAATCGGATCTGTAAACAGCTCTCGGTCGACTGCGACCGCGGGATCTTATTGTCGCATATCCGTCGTGCACTCTTCGGGAACATACATTCAGATCCATGTTCGATTTCACTGCAATGTCATTAAGTCACTGACATAATTCTTCATATTATTGGCAATTTCATCTGGCGAGTGGTGTTTCAGAAGATCACGATCTCTCATTCAACTGTATGCGAAATGTTGTTCCCTACACCGTATGAGGATTCCCGTCGCATTTTTTCTTCTTCCTCTTCTTCTTCTTCTTCCAAGTAATGAGACTTCCTGAAAACAAATTATTTGTTGGATACCTTCTCGTGGGACATTCCTCGAGAGTATCTTGTGTGTGTCTTTCAGATTCCTAATCAGTCAATCGAAAAATACAAATCGCTTTCCAGGGACCTTGTCAAAAAATTATTTCCTTGTTTTAAAGTCTCTTGCTTAATCATTCAAAGTTAAAAACAATTTTTGTTTAGTATTTTAACAACGGAATAACAAACATTTTTACAACATAGATTAATCTTAACGGAAGCAAACATTTTCTCAAAATGAACATTACTTTTTTCCTTCTGCTCTAAATTGTTGCACCAAAGTAAAAATTACAATAAAAATAAAAGAAGACAATAAAATAAATACCCTCGAAACTAAAAAAAAATACATCCCTTTGAAATAAAATAAAATCTCCAAATTTATTCAAATTGGAATAAAACTTCCAATTTTGCAGAAATCAAAGTTCGGAATTTCCGTATATCCTTGAAATTCTGAAAAATTCTCTGATTAAGGTATGCAAACGATTTGCGACTGATAATGGCAAGGTAATTTCTCACAAATCGCCTCCCAGGTAGACACTCACAAGATTCCACGAGTCTCCTTCTTCTCAATATTCTCAAACGATTCCTGATGACCCAGATCATTCGAACGACTTTGGATTCAAGAAAAAATTATTATATTCTCTTTATCGTCACAATAATATAAATACATAAATGTATAAATTTATATGTGTTTAAAATATTCCTTTATTTGCAATGCCTGATAAGAAAAACTAATTCAAACTTCAAAGTAAAGCGCACTTAAAGTGCCGCGATTCATGAACCGATATTAATTATCTTTTATCTCAATAAAGTCAGTTGCCAATGCTCGACAATCAATTCACGATAAATATTCATTTTTAACATTCAACCCCTCCTCTATATATTTGAATCAATGATTATTATTAGTTGACGACAAGAAAAACATTCAATTACCACGCTTCGAGATCATATATATCACGGTCTATTTAGTATACTTTTATTTCGACTCCATTGTTAAAGTTGAAATTTATTATTGTACCAAACATTGAATGTATATAATAATGGAGGAAAAATGTGGATGTTTACGGATTTTGTTCTTTAATTACGTTATTGAATGGAGATGCAATAACTTATCGTTATATCATATCGTTAAATCTACTCTTATCAATATTCTATTATTTTCAAATATTTTTTAAATTCGTCGACTTTTGCCTCTGGAATTTATTCCATATTTCATTTTCTTTTTTCTCCTTTTACTGTTTTTATCATTTCT
Organism: Leptopilina myrica (nomen nudum); assembly: GCA_032872475.1. Classification (NCBI taxonomy): domain Eukaryota; kingdom Metazoa; phylum Arthropoda; class Insecta; order Hymenoptera; family Figitidae; genus Leptopilina; species Leptopilina myrica (nomen nudum). The sequence continues at coordinate 1,212,889 of CM065467.1, forward strand.
TGTACCGTTTTATTTTTTAATATAATTTTATTCTTGTCTCTTTTTCTGTTTACTTTATTTTTTTCTCTTTTCAGAGAATTTAAATTCTTTTCTTTTTTTTTTCCTCATGTTTATTTTTATTTATTTAATATTCTTTTAATCTAAATTTACTAATTTGTTTAATTCTAAATTTCGTTAATTTTTTTCATGATTTGTTTATTATTATTATTTATTTTATTTACATTTTACAGGAGGGAAAAGTGTAAAGTAATTTTTACTATACTTTCCTACTGAAATCTAGTATTTAAATTTTTTTCGTGTATTTCTAATTTTCTACCAAATTTTACTAAAATTCGAAGAAAATTTTGGCAAAATTTTATTTTATTGGCATTTTTTTAAATAATTGAATTTCTCAGAGTTATTTAAATTAAAAAAGAATTGAATTTTTTTATTACAATTTTTTAAAATAATTTTATTTCTCATAGAATATTGTTATTTATGAAAATAATTGAATCTTTACAAGAAATTTTATTAAAATTGTTAAAAATAATTGAATTTCTAATAAAAATCTTATTATTTATGAAAATAATTGAATTTTTGCAACGAATTTCATTAAAATTGTTAAAAATAATTGAATTTCTCAGAATTTTATTATTTATGAAAATAATTGAATCTTTACAACAAATTTTATCAAATTTTTTTAAAATAATTAAATTTCTAAGAAGAATCTTATTATTTAAGAAAAGAATTGAAATTTTGCAACACATTTTATAAAAAAAACTTTTAAAATAATTGAAATTCCAAGAAGAATTTTTTTAATTGTAAAATTATTTATTATTATTGTATTATTATTATTATTATTAATTTAATAAATTAATTTTTTATTATTTTATTTTAATAAATTTTATATTATTATACGTCTTCCAAATATCGAAAAAATCAATTTATTAAATAATTATGGAAGAATTTACTGAATATTTAATTATTATTTATTGTTAATATGCAACAAATATAAAAACTAGATTTAAAAAAAATTAACTTTTATTGATAATAAAAACCATATTATTTCAATTTCAAAAAGAATAAATTCGAATAAATCTTCTCGAAGTTGTGGAAAATAAAAATTATGACGTTTTCAAGTTGCAAATATCCTTGAAAAAATTGCAATTCCTTCTTCGACTTTGAGTCCACACTTCAAAGACCCATTGACTTAATTTCCTCACAATGATAAACGAAATGTCAATAACTAATTGACTGAATAAACAAGAATATTTGAAAATCAATTTTTTTATACACAAAGCGGACACATCTCTAGAAAGTAAAAACAAATTTTTGTATTCTCAAAAAATAAACCCTCGTTTCACATTTTTGTCAGAAAGAAAAACACTGGTAAATAAGACCTTGTTTTTCCTCGTTTTTTTTTTTAGAAAAAGAAATGAATTATTCAGTTTTATAACTTATAAAAATAAATTATTCAACTTTGTTATTCATAAAAATAAATTAGCCTTGTTTTTTTTTCTTTTTTTTTTGTTGAAGAGAAATCCATTCAGTGTTTATAGTCACTTGAAAGAATAGCGTATTGAGAAAAGCATGTAAAGATTTTCCACCTGACCGGGAGTAGTATCTCGATTTCTCGGAATAATCTATTATTATAATGAATTCACGATCGCTTAACCAATTATCTGACAATCGATTCAAAATACGTGACGCGGAAAATGCGCACGCCAAAGTAGTAATTCAGTATTTACAGCATCTGGGAAGGCCCGAGGCGTATTTGAACATTTTGCAAGAGGGACTCCGAGAAAAATAAAGGAGAAGAAGCAGAGAAAAAAAAGTCGAAGAGAAGTAAAAAAAAAATGGAAAGGAATTTATTATATGTCTCGTAGGACGTCATATGAGGACGTCTATATTTAACGATTAGCTAATCAACACTCATCAAATTGCAACTCACTTTGATGATGCCTTTAATGAAACATTATTCAAACTGCCCCCGGAAAAATCACGTATCGACACTTATATATGCAAAGTGAGAAATCAATGGCATTCAACGAAATCGGTATTTTACTTCGTTATTCGTATGCTTGTTTCCTGGCACTTGAGGATTCATTCAAGAGTTGGGATAATAATTCAGTTTCCAGTGGGCAACCGACAGCTATTCCTATATGCCGTGAATTTATTTCTTTCACTTCATTTTGTTCTCTTGTCTGAAAAGACAGAATAAGGCAGAGAGAAAGAGAGATTGAAAACTAGCGAGGAGAATTTTTTTTCCGCTGGATTTATTACTAACACTGTCCTTGCCATTTTTTTTTTGCCCCCCTTTGCAAGAGAAATGAATTCTTCCTGTGCTGGTAGAACACTAATTTTAGACTTGAGAAAAGAAATTAAAAGTTGAATAGTATTTTTTTTCGGTCTATTAGCTACTTTTGGTTAAGTTTACACTTTTATATTCGCCTTTTTTTGAAAGCTTGTAGACTTTTATGCATTTTTATAAAGAAAACAAATCAGAGCGCATGCCTGGAGTGTTATACGACTCACTGCGCATGCCTGGAATGCTCTCCGACTCACTGCGCACGTCCAGAGGGCAATAAACACTAGTGCGCATGTCCAGAATACTGAACAATCAATTGCGCATGTCTGGTATTCAATAAAGTTGATTGCGCATGTCAAGAATGCGATTACAACAAACACGCATGACTGGAATGTCATAAAAAATAATTGCGCCTCTTCCAAAACAGGAAGAAAATGATGCGCATGACCAAAGTTTACCGAATACGGAAATGGAACAGATATAGGAGATGAGAAAAAAGCGGTCGCGTTATAATCTGGCATTGGTGAAGCAATAAAAATCAGGCATAAAATGAGAAAAACTATAAAGTAAAGAGAAACGAGAGAGCACTATTGCTGTTAATTATTGCCCAAGACTTTGTTACGAGAGAGAAAGGCTCTAAAGCTCCGTTTTCTTCACTAACAGCTTCCTTAAAAATTTCCCTTCTCGAGACTTTACAATTGTCTTTTTTTGACGAACTCAAAAGAATGTATTTTGTAGATCAAAAAGTTTCTTCTTTCAAAAGAAATTTCTTCTAGTTTTTGTTATAAAACATTTTTAAAGACACTTTGAGTCATTGCGCCGAAATTTAAGTCATGAGTAGTAAATTGTTTTCCATTTATTGCTCGCTGAGCGTCTTTGAGCATGCGCAATAAGTTTCCAAGTACTGCAGACATGCGCGATAACTTTCGTCGACTACGGACATGCGCACAAGTCTCCAGCTTCTTCTGCTTCTGCGCAAACCAAGGTGCAGGTCTTACAACACTATTGAGTACAAAATCACACCCAAAACGAACATATTTTTCACATTTTTACTTCATTACGAATAGAATAAAAAAGAACGGTTATATTTCGAACATCATTAAAAATTTAAAATACAAAAGCAACCCATCAAATTGGAGAATTTCACAGTGTGGAGAAATGAAGAGATATCGATCAGAAAAACACGTGAGGGTACATACAAAAGCGGAAGTGTGGTGCCCTGCAGGTTACTATTTTTTTCCACGGAGTAAACATCGCTGGAAGATATCTCTTTATTTATGAAGATGCATTTGCTTGATGCAGGTGCATTCAAGAAACGGAGGGGGAGCGCGCGCGCATGTATCTTCTGCTGGATGACTCATAAATATTTAACATCAACTATATATACGTTAAGTCTTCCGAATATGTTCGGATTTGCCAATTTTCAATTCTCCTTCTGTCTTTCCTCGCGCACTGTGGTACAATTATCACGAAACAAAAAAAAGAACTTGCCAACTATAGATTTTAGTGAAGATATATTATCGTCAATATGAGATAAGAGAAAAAAAAGTCTGTGCAACGCGTGCCAAAGTCGACAAACAATATACTATACCCATAATCGTGAACATAAAATTCAAATAGGTCAAAAAAGTTTGGGAACAGTGTGCAAATATATATATACACATATTGGAGAATGAAAACTAATAATACAACAGGAAATTGCAACTGAAATATTGGCATAGTTCCGATAAGTCTGGTACTGTATCATAACGAAACGGATGTTTGACAAACATGCAAAAAAAAAAGGAAACGAAAGAGCCAATGTGATAAAACTCGCAACATGCTATTTCAAATGCTAAAATATTCTACTGCTATGGGAAAATTGGCAACGTTCTGAAAAATAATTCTAATCATCCATCTGGTATCAATTTTTAAAAATTTTGAGGCTTCGCTCTTATCTACTAAAACTTACTATTTACTATTTTTTTAAGGTATGATACAATTTGGTGCCTATTTTTAGATTTCGGCCACTAAAACCTACTATTACGGTTTTTTTTGAGAATTTTCAATACTTTAAATTTGCTAACAGTGGAAAAGAAAAAATTATTCACAAAAATTATAATCAAATGCTTTCCACACTGAAAGAAAATGTATTTTAAATTTTGTAAAAGTTTTTTTACAATTTGGGGAAAAAGTGCCGAACAAACCGAAATTTTTATATAAAAAATACTAAACACTAAAAAAAATTATGTGGAATTTAGTATAATTATATCAACTATAAAAAATTTTTATTCAATTTTAATAAAACTTTACCAAATTCCACATAATTTTTTTTAAAGTTTAGTATTTTTTATATATCAAAATTTCCCTTTGTTGCACTTTTTCCCCAAATTGTAAAATAAGTTTACACAAATTAATATTAACTTTCTTTCAGTGCAAAGATTCAATTATTTTCAAAAAATATTCGAAATTCAATTACTTTCATCAAATTTCGCCTTCAAAATGCAATTATTTAACAAAACATTGACAAAATCCCTCCAAAATTCAATTATTTTTATAAATAATAAAATTCATCACGCAGGAATTTGATGAACTTAGAATATAAAAAAATACTAATTCAATTATTTTCACTAATTAAAACATTTTTCATGGAAATTCGATTTAAATAAATGTTTCAATAATATTCTAAGCATAAATTTAATTATTTTCATAAATAATCAAATTTATCGAAAAATTTCAAGTATTTTTAATACTATTTTAAATTAATTAATTTATGAATTCAATAATTTTAACAAATAAAGTTTTAATGAAATTCTCCCTAGTAATTTAATCATTTACATAAATAAATTTTCAAATGAATTCCATTATGTCGATAAATAACGAAATTATTCTTGAAAATTCAATTATTTTGAGGAATTTTAAGAAAATTCATTGCAAAATTCAATTATTTTTATAAATAACAATATTTATCACTGGAATCTAATTATTTAAAGAAAAACAAAATTTTTCACAGAAATTCAATTCTTTTAAAACATTTAAATAGAATTTTTTTTAGTAATTTGATTATTTTTATAAATAATAAAATTCTTCTGAGGAATTCAATTATTTTTAAAAATTCTAATATAATTCTTAGCAACTATTCTTTTTTTATATATAAAATTATTTTATTATAAAATTCTTATAAAAAATTCAATTATATTTAAAAATATAAAAATAACAAAAGTTTTTTACAGAAATTCAATTCCTTTTTAAATATTTCAATAATATTTTTCACAATAATTCAATTATTTTCATAAATAATAAAATTTTCAAAAGAATTCAAGTATTTTTCAAAAATTTTAATCAAAATCTTCGTAATAATTCAATTATTTTCGTAAATAATAACATTTTTAGAAAAATTCAATTATTTTTAAAATTTTAATAAAAATCTTCCTAAATAATTCAATTATTTTTCTAAATAAGAACATTTTCAAAAGAATTCAATTATTTTACTAAATAATAAAATTTTCAAAAGAATTCAATTATTTTTCACAATTTAAATCAAAATTTTCGTAATAATTTAATTATTTATTTAGTTATTTTCCCAAAAGAATTTAATTATTAAAGAAAAAATTTTCGTAATATTCTACACGAACATTCAATTATTTTCCCGGAAAAAAATAAAAATTTCACACAAATTGAATTATATTTAAAATAGAATTTGAAGACATTTTTTTGAAAAAATCAAATCAAATTATTTTCAGTCAATTTGAAAATATTTTTACAAAATTTAATATATATTCTCTCTCCGTGTGATTTTTATTTTTATTTATTATTTTTTTTCAAATCTTGAAATTCTTTCGTGAATAATAAAATTTCTTGCAGGAATTCAATTTATTATCATTAGAATAAGAAAAAAAGTGAATTTTTTTTTAAAAGTTAGAAAATAATCAGAAATATAAAATATAGAATGCTTATTTAATAACGTAAACATCGAGGTAAGTTTTAAAGTAAAATTTTGAAAGTAATTTTTCATTTTAATGAAAATAATTGAGAGAATGAAGAATTTTTTGAAATTAAACTAAAGAGGCATGTGCTGTGCACTGAAGTAAATAAAAGTCGTGCGCGCGGCATTTGTGTGGTACGAATTCTTAACGATGAAGAACTTGACGTTATGTTCCATCCACTTTTTCTCCGACTCCTCGTCATTCCTTGCGAGATCAGAGTCACTATACTCGGGAGTACATTTCTCTCCGTTTCCTCTTGTTCAACCTTCAAGTGATTCTTTTAAACAAAAAAAAAAAAAAAAAAAAAAAAAAGACGAACCTTCCTTGCCTGGAATATCTCTGCAGTTGACGCTAGAAAATTCTAAGGTGCAAATCACTGTCAAGAGACGAATTTTTTCCTTTTTCAACATGGAGATAATGAACTCGAAGAAACTCAGATTCAGATGATTACACTCTGAATTGGATTTAACAAATTGTAAGCAGGGGACTTGTAAATTTAAAAAAGAGTTAAAAATTAAATGAAGCTTTTTGAATTCAGAAAAGCAAATGCTTGAAATAAAGAAAGTGCTTAAGATTTTAAAGAAGGGTTCAAAATGTTAAACAAGTCTTTGCACTAACACTGTCAACTTAAAAGTATCAAATGGCAACGAAACGATACCAAAAGTGTGGATCAATTAAAAAATTGATACAGACTTTTGGCATCAATTTGACCCACTTTAGTATTTGATACTTTCAAGAAAACTTTGTGCTCCTTGTAACCAAGTGTTTAAAAAAAGAAATGTTTAAAATTTGAAATACAATTTACGAAAAAATGCTAATTTGATAAATTCTAATTGTCTGGGTCAATAAATAATTCGTCTTTGGCTTACGAGATAAATTCAGGAAGTGGAAAAAAATGCTCAAATCTAGTTACTAGTTTTTTAGTCGTGGATGTAGATAAATTCTCATGGTGGGTAGAGTAGACTCTATAGAAGATAAATTTAGAATAGAGCATTAAACTACTTTCCAGCAGGAGTTATTCAAAAGATTCAATTTTTTTTTTCAATTCCATTTTTCTTGTCTAGTCAAATTCAAAAAGTATATTCTCCCAACGAGTTTCTATAGAGTTATACGAATGCGTCTGTTCTTAAAGGAAGGCATTCAGACAAAAAAATTGACGAAAGCGACGGTAAAAAAAATAAAAAAAAAACTGTTTCGGACTTGACGTTTTTCAAAGTAATAAAAGGAACAAGCAAATATCGAGAATTACTAAAAGACTCTTGCAGTACTTTTTTTTAACATTTTTAAAATCTTTGACGTTCGATTTTTTCCAGTGTTGTTAAAAAACCATTTTCGACGTTTAGTGTCGAAAATTTTAGGCAAAAAAATATTTATCCAAGAGAAAGAAATTTTGCGAGGATACAATTTAGAGAAATTCGGAAATAAAAGTCAGAACGAGAAATTTATTTTACTATAAATTGTCCTTAATTCTCTGATTTAAATATACTTTTCGCAGTCTTCGTGTTGCGTGATGAGAAATTTGTATTCTAAATAGTCTTTGGGGATTTGTTGCATTTTTTCTTCTTCTTTTTCTTTAGAAATGTATACATTTGGAATGAAAAGAAGAAGGATAAATAAAAACAGGATTATATATATATATTTCTCGCAGTCGGGATGGGTATTGATATTATTAATATGAAAGAGGCCTCCCGATAGAATGTAGTGTCAGTTTCGACAGGTCTTTAATCTCCAGTGTCTTGAACTGATATTCGAGGACCTGTTCCTCCTACGGATCAAGTAATCGCTACGTGTTGCGAAACAACTTGAATCGCGATGGTGCACAATCTTTCGACCCGGTCCATAATGTCACTTTCGATATGAAATGGCCTCTTGGCTCTTGAGTCGTCAAAACAGGGGGAAAAAAAGAAGTTTTTTTCACAAAAATATCTCGAGACTACTTTCAAACGATTAAACCCGAGGCATTTAATATTATTTGTCAATTTTTTCTCCATGGTTCTCTTCTTCTTCTTCTTCTTCTTTTTCTTTTTTTTCCTTTTTTATCATTATCATTATCATTATCTTTATATTCTTCTATTTTATCATCAAATTTCTCTATTTTATATATCAAACTAGCAAACACTGTCCTGACTCATTAACGCTCTTTGGGATGTAATTATTTTTATTCCCCAGCACTTTAAGTTATATTTTCTTTATTATCTTAAAAGAATTTAATAATTTTTTTTTTGCAAAAATTGAATTATTTTTTTACAACTTTTCAAAAATTGAATCATTTTAAAAAAAATTCTCGAAAATTGGTTTCAAAACTCAATTACACTCTCTAAATCAGAATTAGTGAAAATTTTTACTATAATTTGAATTAGTGACTGACTTTTGGCTTTTAATTTAGTAAATTTCACTATATAATTAATAATTTCAACTAATTTATTAGTTTACTAATTCAAAAGCAATAAATCAGTCTCTAATTCAAATTCGTAAACATGTTTTCCAATTCAAATTTAGAGAGTAAATTTTCACAGAAATTCAATTCTGTTAATCACAATTTTTATGAAATTGTCCAAAAAGAAATGCAAATTCTTTAAACAGATTTTTATAAAATTTAATTCGTAGAAATTAAATTATTTTGATAAATAAATTCTTTGTAGAAATTCAATTATTTTGATAAATAAATTCTTCGTAACAATTCAATTATTTTGAAAAATAATAAAATTTTTAGTAGAAATTCAATTATTTTGATAAATAATTAAGTTCTTTTTAGAAAATCAATTATTTTGATAAATAATGAAATTCTTCGTAGAAATTCAATTATTTTGATAAATAAATTCTTCGTAACAATTTAATTATTTTGATAAATAAATTCTTCGTAGAAATTCAGTTATTTTTAAAATAATAAAATTCTTCGTAGAAATTCAATTATTTTTAAAATAATAAAATTCTTCGTAGAAATTCAATTATTTTGATAAATAATAAAATTCTTTGTAGAAATTCAATTATTTTAATAAAACATAAAATTCTTGCCAGGAATTGAATTATTTATTAAACTTTAATAAATTTCGTTGTAAAAATTAATTTTAAATTTAAAACAATGTTAATGAAATTATTCGTAGAAACTTTAATTTCCAAAATTTGTCACAATTCAATTATTTTCAATAATATTTCAATTAAATGAATAATAATTAACTGAAATATTTCAATGAAGTAAGTAAGTATTTCAATTATTTTCGTAAATAATAACATTTTCAAAAGAATACAATTATTTTTCAAAATTTTAAACAAAATTCTCGTTACGATTCAATTATTTTCGTAAATAATAAAATTTTCAAACAAATTCAAATATTTTTTGAATATTAGAACCTTTTTTGCTCGAATTTTTAAAAAGAATTAAATTTTAAATGATTTTAAAATTGCAACTCAAGGAAGAGATTGTCAAAATTCTCATGAAATTTTGAAAATATGAAATAAATGATTCATAAATAATTAAGTTCATAAAAGAAACTCTGCAGTCGATAATCGATAATAATTATTTTTAGGGAGTAAATAATAATTTACTCCACTCGATAATTATTTTTATATACTTCATACAGAAATATACGTAACAATTTTTTTTTCGCTCAAAACGAACTCGATATTACGACACGATTTTTATTTCAGATTCAAAAAAAAAGAGAGAAAAAAAGAAAGAAAAAATAAATATGATTTTAATACTGTCTGTGAAAGGAAACCCGTTCTCAATGACTTCATCAATTCTTATAAATTTTAATTCACGTTTTTCTTTTCTTTTCCATTTTAACTCTCAATGTGCGCTCGCATTGTCAATCGAGTATCGATGACTTTAAATTTTCCAATGTATTTCATTCGAATATTTTCCTTACTTGTTGAAGAAAAATTTGAATCATCTTCTTCGGAATGAAGGCTGATTTTTCTGATCTTTTAATTTATTTTTCTTCTTTCTCGAAATGAATTTTTTTCTTTTCAATTTTTTCGAAAAAGTGTCACTGAATTATTTTAAATTTATTTAATATTTTTAATTATTTATTGACCAGTATATAGTAAATAAATAAATAATAAATTACTAATAGTAATAATTACTAAATTAATCACTAAATCAATTACTAAATTTTACTAAAGAATTATTAGAAATTACTTATTAATAATTTCTAATAATAGTAAAATTTAGTAATTCGAAGGCAAAAAGTCAGTCACTGATCGAAATTAAGAACCATTTTTACGAATTGAAATTTAGAGTTTGTAGGAATTAATCAGGAAATAAAAAATACAATTTTTGTGTCCGATTTTTCAGAGCGAGTGTCACATTTATAAAAAATGAAAAAAAGAATTGTTTTTCATTTAAGCGTTAAAATTTTTAAATACTTAAAAATTCTAATGAACCTAAGACCCAGTATTTAAGATTCATCCTAAAAATAGAAGAAACAACGACGATGAACATGAATCGACTAAAACGAAACATGAATCTAAGGTCAAACGATCATTTTCTACAAATATCGTTAACTGTAAAATGAAACATTCGACCTCGTTCAATATATTATAAATATGATTGCATAAGAATTCATCATGGTTAGTTAGAATCTCTAAATAAATGACATCAGTACAGGAATATATCAGAGTTAGACAGTGATTCTCGTCTCATTGAACTCAACATTAATATTTCAGTGGCAAATGCCATTACTTTGAGACAAGTATATATACATTATGAAGATGCATATATAAAGTCGTAATCATGACAATAAAAAAATAACCATCCTCATGATGACAATTCGTGGTCGTGAAGTTTAATTCTCCTAAACTCTTTGGAGCGCGCACACATGCTGCACAAGATCCAAGACCAAAGCGATGAGCACAAGATGAACCCCGGCTTTCTTGATTGAAACCAATTCTCTGACCAATCCTCGTGCTTGCTTGATTTATTAAAACTCATGTCGCTGTTGTTTTGTCCTTTTGTCTCTGCTTTTAATCTATCCAAGTCTTCTCCTGACAAATATATCTCTCTCACTCTCTTCTTTTTCCTAAACAACCTCTTGAAAATAAAATTAAAAAAAAACAGAAAAAAAAGATTGCTCTCGAACTGTATGCGAGTAAAAGATAAGGAAACTTGAAATTTTGCTGAACTGTCGCACTCAAGTTTGCGGTTCTTCGTGGGAAAAACGCTCGTGAAAGAGTCTTTTATCTAAAACTTTACGATTCGTGAATAATATTTCTAAGCGAACTCGCAATTCTTGGCTGCGGTTTTTAGTTACAAGTTGAAACATTTTATTTTTATAAACATTGTTCTTTGACGTTTGAATTTTTTTTCTTATTTCGTAAATATAGACGTAATGAAGAGACAAATAAAAAAAATTTTTTTACGTCCACAAACAAAAAATATTCATCACAAAAATTCAATTATTATTGAAAGTAATAAAATTCTTTGCAATAATTCAATTATTTTTGTAAATAATAAGATTTTTAAAAGAATTCAATTATTTTTTCAAATTTTAAGCAAAATCGTCGTAATAATTTAATTATTTTTGTAAATAATAAAACTTTCAAAAGAAGTCAATTATTTTTCAAAAATGTAGTAAAAATATTCCTAATAATTCAATTATTTTACTAAATAATAACATTTTCAAAAACATTCAATTATTTTACTAAATAATAACATTTTCAAAAACATTCAATTATTTTACTAAATAATAAAATTTTCAAAAGAAGTCAATTATTTTTCACAATTTAAATCAAAATATTCGTAAATAATTCAATTATTTTCTAAATTTTAATAAAAATCTTCCTAAATAATTCAAATATTTTCGTAAATTGTTAAATTTTTTAAAAGAATTCAATTATTTTTAGAATTTTAATAAAAATATTAAATTCAATTATTTTCTAAATTTTAATAAAAATCTTCCCAAATAATTCAATTATTTTCAACATTTTAATAAAAACCTTCGTAATAATTCAATTATTTTCGTAAATTGTAAAATTTACAGAAGAATTCAATTATTTTTAAAATTTTAATAAAAATATTTCGAAATAATTCAATTATTTTCCTAAATAATAAGATTATTCTCAGAAATCCAATAATTTTTCAAAATTTTAATCAAAACCTTCGTAATAATTCAATTATTTTCGTAAATAATAAAATTTTTAGAAGAATTCAATTATTTTCAAAATTTTAATTAAAATCTTCCTAAATAATTCAATTTTTTTCGTAAATTATAAATTTTTTTGAAGAATTCAATTATTTTCAACATTTTAATAAAAATCTTTCTAAATAATTCAATTATTTTCGTAAATTATAAAATTTTCAGAAAAATTCCATTATTTTTATAGTATTATTTTCTTAGAAATTTAATTACTTGTATAAATAATAAAATTCATTCCAAAAATCCAATTATTATAGCAACATTTTCTTAGAAATTCAATATTTTTCTAAATTGTCAGAATTCGTTACAAAAAGTATATTATTTTTATAAAAATAGTAAAATTTTTGTAGGAATTCAATTATTTAAAAGGTTTTTTTTAAATTTCTTCTAAAAAAACAATTAGTTCAATCTATTTTAAAATTCTTCTCATTATTTCAATTATTTATAAAAATATTAAATTTCTGTCGAAAAATTCAATTACTTTAAAAAATTTTAATTTTATTGAAATTAAAAATTTTTTAAATCTTAATTTTTATGTGAAAATAATAATGATTAATTGTTTATTTAAAAAAAGTAGTTATTGATATTTTTGAATAATCTTACAATTGAAAAAGTTCGCAAATAAAAATATTATAGAACACCTTTTTGAGTATCTTATCGTAGAGTGAATTTAGAAATATTTTTAAGTCACTAAAAGTTAAAAATTTGACTAGAAATAAAAAGAAAATTAATTTTTTCCTCCAAACCTGTTGTTATTTAATGAAACAATCTCATCGAATAATCTACAATGATGAAAATGCTCATACACTTATATACTGTATGGAAACGGTTTTAAAAGCTCGATGAAAATTGCCTCTTTACGTCTGTATTTATGAAAGGTGGAAAAAAATTACCGCGGAGATCATAAAAAAAAGCGCAATGGCGAGGCTTAAGGTCAATGATAACTATTTGTAGGAGTTACGATAATCATCTCTAACTTGACTGTTCGTTCTGTCGAGAAAACAGGTAGTAAAGTTATTTGTAGAAGAGCCATTTCCTCGTTTCTATTAGTGCCACAAGAATTTTCATAACATCTTTTTCTTTTCTTTCTTTTTTTGTTTGTAATATATATATATTTGTATCTGCGAATGCAAACCACGTTTTCTCTCCTTAATATCAGACAATAATGTATGATATGTTGCTCTTTTGGAGTTCATATTTACACATTCATGTGTATGTTTATATATTATTTAGAGAATTTTTACGGCCGCAAAATGCATAAAGGTGTGTCCTAATGACTTTGGGATCAACTCGAAAACTCCTCTGGCTCGTTCCAGTTTTCTTTCAACAACAATAATTTATTCTTTTTATTTTTATTATAGTTCGCAATTTTCCTGCATTTCACGAAATTCGATGTTCGATCGTAATTCCTAGGATCGAATCGGGTACGATTGAATACTTTCAACGTACTTTTACAATAACTTTTTTTATTTTTTTTCCACATGTTTTTATTCTTCGAGAAAACTGACACTTTTAGGTTAGGTTTTCACATTTTCGATAAACGCCAATGGTCATTTTCAAAAACATCTAAAAATTGAATCTTTTTTATCGACATTAGGTACGAAATTAGAATAAAATAAAAGTTTGAATATTAAATGAAATCGTTCCACCTGTATTATTTGAATAAATAAATATTAATACAATTGTTGAAAGAAAAATATTTATCAATCAACTTGACTGACTATTCACTAAGACAAATTGTGGAAATTAGAAAATATATATTACCGACCGCGCAGTGCGAGTGCTGCCGCAATAGAAAACTAGAAAAGCAAAACAAACATAACCTAAAAGTTGCCTAAGAGTGTCAAATTTTCTTACGCGTAAGTCACGTTAAACGTTTTAAAAATGAGACGGGATATTAAATAAAGTGTCTCAATCTGAAAGATATTTTTCCAATTGAATCATATTTCCCATTGAAAAATATTGTTCGCGGTTGCATTTCGAGTAAGCACTGTCCGAGTTATTTGAGAGTTATGTTATGTTGGAAAAGTAAAAGACGACCACTTGGCAGAGAGAAGAACTGTTTTGTTGAATTACAAACCTGGTTCCATCAGTTTCCTGTGCGCGCAGGGCCAATTACATCAACGAGAAGAGAACAGAGAGAGGATTATCCAAGTCTCTCGTTGAGTCGTTGACCAACCTCCTTGTTGCTTGACCAAGAAATCGTCTCTGTCCTTGGAAAGGTAACCTTCTCCTATCCTTGTTTCAGCTTCTGGGATAAGGACCGGCTTTTTGCCGCTTATATTTTTATTAGTTTCTTCACATTACTGCGGGTATAAAGTATCGACAAGCTCCAATTTTTTTCCTCCTTCTTCAACACGAGGTTGCATACTGTAATAAGATACTTTGGATCTCCTTTCTCAATGTACAGCCACAAAAGTTTCGATAATCACAATATCGTCATTATTTATCTCAACTTGTAATCTCTGTCTCTCTTTCTCTCGCTCTCTATCTCGGTAACTCTCGGATTTATTCTCCGCTGCTTCTGTTAATTATTTTTTTTTCTTCACTTTTCTCAATTTTCAGTATGGGGTTGATTACACCGCATGCTTTGAAATAAGGAAGGCGTATGGTAAGGTAAGCTAAACGATGAGTTATCTAATTTCGCAACTGCGCAGAATAATTAAAAAACAGTTTCACTATTGTTTACTATGTATTTTCAAAAAAGCGATTTTTAATGACTCATTTTCAAAAAATGCGTTTTTTAAAAATATTGCAACAAAATGCAAATAAAATTCAAATCATAATAACAAAAACGAATAATATAAATAATAATAATATAATAATAATAATATTATAATAAAAAAAATTAATAATATTAAAATCAATGTAGAAAAAATAAATAAAATTATATAAAGTTAAATATTATAATCATGATTATTCTTAAATATTATTGAAATTACTGAAAATAATTATTGATTTTTTGATAAAACTTTCATAATGCTTACAAAAATAATTAAAATCTTGAAAATAATAATAATTTTCATTAATTTTTAAAAATACTTGCATTTTGCAATGACTTTTGTAAAAATTTGCTAAAAACAATTAAATTCTAGTGCTGAAAATTTTTCATGAAAAATAATTGAATTCTGCAATAAATTTTGTTAAAAATTCGTAAAAATAATTGAATTTCGGCGAATAATTATGTTATTTGTAAAGATAATTGAAATCTTTGATATTTTTTATCTAAATTTTGAAAATAATTTAATTTCTGCGCAAATTTTTTTATTCTTGAACATAATTAAAATCTTAATAATAGTTTTTTTTTAATTTTTGAAAATAATTACATTTTGTTATTTATAATGATAATTGAAATCTTTGTTAAATTTATCTTCTAATTTTTTGAAAATAATTGAATTTCTGTGAATAATTTTGTTATTCATAAAGATAATTGAAATCTGAATAATAATTTCAATAAATTTTTTGTAAAGAATTGAATTTTATTAAAAACTATGAAAATAATTGAATTTTTGGGAAAAATTTTATTATTTATGAAGATAATTGAAATCTTTGCAAAAACTCATCAAAATTTATTCTCAAAAGAATTATTTAATTTTAAAAAATAATTGAATTCCTACGAAGCGAATAGAATAGAATAGTTAAATTTTTGCGATAATAATTGAATTTATAGGAAGAATTTTGATATTTAAAAAAATACCTGAAATCATAACGAGAATTATTTAATTGTCGAAAATAATTGACTTCTTGTAATAAATATTGTTATTTATGAAAATAATTGAATTTTTGCAAGAAATTTTATTAAAATGCCTCATATTAATTGAATTTAATCAAATTATTTTGATATTTACAAAAATAATTGAAATCTTGGTATAATAATTAAATCAAATTTTTTTGAAAATAATTTAATATTATTAAATTTTTTATTTTTGAAAGTTTGGATACTTTTGAAAATAAATGAATTTCGGCGAATAATTTTGTTATTTATAAAGATAATGGAAATCTTGATAATAATTGAAATAAATTCATTTTAGATAATTGACTTTTATTACAAACTTTGAAAATAATTGCATTTTTGGAAAACATTTTGTTATTTTTAAATTTAATTGAAATCACGACAATAATTTTTCTTTAAATTCTAATAAATTCTTGTGATTAATATTGTTATTTAGAAAAATAATTAAATTTTATTAAAAACTATAAGAAAATAATTGAATATCTGGGAAAAATTTTGTTATTTTTAAATTTAATTGAAATCACGACAATAATTTTTTTAAATTCTGATGAATTCTTGTGATCAATATTATTACCTACTTAGAAAAATAATTGAATTTCAAAATGAATTTTCTTTTTTTCTTTTTATCGCTTTCAACCCCAGTCGGTTGATTTTCTAAACTAATAAATTTATCAATTTCTCTCTCTCTCTCTCTCTCTCTCTCTCTCTCTCTCTCTCTCTCTCTTTTTCTAGATATACAGAAATAATATTTCCAGTTTCTCTAACATTGAAAGTTTTCAGTGGAAAAACGAAACTAAACTCGCATTGAGTTGGGATTTCGTAAAATGCGAGTTCTTGTACAAAGAAGAATATTCCGCAAGTGCAGGTCTTTTGAGAGGACTTTGAGGGCCTGGCCCGGATCCTGCAGGTTCTCCTTTATTGAGAGCAACACGTTTGTGTATCGATGTTTTTCTTCCGCTGTATGTATATATATAGTAGCCTGAATATTTTTTTGCCTTCCCTTTTCATCTCCATCTCCCACGCCTCGAGGCGATACCTCGTAAACGTTTGTGAAAGATAAAATAAGATTAAAGATACGAACCTAGCACCAAAAAAAGAAAAAAAGATTCCGATTTTTGCGCCCAAAAAATTTTTTACTCAGTTTTCCTAAATCCTCGAAATAATATTCAAATAATATTTAATATTTAATATTTAATACTTAAAATGCTAAAAATATATTTTTTTTTCAGGGATATCAAATTGAAGGCAAAGAAACGAATCAAAACATCATCTGTTCGATTGGACGAAAGAATTATTTCTAATTTCGGAAGATTGTTAAATTGTTTTGATTTTTTTGACGAGGATGGAATTTACGAACTAGGAAATAGTGAATAATGGAACCTTGCTTGGTATATGAAATAATTATGAAAAAGAGGAGAAAAGAAAAAAAGGATTATTTTTACTGTAGCTGTTTATGGAAAGTATTAACAACGGTACTCCCACGTAATTGTGGCGTTACCGTGGTTTATAAATTCTAATCGAGGGGCAGTCGAATGCTTGTACACGAGGCATGTCTACACATTCAACAGGACTATATGCCAATCACCTTTCAACGGAATATTAATAAACCGGCCCATTAAGCTTCAAAGAAAAAGCAAGGGCTCTCGTGTATTTATATAGACAGCGGCTCATTGTTTGTTAATTACGGTCCTTCACTATGTTTCCGGATAGACACGGGAACGTGACATTGATATTTTAACAAAATTATTTTTTATTCGCAAACAGAAATTCTCTACTCTGAATGTAAACAATCTCACGCGGCTATTTTCAAATTCAATCTTCTATTCGTGTATAGAAATTTCCTATTCGTTTTCGCGCAAAAATTATAATAAAATTTCCTATTCGTTTTCGCACAAAAATTATAATAAAATTTCCTATTCCTTTTCACAAAAATTATGATAACATTTCCCATTCGTTTTCACAAAAATTATGATAACATTTTTTCAAACTTTTGCAAAAATTCTAATACATGAATTCAATTATTTTCATAAATAATAAAACTTATCAAAAAAATTCAATTTAATAAATAAAAATAAAAATACAATTTGAATTTAATTTGATCCATTATTTTCCCATAAATATTCAAATTCATCGCAAGACTTTTCAATTATTTCTAATAAAATTTTACCGAACCAAAAAAATGGAATTTAAATAAATAATAAATTAGTAATAATTTATTACAAGAAATCCACTATTTTCGAAAATTAAATACTTCTCGTCATGATTTCAAGTATTTTTTATAAATATCAAAATTTTTCCTATAAATTCAATTATTTTCATTATTTTTAATAAAATTCAATTACTTACAAAAAATGTATTTCAATTATCTTTACGAAATAATAAACTTATTCGTTGAAATTCAATTATTTACACAAATGACTTAAAAAGTATCATTAACACAAAAATTCAATTATTTTCAAGATTTTTAACAAAATTCGTTGCAAAAATCAATTATTATTTAAAATAATATTCATCACGAGAATTTAACTATTTTTAAATATATAAAAAAAATTATTCGATTATTTTTAAAAATTAGAAGAAAAATTTTGGAAAGATTTCAATTATCTTCATAAATGACAAAATTTATTTGCTAAATTCAATTATTATTACGATTTTTTTACAAAATTTATTGCAAAATTCAATTATTTTCATGAATAACTTTCAATACAAGAATTTAATTATTTTCACGATTTTTGAAAAACATTCACTGCGAAATTGAATTATTTTTAAAAATATCAAAATTTCTCAAAGAAACTCAATTCTTTTGAAATATTTTAATAACATTTTTCTCAATAATTCAATTATTTTCGAAATAATAAAATAATTCTCAGGAAATCAATTAGTTTTGAAAATTTTTAATAAAGTGAAAATAATTAAATTGCAAGAAATAATTTTGTTATTCATGAAGATAATTGAAATCATTGCCACATTTTTTTTTCAAATTTTTGAAAATAATTGAATTTCGGCGAATAATTTTATTATAGATTTGAAAATAGTTAAATTATCGTGACGAACATTGTTATTTATAGGAAAACAATTGAATTTTGCAATAAATTTAATCAAAATTCGTGAAATAATTCAATTTCGGAGAAATTGAAATTTTTGTTTTAATCTTTGATAATAATCGAATATTATTAAAATTCATGAAAATAGTTAAATTTCTAGGAAAAATTTTGTTATTTATGAAGACAATTGAAATCTTTGCGAATTTTTTTTTTACTTTTTCAAAAATAATTTCAATTTTGCAACGAATTTTGCTAAAAAACGTGAAAATAATTGAATTCTTGTGTTGAAAGTTATTCATGAAAATAATTAAATTTTGCAAAAAAATTTTGTAAAAAAAAGTAAAAATAATAATTGAATTTTGTAAAAAATTCGTGAAAATCATTGAATTCTTGTGTTGAAAATTATTAATGAAGATAATTAAAATCTTGATGATACTTTTTAGAAAATATTTTTGTAAACAATTTTTGCAAAAATTCTTTCCACCCAAGAAATCTATCTCTCTGACCGACTTTTCAATTTTCCTCAATATTCTCTGCTAAGTTGAGAAATCAGTCACTAACGGTGCTTGTATGCTTATTTAAATTTAAACCTTTTACAATAACTCATCGGATTACCTTATTCTGAAATATCTTTTTTTCCATTCCCCGACATTCACACTCAATCACTGGGAAAATTTTCCTCTCTACACTGCGACAAAAAAATTTGTCTCGAAAATAAATGCATTGCTATACTGTTAATCAATTAATTAATTCATTAATTAACTATAATGATCTCTTAATTTTTTTTAATAACAAAAACTTAATTCCGTGATGCAAAATAATAAAAATTAATTCCATAATGTTCCAGAATAATAAAAATTAATTCCACAAGGTTTCAGAATAATAAAAATTAATTCCATAAAGTTGCAGAATAATAAAAAAATAATTCCATAATGTTTCAGAATAATAAAAATTCTATAAAGTTGCAGAATAATTAAAATTAATTCCGTGATGCAAAATAATAAAAATTAATTCCATAATTTTGCAGAATAATAAAAAATCAATTCCTCAAAGTTGCAGAATAATAAAAAAATTAACACCGTAAGAAGAATGAATCCTGTTTATAAAGGTGTTGAAATTTACGAGGAATAAAGGGCACAAAGATTTACAGAGTACCCCCAATGTGAATGTAAAGGCGACACGAAGTCACAGAGAGAGAGAGTGTGATTAATTATTGTACGAGAGAGCATATATCGGAGGCGAGAGACTTTTGAAGAAAGAAAAAAAAATCTTGGTCTATAGAATTGCTATAATACCAACGACGTAAATACTGCGTTGCGATTCAGAAACTGGGCCAATCATTCACTCTCGTTATTGCAATGACAAACACCGAGAGTGTCATATTAAACCACTTCCCCATAAGACAAAAAATTCATTTATTATTATTTATTGCTCTCTCAACACCACACACATTCAATAATTTTCAATAAACCGAAAGCAACCTCAGTTTCAACTCTAATTATGACAAAATCCCACTTGGAGAAACTTTTCAATTTAGTTTATGAATTTATGTCTTTGCATTTTGCAACAATTGAAAAGATAAAACTACGACTTTGCGATAGGATTTTAACAAAGTTCCAAAAGTAAATTATCAACCTTTGTCGCCCACTTTTCTCCACTATTTTTTTTTTACGAATAAAGTGAGTAAATAAATAAAGTTGGTATTTCCCCAACAACTCGGTTCTAAAACATTTTCTTCACCGATTCAATAAATTCAGTGAAAATTAAAATTGAAAACTTGTGATCCGCTTTCTGTCTTAATTCAATATCCTTGGAAAAATTGTGTTTTAAAAACAGTTCGAAACGTTAAAAAAAACCGTCAAATATTAAAATTTGACCCATTTTTACTTATTTTTATTCTGACATCATGATTTGCCTTTATCGGAAAACTTTTCGTTTATTGAAAAAGAAATAAGAGATATGGAGAAACATTTTTTTCGCACACAAACCATATTCTGACAGGTCTAAGGGGCGCTCCTCGTTTTGAAAATTGAAAAGCGGAAAATAAAAATGAAGGGATTACATGAAGAAAAGGGATCCCTACCGGCTCTTTCCATCAAGCACACACAAGATGCTGTTGAGGGAATTGAAGAATCTCTCGAAATGGAAAAAAAGCATTTAAAGTTCTAACACCATAAAACATGACAACCTAACAGTTGACGTTGAAACATCAGAAGAAATTACAGGAGTCCCCTAATTTGTCCGCTTGTGGTACACAAAATAGATTTTTCAATCTAAAAATAAAACACCCCTCAAGGGCGTTGGAGAAAATTTCAGATACTGCCCTTCTTGTAAAATAACATGAATCAGTTGGAATTTTAACTGAATGTTTGTTTCCGAATCAGTTGAAATTTTAACCAAATGTTTGTTTCTGAATCAGTTGAATCTTTAATCATTTGCTGACTTTTTGCTATGGAATTACTTCACTTCTAGAGTTTCGAACAATTGTAGAGAGAAAAATTCATTTCGCCAAAGCAAGGAGAAAAAAAATCGTGACCTGAATGCAATAAACAAATTTAAAATTCAATAAACACGGATAGAAAAAAATCGGTAAAAAAAAGTACAGCAGCAAAATTGCCTTTGTCACCTGTGACTTTATTTTTATGCTTAGAAATAAAACGATGATTTATGGGGAAATAATTTCCAAGCTCTTTTTCTTACAGAAAGAAAGAAAGAAAGAGAAGGGAGAGTAACTCTCGAGTTGTGAAGTTGCTTGAAACTAAAATCCGTAAATTCAAAGTTGGATCTTTGTATAAATGGAGTCTGGGACCTTCAGAAAACTACTCTCGCGCAAGTCATTGTCCCCCAACGATAGCATTGTGCGATTGGGACCTGAACCTTACTGAACTAAGTATTTACAAATGCCTGCCACGTTTTCTCTCTCTCTCTCTCTTTCTCTCTTAAAGATAGCCTTAGCGTGCTATTATTATTCAGTTTGTTTCTCCCATAGGGTGTGTTGTGGACCCTCGCTCCTAGGCCTTAACGACTTCAAGGGGCCAAAAGAACCACGACTTTTGAACAAGAAGAAGAAGAAGAATAAGAACAAGGAGGAGAAAAAAATAGAAACAAGCGGAAGGAAGTCATGGCCTTTAAAAACAGAGCTCATTAAAATACGAAACAAGATTCGACACTACATCTTGATTTTTAGGGTATAATCCAATTTTTCCAAAGCATGTGAGAGGGAGCATTAAATTCTCCCTCTTAAACACTTTGGCCATTTTTTCTTCGAACTTTTTTTTCTTGTGGAGTTCTCTTGGAAAGGAGGGTTATTAAAATCTTTTAGTAATTTTCCAAAAAAAATTTCGATTTGGGAAATTGAAAACCACAGAAGCTATAATTTTTTCTCCTCTAAGATCCGTTTTTTAGAGCGTAGCATATAATAACAGGGTTTTGTTCTTTTTAAATTCTCTGACTTTTCCATGTTATCCAGGTTGAAAAATGGAATTTTTCTAGGTTATTAAAAGTACATTTATTATTATTCTTATTCAAAAACATAAATAACTTCCTTTTTAAATAAATATTTAATCACTACTATTTTTTCATATAGAAATTAGGTTTTTCAAATATACATTTTTTTTTATTTATTCTTCAAAAAATTAAATTATTTTAAAAAAATATTAATTTTTGTCATTCATCTTCAAAATAATTTGTCAAAATTCAATTATTTTTAATGTCTCCGACTTGAAAAAAATTTTAACAAAAGAATTCAATTATTTAAAAAAAATTTTTTTAATAAAATTCGTCTCAAGAATTTAATTATTTTCAAATGTAATATAATTCTTTGCAAACATCTAATTATGTTGAAAAATTTACAAAAATTCTCGTCAATTTTCAATTACTTTTCTAAATAATTAAATTTTTCTCCAACATTCAAATGTTTCTGAAAAATTTTCATAAACTTCTTTTTAGAATTTCAATTATTTTTAATATTTGTACAATTTTTATCAAATTTCTCAAAAATTGAAAGTATTCCTAAAAATATTATTGTAATTCGCCAAGAGAATTCAATTATTTAAAAATTTGTTTATAAAATTCTTGTGAAAATTCAATTTTAAGAAAAGTTGAATTATTTAATAAAAGTTAAATTATTTAATAAAATATTCATTTTTATAGACAAAAAATTCAATTATTAAACAAACATTTTTTATAATATTTTACCCGAACATTCAATTATTTTTCCAATAATTAAAAATTTCAAAAAATCGTTGCTGAATTTCAATTATTTTTAATAAAATTTTCATCTAATTTCTCCAAAAAATGTAATTGTTCTGCAGAATTTTATTCAAATTCATCAAAAGAATTCTATTATTTAAAAAATTTGTTGATAAAATTCTCTACCAGAATTAAATTTTAAGAAAAATTGAATTATTCAGTAAATTATCTTTGTTTTTATTTAAATTATTGAATTCTCGTAGAATTTTCTAATAATAATTGATTTTGAAAATTAATTTCAGTTAAAATTTTAGATAAAATTTTGAAGATTTTATTTCCTTTACATATATTTAATTGAAGGATTTACAAATAATTAAATTTTCGTAAAATTGAATATTGTAAATAAATGGATTTGAAAATTGTCAAAGAACTTTTTCGAAAATTATTAAAATTCATTGATTTAAAGAAGAATTTTAGTTGAAAATTCTAAAAATAATAATCGTAACGAGAAAAATAATTTTTGAAGAAGAAAAGTAGCAAGTGAACTGTTAATAAAAATGAATTTCACAAAATTGTTCGTTAAAAGTATAAAAAAATTCCAATTTTTAAAGATTTTAATTCAAAACCTTTTGAAAAATCAATTATTTCTTAAAATTCAAATAATAATTGAATTCTCTTAACAAATTTTAATAAAACATTTAAGAATAATTTCGGTTTTTGACAAATTTGAAAAAACCATTCTTATAAAATATATCGAAAATATATTAAAAAGTAATTGAAATTCAGCCAAGAATTTTGTTTAAATTTTTCTAAATAATTGAATTTCGGAGAAAAATAAAATTGTATTGAATTTATATAGAGAATTGAAATTTTGATTGAAACTTTTGTTAATTTTTGAAAATAATTTGATTTTCTACGAAGAATTTTATGAAAATTGTTTTTGAAACAAATTGAATTGTTACAAAAGAATTTCTTTTCAAACAAATTGAATTGTTACAAAAGAATTTCATTAAAATTTGGGAAAATGATTAAATTCTTTATGGAATAAAAAAAAAATAATTCAGTTTGAAAAAAGAAACCTGAAAATGTTTAATGAACAATAAAAAAAATTTTTGGCATTAATCTAAGGCCTCTCGTCCAAGTGTCGATTTTATGATCACTAAACATAAAAATAAGTCTCTGGGCTATTAAAATAATTGTGACAATTTAGAATCTTTTTTTTTTAGTTGTTATCGGACAAGAAATATATTATTATTTATTTCTAGTTTGGATAGTTCAGTTAATACCGATTGGTGATAAAATGTATATATGGAAAATAATTTTCGAACATGATTTTAATTGAGCAATTCCTTTTGAACGATCATTTTAATTAGTTCGCTGTGGGGGGAATTCATCCACAACTTCAATTTATGTCCTCTCGCGCTCATATTACTGCTATGCTTCGACGAGATCGATTAATAAAGATCATTATGGTCCTTAACTGCGGTGGAATTTCTTCAAGATCTTCCCGACAATGACGAAACTCATTCAATTCAATAACGCGATTTGTCGCTTTGAAATACAAAACAATTTTTTTTTCTCTCAATTGACTTCAATTGGTCGTGAACATTTTTTTCCCCTCTTTATAAATATGTACTTTCATTATCAAACGAATTCTGTAAATTTCCGTAAAAAAAAAAATTTCACATAGTTTACCTATTTAATACTTTACGTGTGAAAAAAATTAATTTTTCCTACAAGTATACATGTTACCAAAAAATGGAACAAATATTTCCTACTTTGGATTTTAATTTTTAATTTTTAATTTCTTATGTTTTGGTTTGAGGAGTAAATATAAATTTCACTTGTTTTCGTTTTCGATTGTTGCGATAGTTTCGTGCGCAAAAGAATCAAAGAGTATTCTTTTATAATGACTTCTGAAAAGTCAATGGCAACTCAGAAAGCCATAAAAGCAGAAACGGGAAAAACAAAGGGAAAAAAATTATATAGTCACTGAGTAAAACGAACGTTCGAGGAATGCTAAATGTTACAAGAGTTCTATGCCCCGACCTTATCGCTGAAACTTTAAGGTTCGAATTTTTAAATTTGGACATTTTCTCTTCCCCGTATTATTTTTGTTACAAAAAACCATTTTTTCCTTTTTTTTACCATTTATAAAGATAATTAAAATTTCGACAAGAATTTAAAAAAAAGTTTCAACATTTCTGCGAAGAATTTTATTATTCTTTTGAAAATAATTTCAATAATTAATAATTTATTATTTCATCAATTCTAAATATCTTCAATATTTATTTGTAACTTCTCAAAAATTCAATTTTTAGTGTTTTTAATTTTAATTTTTAATTTAATGTTCTTTTACTGTTTTTGAGAAAAATATTCTAGAAATCCATTATTTGGAATATTAAATTACATGAAATATTAAAAAATTTAACAACTTTCACAAGAATTTGAATTATTCAAAATTATCAAAAATCGTTAAAATTTCTAATTTAATATAATATTCGAAATTTGAACCTTATTATATGAAATTGAAACCTTTCGTGTGTTCATCTTTATTTATGAAAATTGAAAACGCAACTCAGAATACAATTAATTTTTGAAATATATTTAAGTGAAATTATCCATTAAATCATTTCTGAGTAAGAAAAAAAGTTATATTAAAAATTAAATAAAAATAAATAATAAAAATTAAATGTAAATTATTTTTAAAAATTTTAATAAAATTCTTGGCATATATTAAAAATAAAAAAATTCTTATAGCAGATCTTTAATTACTTTCAGAAATTTTAATATAATTTTTTTGCAAGAATTGACATAATTTCGTAAAAATAAAAAGAATTTTATTATTCACGAAAATAATTGAATCCCGGTAAAAGTTTATTAATTATGAAAATAGTTCAATGATTGCGAAGAAAGTAAAAAAAATTTGTTATTAATGACATTCTTGTGAAATTTTTATTATTTTTTGAAAATAATTAAAAGTTTTTGTTGAATTTTATTAAATTTTTTTTTATTAAAGAAGTAAATTCTTTTGGTAAATTTTATAAAAATAGGAGATATTGAACAATGTTTAATTTTTGCAAAGAATATTATTATTTTTGAAAATAATTCAAATTTTGCAATGGATTTTACTAAAATTTTTGAAAATAATTGAATTTTGCTATTTATTTATACCTACAGATAATTGAAATTTTAACAATGTTTTTTAGTTTTTTTTTTGAAAATATATGAATTTTGGAGAAGAATTTTAATATTTCTAAAGATAATTAAAATTTTGACGGACTTTACGGACCTTTTTTTTAAGAAAACGGACTTTTACGGACTTGAAGCAAAGTTACGGACTTTTTCAGGATTTACGGACCTATACTTCGAGCCCTGTCTTTCCTGTATTCTATAAAAAAATTGCAACTTTTTCAAAAAATAAAAATTGAAGAACAATTTTTTTTTTTTTTTTGAAAAAACTGTTGCAAACGGATTGTTTTTCCCGGTTATAACGAGAAGAAGAAACGAGGCTTATCTCCTTATATGTATCGAAGACGTCTACCGATACAGAAGAAGTCGCAGATCAGCCACCAATCACATCTGTTAGATCTCACGGAAGAGAAAAGAGAAAGAAAAGCGAAGGAGTTAAGGTCTTGGCTTGTGAAAGATCTTTTAACATAATACACGTTATGGCTTAATACCTTCGAGATATATATAAATGTGTGTGATTCGTTTTGGTTGAATCCCTTTTGATATATATTCGATACATATTCGCGCAGTAAAATATATGTTACAATACAGAGCGAATCACGAACCCTATTTCTCTCCATATATATATAAAAATATAAATAAAAATATAAATGTACGTATCTCATCATTTACGCTTCGCAGAAATCACGTTCGAGTAAAATGATATATGTGAGATGATCTGGAGCAACTGTACGTCAAGATCAATCGGGCACTTCATCACGATCTAAAATCAATCCTGAAATTCACGCCTCCATCGTTTTTCTGCTTCCGTTTATGCGCGCAGATATTTCAATATCAAATTTATGCGTATTTGTGTGTGTGTGTATCGAAATTCTACTTTCTAAAAAGGAAGAAAAAAAAATAAAACAAGAGAGGCCTTCTTCGATATATTTCATTTTCAAGGGTGAATCGAAATTAAGGCCGTTTTACAAAATTTGATCGAAAATAATATATTTCAACTCCTTACATTTAAATTTGTCAAAATATTTACGAATTTAAATTCGTGACTCACTTTTTGCTTTTGGTCTAGTAAAATTTACTAACAAGTATAGTCATTTCCAATACTTATTGAAATTTTTCTTTTTAATTAGCAAATTTTAATAATAAGTAGTAATTTCTAATAATTTATTAGATAAATTTGCTTTTATTAGCAAATTTTACTAAAAAGTAGTAAATCCTACTAATTTACTAGTGAAATTTAATTTAAATAGTGAAATTTGCTTTTTAATTAGCAAATGTTACTAATAAGTAGTAATTTCCACTATTTTATTAGTAAAATTTACTTTAAATAGTGAAATTTTACTAAAAAGTAGTAAATCCTACTAAAATTGTTAGTAAAATTTAATTTAAATAGTGAAATTTGCTTTTTAATTAGCAAATGTTACTAATAAGTAGTAATTTCCACTATTTTATTATTAAAATTTACTTTAAATAGTGAAATTTTATTAAAAAGTAGTAAATCCTACTAAATTTGTTAGTAAAATTTAATTTAAATAGTGACATTTGGTTATATTTGCAAATTTTACTAATAAGTAGCATTTATTAGAAAACTTTAATAAAAAGTATTCATTCCTACTAATTTATTAGTGAAATTTACTTTAAAAAGTGAAATTTGCTTTTTAATTAGCAAATGTTACTAATAAGAAGTGATTTTCACTAATTTATTAGTAAAATTTACTTTAAATAGTGGAAATTTAATTTAATTTGCAAGTTTTATCAATAAGTAGTTTTTTTTCACTAATTTTTTTTAGTAAATTTAATTTAAATAGTGACATTTATGTTATATTCCCAAAATTTAACTAATAAGTAGTAATTTCCACTATTTTATTAGTAAAATTTACTTTAAATAGTAAAATTTGACTAAAAAGTAGTAAATCCTACTAAATTTGTTAGTAAAATTTAATTTAAATAGTGACATTTGGTTATATTTGCAAGTTTTACTCATAAGAAGTTTTTTCACTAATTTTTTTAGTAAACTTTAATTTAAATAGTGAAATTTAATTTTTAATAATTTTTTTCACTAATAGTTGCGGTTGAATTTAATTTTTAATAATTAGCTTTTTTGTTAACAATTAGTTTTTTATTTCAATGCTAACTTGAAAGTATCAGATTGCAATGAATCGATACCAAAAAATATGGAACATCAAAAGTTGTTCCAAATATTTTCTAATGTCAATTTGCCTTTCATTGTATTAATTTGACACTTTTTAGGAAAACTGTGCTACTAAAAAAATATAACCTACTTTTAACTAGGTTAAAAAATAAAAAAGTTTCCATTCAACCTAGACTAGTAATTAGTTTGATTTAACTACAATTTTGGTTTCAGAAAATAAATTAGTAGACTTTTATTCACTAATTCAGAATTGAAAAGATTCCAAAGAAAGTTTTAATTTACGACCCATTTTTTTTTTAATTATCAAGATAGAAAAGAAAGATAAAAATAAAATTAAAAGAAAAAGAAAGAGGAAAATAAAATTAAAAGAAAAAGAAAGATGAAAATAAAATTAAAAGAAAAAGAAAGATAAAAAATAAAAAATAAAAGAAAACAGAGTTGAATAAATTGAATAGAATTGAAAAATTAATTAAAGGTGTAAAATTTTTTCTCTCACTTCAATAATATACGTGTGACATTTTGAGAAACTAAATGTTTATTGACAGGTGTTTTTTTTTTATTTGAACATCGAAATGTGTTTTCGATTAATTAATGCGAGGCTCGAGAGTGACTTCATAAAGGTCGTATTCAAATGAGTCGTCTAGCAAAACCAAAAGTACTTGTTTTTTCAACTCTTTTTCTTTTTTTTCCTTTCTTATTTTTTCTTTTTTTCGTCACTTTTTTTTCTGAATCGAAATTCTACTATAAACAAGTCGATGATAATTGAACGATAGTTATTGTCCTTTTTATATGCGGAGTCTCGCATTACGTACTTCCGTTTTATTTCAAACATCACTACAATCCACGATAGAATTCTTTTGCAATTAGTCAGCAATTTCATGCTCTTTGAACTCTGCGTTTTCTCTAATTTTAAATTTCAGTTCATTTATATAGAAAATGTCATTTATTTATCACTATAGATAGTTTAATTAAATGCTTGGTTGAAATTATAATTTAAATTGTAACCAAAATTAAACTTCATTCTAATAAATGAATAAATAAAATTGTAATTTAAATTGTAACCAAAATTATAATTTAAACTGTAACCAAAATTATAATTTAAATTGTAAACAGAATTATAATTTAAATTGTAACCAAAATTATAATTATAAATTATAATGAAAATTCTAATTATAGATTATAATGAAATATTCTCTCAGTAAATTAGTTTTCATTCACAAAAAAATATTTTCAACTATTCCAAAAATTACCCAAGAGGCATTTTTTTCTAAAATTAGAAAACACTCTAATTAGTGCGTAATATCATTAAGTAAAATTATTTCCATTCCGTAATGTCACTAGCACTTCCTGCGCCTATCAGTCGCTTGTGAAATTTTTCCTTGTCAGATTAAACTTATATACACGAAATGAAAAACAATTCCATTCAATTTTCGAATAAAAAAAAATATTTTAAATATTCACTATTACAATTTTACGTTTCGGAATAAAATTTCTATTTTCTTTTTTTTGTAATATTGTACGTGAAAAATTCCTTAAACGAAATGTTTAAAGGTCAGGCATTGCAAACATTGTGGCAAAACTACGCATGAGATAAAGTCGAATCAAAAGGTCTCGATCCGGGTCATCGAATCTTTAGAGAATATATAAACAAATTTCAAACCTCAAAAGTAGGAAAAAAAATAATTACGTTTCTCCTTTGTAGTCAAAAATCACTCCGACAATATTCCGTAATAAAATTTCTCTTTCCAACACTTATATTGTATTTTTCCTCTTCATCTGCGATAGCTCTCCAAAAGGTCATTCATTTTAAAAACAAATAATTCACACGCGATGAACTCAACTTTTTTCGCACCAAAATATTCAAATATTTAGTGTAAAAATATTTAGTGACAGTATTGAAAAATATTCAGCGATAATAGAGAAAAATATTTAGTAAAAATATTCAGTCACAAATCACAATATAGAAAAATATTTAGTAAAAATATTCAGTGAAAATATTGACAATATAGAAAAATATTTAGTAAAAATATTCAGTGAAAATATTGACAATATAGAAAAATATTTAGTAAAAATATTCGGTGATAATATAGAAAAATATTCAGTCACAATATTTATAAAAATATTCAGTGAAAATATATATAAAACATTTTGGCAAAAATACACAAACAGCAAAAATATATATATATAGAGCACAATTCCACTGAACTAGATCAGAAAAACTCTTTTGACAGTTTCACAACAATATCCAGAGATGTGAAGGTGTGTTTATTTACACTCACAACAATTGAAAGATTTAAAAAATACGGAACTATTACGCAGGCGTGTTTCGTATATGTTTTCGCGGATTCGAATATTTCGCGGGCCGAAAAACGAGATTTTTGTTTAGTGTTTTTTTTCGCTCTCTCTCTCTCTCTCCGTCTGTCAAAGCATTATATACGCATGTACACACAAGTATAGTGTATATGAAACGCGGATCACGTCTCGGCGCAGACTGCAGTGTTGACGATCGCTATATAGTAATCCCCATCCGGACATCGTATACAGTGGAAAAAGATGTGGAAAAGAACGTCTATTGGTTGAAATGCTGGCCTGGGCACAATGACCCGCTATATTGAAGCGATTGGTGCGATGCTAAAGAGCGCTCAACGAGCTCCAACGAATGACCATGATCGTGTGTCTTCGACTGCTCTTCCTCATGGCGCGGGATATTTCAATTTTACCGAAATTTATATCTTTACCATTTATCATAATTTTCAATTTAACAAAAATATCATTTGACATAAAAGTCATTCAACAAAATTTTCATTTGACATAAAAGTCATTCAACAAAATTTTCATTTGACATAAAAAAATGTAGTAAAAAAGTAGATACAGAAAAATTAAACTTCACGAAAAAAAATACGTTTTAGAAACTTTATGAAACTGCCGAAAATTCCGCATTCTATATTTTATTTTCCTCGCACTTTTTTTCTAATTTTTATTAAAAATATTCACTTTTTTTCTTATTCTAATGCTACAAATTGAATTCTTGCAAAGAATTTTACTATTCATGAAAAAATTTCAATATTTAGAAAAATCATTTAATTCTTGCGAAGAGTTAAAACATTTTTTTTTTTTAATTCATTTCTTTCGACCAAATTTTATGCAAATTTTTATTACAATAATTAAATTCCTAAGAAATTGTTATTTATGGAAAAATTAAATTCTTACGAATATTTTACAAGAAAATTTTTAAATAATTTAATTCTGTTTGCAAATTTTTTTAAAACATTAAAAATCATTGCAAAATTAAGAAAAACTCTTAAAAATAAATTAATTTTTCAACGAATTCAATTAAAATATTTCACAATAATTGAATATCGGTGTGGTATTTTATATTAAAATTTAATTTAAAAAAATTCAATTCCTAAAAAGCATTTTTTTATTTACAAAAATAATTGAATTCTTGCGAAAGGTTTGATTAGAATTTTTCAAAATAATTGAATTAACAAGAAGAAATCTAATACTTTAAAAAAATAATTAAATTTTGTAAAAACTTTTACTAAAATGTCTCAAAATAAATGAATTTTCGGAAATAATTTTGCAATTTATGTTTAACAATTGATTTGACTTGAAGAATTATTTATTCATAAGCAATTGAATTCTTGAGAAGAATTTTATTAATATCAAAAAGAATAATTGAATTATTTCATAAAAAATTAATTGAAAATGTGTTTAAAATAAGTGATTTCTTTCGAACATTTTTATTAAAATATTTAAAAAAAAAATGGAATTCTGAAAATAAGAAAATTTTGTAGAAGAATTTTGCATTCATAAAGATAATTGAAATGTTTACAATTCTTTAAAAATTTTTTGAAAATAATTGAATTTCTAAGAAGAATTCTGACAATTATTTTATTTACAAAAATAATTAAATCCTTGAAAAGAATTTTAAAATTTATAAAAATAATTGAATTACTGCTCAGGATTTAATGTCAAATCTTAGAACATTTGATTTTTTTCAAAAAAAATGTTTGCAAATTCTATTTTAAATAATTCAATTCCTGTGAAATTTTTATTTTTTTCTGGAAAGTTATTGAATATTCGTGTAGAATATTATCAAATTTTTTTTTAATAATTGGATTCTTTTGGAAAATTTTATTAACATAGTAGAATATTGAAAATTATTGAATTAATAATCATTTTTTAACACAATTAAAATTTTACCATGAATTTTATTGATCTTTTTAAAATAATTGAACTTCTTAGAAGAAATTTATTCTTTATCAAAATAATTCAATTATTGTGAAAATTTTATTAAAATATTTAAAAAGGAATTGAATTTCAGTAAGAATTTTTTGTTATTTTATTTTTGAAAATGATTAAATTATTCATAGAAATTTTCTAAAACACTGTTTTAAACAAATAATTTTTTCGTAATATAATAAATATTATGAAAATTTTATGTTAAATAATTGGTTTTTTTCGATTTTCAAAAAAATACTATTCTAAATTAATTAAATCCTTTTGAAATTTTTATTAATTATAAAAATAATTGAATTTTGGATTAATTTTATTAATTTTTTTGTTAAGTAATTGATTTTTAGATGAATTTTATCAATTTTTTTGTTAAATAGTTGAATCTTGAAGGAAAAATTTCATAAAAATAATTAAATCGTTTCAAAGAATTTGATTATATTTTTTTAGAATTTAGTTTTTTATTTTCTAGTATTAGCGAATTAAAAATTTTTAAGTAGTGAAAATACTAAAAAAAACAAGAATGATTTTTACGTCAAAAGAAATTTATGTTAGATTATTTTGATATTAAATGGAAATTATGTTATGTGAGTTTTGTGTAATATTAAATTTGTGTTAAATGAATTTGATGACAAATGATATTTATGTTAAATGTTTTTTTGTGTGTAATGCAATTTAAATTTAAGACAAATAATGTTAATTTCATGTGAATTTTAAGTGAAATAAATAATCCGATTTTTTAAAGAACTATTATCACAAAATACTATTATCCCAAAAGTACAAAAACTTTTGTAGAAACAGTAGAAAAAAAATCAGTTTACGCATGTATAGTGACTGCAGAAACTCTCAATGTTTGCCGATCACACGCGACTCGATTACAATGTAAACTAGTTAACAATAGACAAACATGATACTCTCCCACTAAAAAAAAAAAAAAAACAAAAAACAAAAATCACACAAATACAAGAAGTCAATTCTCAATACTTGGATTCGCCCACGTTGTGTCACGTCTGCAGCTTATCATTTTTCATCGAATCGACCTTTTATGCCGGATGTATTGCAGACTATTGTAAATCGTTTAACCCGCAACACCCCCTCCTCCACCATCTCCAATGACTTTTCAAACTCATGCGTGAAACACGCTCAATTTTTTTTTCTGCCTGACTTGATTTTAAACACACAACAACAACCAAATTGATTTATCGCTATTTTCAAATGAAACTGAATCTCGAATTTCATTTTTTTGTTTGTTTTGTGATTTCGCAATTATTAAATTTCACTATTTTTGCAAAATCTACCGGGGTAAGTATAATGGGGAGATTTCAAATACACGGCGAAGAGTTTATATAGTATAGGAAAATAAAAAAAAAAAAAGAGGAAGGAAAAAAAAATTTGCAGCAAGTAGGTACTCACGTTCGTTGAGAGTTGGCTTGTCAGCGAATGAACTTTTTCCTGGGCATCCAGCAATTCACGGCGTAATTTTCTCAATTCGTGTGCTTGTTTTTCCTCCGCTGAACTGTAGAGGCTGCTTGCTGTTGATACAAGCGAAACTGAAGATCCATGAACTGCAATAAAAGGGAATTAATTAGTGAAAATAATAACTAAAAGAATTTGGCCTCAATACCAGGTTTTCGGTTTGCTACTATATTTGGATTTATTTTCCATTTGTATATACTAAAGAGCTCATTTTTTTCATTTCTGAAAATTTGCGCTACTTTAAATTCGCCAAATAAGTGTAAATAAAGAAATTAGTCTCGAAACTATTTTTTATTACTGGGATAATTAAATAATTTTCTTTTTTCTTTTTTTTCGTTGTGTATGATTGAAATTCCTATTATGGAGTTCAAAAATAAGGAAAAAAAATGGATATTTGGAGTTTTTGAGATAAATTTGTAGATATAGGAAGAAAGTTGATTTACTTTCGTCGTCCTTGTGAACGTGTTGATAGAGATTTGGTGGTTGTCGGGAGGCATGGGCCGGTGTGGGGGATGTTGGCTGTGACCAGTGTTGACCTGGACACCCAGCAGTGCCAACGGGAACGCTGTAATAAGGTTCAACACTGACACCCATTCCAATGCCCACTTCCTCACCCACTGACGATGATGTGCCACTTCCTCGAGCCAACATTGAAGGATACATTTTCTCGCTCTTCGTCGATCTGTCAAACAAAAAAATTATCGCTTGTTAGAAAAATCATTGACTCATTTCCTTCTACAGAACTAAAACAGTAAAAAGAGATTTTTACAAAAATTCATTTATCAACTAAAACAGAAAAAAGAAATTTTTACAAAAAATTATCGCTTGTTAGAAAAATCATTGACTCATTCCTTCTACAGAACTAAAACAGTAAAAAGAGATTTTTACAAAAAAAATTATTTATTAATTAAAACAGAAAAAAGTAACTTTTCCAAAAATTCATTTATTAACTAAAACAGAAAAAAAATTGAAAAACTAAATCATAATTCGAACATTTGAATGCAGATGTATTAAAAATTTTCCCTTTTTCCATATATTTTAGTGTACAATTTTGTTCGAAAGGCGACTTTTTTCTTCGCAAGCTCGTTTAAATTGCAGATAAATGAATAATTTGAATAATAATTCAAATAACTAAATATTCATTGTCAGTATTTTGTAAATGCAAATATTTTATTTTCGAAAATAAAACTTTAATTAAAACTGCAATAATTCTTTTGAAACAATAGTGACATAATTTAAAACCAAAAAATCCAATAAAGTAAAAATAACTGAATAAAAATCAGGCGTCTAATAAATAATACTTTGCCTTCATAATGGAACAATCAAATTGAAAAAACATTTTTAAACAAAATAATTCGTTTTTCTAAATAGACTTTACACTTTTCAAGATATTGACAAATTTAAGTAAAGAAATTAATAAACCTTGTCGAAAAATAACAAAAGAATGAAATAAAAAAAGGAGTTAGTTCAATTAACAAAATAATATTAATTTTAAATGAATTTCAATAAATAAGTAAATAAAGAAATTAATAAACCTTGTCGAAAAATAACAAAAGAAATAAATAAATAAAAAGTTAGTTCAATTAACAAAATAATACAATAATATTAATTTAAACTTAATTAATTAATTATTAAAAAAATATATTAATTTAAATTGAAATAGAGAATAGAAAGAGAAGGCGAAAAAAGAAAAATCGAAAAGAGTATCAGCAAAGACGAATTCGGAAAAATAATAAAAAAAGCAATCAAATTTCCAACAATTATATCACAAACTGAGTGAAATTCCCTAAAATGATATTACAAAAATTCAAATTGATTGCAATTGGCAGTGTAGGAAGAATTTAATAAACATTCTTTAGAACTTAAAAATTTTTCATTATCGAACAAAACGGTTCGTTAAAAGAATTCCTATTCTGGTTGCATACACTGGCAACAAGCCATAGCAACTTTTTTTTTTTTTTTTTTTTGCAAATGTTCATCCATTTTTATTGACTCGTCTAACGAAATGAATGGTCCTCTGCCAATGAAATGGATAAAAAGGTTTCAATGGGAACGTGTTGCTTCAATACTTCACTACTTTTTTTTCAATTTTATAAAACTTTTACTATTTTTTTCGAAACTCGTATTAAAAAATAATTTATCATTTCTATATAAATGATAAAAATAATTCATATTTGTGAATTGTAGTTATTTTCAGTTTAACAGACCTCGGATCGATTTCACTGGTTTTTTTTTAATTTTATAAAACTTTTACTATTTTTTCGAAACTCGTATTAAAAAATAATTTATCTATACAATATTTGATAAAAATAATTCGTATTTGTAAATTGAATTGCTATTTTCGGTTTAACAGACCTCGGATCGATTTTAAGAAGCAAAAAAAGTTGTTTTCGTCGAGTAAGAGTAGAAAAAAGTGGAAAAAGTCGTTTATTTTATTCGGAGTTGTAACAAAAATTTGATTTTCTACTCCGTTGACTTTTCCTCTGATTTCTGGGAAAGGTTTTGACTTTTTTCCTTAAACTACTATCCTGCTACTGAATATAAAAATAAAATAATACAAATTTATTTATTCACATGTATATAGAGTAAAAAACCCTTTCGTACAAAATAATAAAAAATAATAATAAAATAAATAAAGAAAGTAAAATAAATAAAAAAAAGTAAAATACTAGGTAATAATTCTAGGATTTTTAAACTTTAATTATTTATTATTAATTTTCTAAACTTTATATCTTCTTATCTGTAACTTGTCCAAAATTTAATTTTTTTCTCTAGAATTTCGAACTGAAATTCTTCTCTAAATAAATTATTTTCAATAAAATAAAATAATATTTTTTATAAATTATAAAATTCTTTTCTAGAATTCAATTATTTAAAAAGATTTAATTATAAAATAAAAATTCCAATGAACTTTGGATTTTGTACCAAAAATATTGTATTTTATTGTAATTTTTGGAAAAAAGTGAAAATAGTTGCATTTTTCGAATATAAATAAAAAAAAATTGTAAACTTTCCTGAAAATTTACAAAAACTTCCTCAACTTTGTGGAAATTTTCTCTAAAACTGGAATTTAGTTTTTTTCCCCTCTAGTTTGTGGAAATCTTTATAAATTTATTTTCCCTTTTTCCTAAAATTGTAGAAAATTTTCCTAATTTGTAAAAAATTCCACAGAATTGTAGCAAAATTTATTTACTTTTCAATTTTTCTCTAATTGATTGTAACAATTTTCACTATTTTGTGGAAAATTAGACAAAATTGTAGTGAACATTTTTTCCCCTCTAGTTTGTGGAAATCTTTATAAATTTATTTTCACTTATTCCAAAAATTATAGAAAATTTTACTAATTTGTAAAAAAATTCCACAAAATTGTTGTAAGATTTTTCTACTTTTCAAATTTACTCTAATTGATTGTGACAATTTTTTATTTTATGGAAAATTAGCTAAAATTGTAGTGACAATTTTTTTTCCTGTAATTTAAATAATATTTCCTGATAAATTATCATTTCTCGCTAAGTTTTTGGAAAATTTCACTAATTTATGAAAAAATCCACAAAATTGTAGTGAAATTTCTCTGCTTTTCACATTTTTCTAGTTGATTGTATAAATTTTCACTATTTTGTGAAAAATTAGACAAAATTGTAGTGAACATTTGTTTCTCCTTTAGTTTGTGAAAATCTTTCTCAATATATTTTCATTTTTTCCTAAAATTGTAGAAAATTTTACTAATTTGTGAAAAATTGCACAAAATTGTTGATTTTTTTCTACTTTTCAAATTTTTTTTTATAAATATATAAAATGATATAAAATATAAAATGAATTTATAAAATGATAATATTTTATCATTCTCTCTACTTGATTGTAAAAATTTTCACAATTTTGTGGAAAATTACACAAAATGGTAATAATTTTTTTTTCAAGAACCTTTTTAACTTTAATTCCTGTACCACAACTAAATTATTTTTTCGTTTTTATTTCCTTCCGAAGCCATTTCTATTTATTACTAATTTGTGAAATATTCCTCAAGAAACTTTAGGAAAAAAATTCCCTATTTTTACAACAATGTAGAAATTTATTAGTAAATCTTTCGAGAAAAGTTAGAAAGTGAGAAAGAAATTTTTCCCGTTTTCGTATTAGTCCACTTTTCCCGAGTTTAGACTTGAAAATTTGAACCATATTCAGAAATGAAGGGCAGCAATCCAAAACTATCTGCATTTTCAACTTGAATTCAATTAAAAAGTTTCCTATCTCTCTTCTGAAATAGTTAGTAGTTTAAAGTAAAGCACTTTGTACGCTCCATATTCCATTAGCAAATGAACACAATTTTTAATCTACTTTCTATCAAAAGCTTTTGTTTCTTGTTCCATTCATGAGTGAAAATTTTCCTAGAGAGACCCATCAGACGATGCGGCTACATAATACACACAGACACACATATATATCAAATATCGACTTATCAGTCAAGAGACTCTTGCTCTACTTCGTGCCTCAATTCGTTGCAAGTCCGTTCAACAATAAATAATATTAACTTTAAATTTTCAAGTGAATATGGATCGAGTTTAGTGAGAATGTTTCCGGATAAGCGAGAGGAGGAGGAGAGGCAGAGTATGTTTCATAATTGATTCATCCGGAAGAGATATACTACTTCTAACTACATATAGGATAATTACAGTTGCCGACTTGTCGAGTGTCTAACAAGTTTGAATTACATTAATGTGCTGATGCTTTCAATTCATATTTACAGACTATATACATATATGTGTATATGCATGCTGGAGAATTTTCAGAAAAGTTAGAAGCGCGCTAACTCACCTGATGGAATTACTTCTATTGAGTCGTGGCGGAGCTGGAGATCCCGTTGAATCTCTTTGGTGCATCAAAAGTCGGGCGTGTGTTAAACTTGCTCTGTGAGATCCTAATGATTCGACACTGTCAGCTTCGCAGAGTCCCATTCCTGAAAGAAATTTACAGAAAAATCATTTTTACTCCAAAAAATACTGACAAGACAATATATTTCAATTGAATAATAAATCGAATCTTTGAAATTCAGTCGACGAAAAATTATTTTTGAATCAAACATAATAATTTTCAATCTTGGAATAAAAAATTATTATTAATTTAAATTATTACAATAATTTATTATCCGCAGGGATATAAAAATAAATAATTAAATTCTTTCAAATGATTCAATTATTTACAATAATATTTCGAAAATCAAATATTTCCATTATCTACATAAAAAAATTTCTTTTTAGGAAATTTTTTAGAATTCAATTATTTAAAACACCATTTTCATAAAAAATTTTCGAAAAAATCAATTATTTAAAAAGATATTCAAAAAATTCTTGGCAGTAGTCAATTATTGTTATAAATTAAAAATTTTTTGCCAGGAATTCAATTATTTTTATAAAATACAATCAAAATCATAAATAATGAAAATTTCACAAGAATCGAGTTATTAAAAATATTAATATATAAACTTTTTCGCTATAATTCAATTATTTTCATAAATGTTGGAATTTTTTTTACAGAGATTCAATTATTTTTGAAGAAATATAAAATTCTTTGAACGAATTCAATTATTTTCATAAATAATCAAAATCTTCGCAAAATATTTCAATTATTTTTAATTCAATTCTAATTGAAGTCGTCGAAAAATGTAATTATTCTTAAAAAAAATTATTAAAACTCGTAGAAAAAATTCAATTATTTTTATAAATAAAAATATTTACAAGAAGAATTCAATTATTTTTAAAATTAAAAAAATTCTTCAGAGAAATTCAATTATTTTTAAAATTAAAAAAAATCTTCAGAGAAATTCAATTATGTTCAAAAATTTTAGTAAAATTTTTGGTAAAATTTCAATTATTTTCAAAAAATTTCTTCATTTCAAGAATTGTCTATTATTTTAATAAAATTTCGATAAGATTCTACGCAAACATTCAATTATTTTTATAAATATTTAAATTTTTTGTAGGTATTCAATTATTTTCTTAAATTATAAAGTTTTTTTGGGAATTCAATTATTTTTTAAACTGATTAAACTCATCGCAGGATTTTAATTATTTTAAATACATTTTTGAATGAATTTCTCGTAAAATGCAATTATTCTTTAAAATTTATTAAAATTTGTCAAAACAATTTAATTGTTAAAAAAATTTTTAATAAAAATCTTGATAGAAAAATAGTTAAATTTCGAAGAGGCTTTACATTAAAATTTAAAATCATTTAAAATATTTGAATTCCTCTGGAAAAGTAAATAAGTATTTAAATATTTTTAAAAAACTAATCTTTTTTTGAATTTAATTCAGTTTTTGAAATCATAACAAAATTGAGTCTTCTAATTTAATTTTTCCACATCTTTTTTTTCTTTTATTCTTAATTTAGTTTTAAAGGTACTTTTTGCTGTTTTTTAAGATTAATTAACGAGTACGAATTCTGTATTTTTTAAATAATAATCTAGCATACAATACAAATAATAAAATTATAACTAAATTAAAAATTAAAATAAAAGTAGAAACGAAGCAAACTTCAAGAACGTAGAAAATTTTCAAACTATTCAAAGTAGAAATTTTTTTTTCACACTGAAAACAATATATTTGAACCAAACGTAAATCTTTGT
This sequence comes from Leptopilina myrica (nomen nudum), assembly GCA_032872475.1. Taxonomy (NCBI): domain Eukaryota; kingdom Metazoa; phylum Arthropoda; class Insecta; order Hymenoptera; family Figitidae; genus Leptopilina; species Leptopilina myrica (nomen nudum). Next base: position 1,253,921 of record CM065467.1, read on the forward strand.
TATCCAGTCAACCAAAAATTATTTTAGAATTAAATTTGATACTCTCTGAATTTGTATTAGTAAAAATATTTACTAATTCGAATTAGAGACTGACTTTTTGCTTCTTAATTAGTTATTTTTACTAATAAATTTATTTACTAATAAATTTTCCACTTTAATTAATTAGTAAAATTTATTAATTCAAATTTAGAGTAATTTTCATTCAATACTTATAATGATAAGTTTGATTCGGTAAAAATTAGGTTTAATTAAATTACGGAATGTGTACAATTCAAACATATTTTTTTTGGTTGGCGGCATATTTTTGAAATAAAAAAAAACCTTTATCAATGCGGTCGAGAAATTTAAATCGACACCTATTTTGTACATCACAATTTCTACAATATTTTCTCTAACGAATTTTGTTCGAATTTATCAACTTGCACAAATTGTGTAATGAGAAAATCTCGTAATTTTCGAACAAACCCAATTTGTGCAAGTTGTCAACACTTGCTTTCGAAGCGAAATATATAGCTATTTGCCGAGAAGCTCGCCAACCCCTATAAACAGATCAATCACGCACGCGAAGACCTTGAAGGTTGAAAATCGAAAGTGACGTAATTCTAGTCTTGCCGTCTAACAATCTAAAAGAAAACTTGAGATTCTCAATCTCGGGTGTTTCGTTTCGCTTGGAAGCGAAAGCGAAAAAGAAAAATTGTGTAGCCTCTAATTTGCGTCACGTCAAGTATTTTATAGTCTCAAGCCGACGACCTTATTTCTTACCTTGAGATCGACCACTCGGCGTGTAGGTGTTGCTGTGCCTCATCCAGGAAGTGGCATAGGGACTGCTGGGACTGCCGTAGTAGCCTTGAAGATCGGGTGCCGCGTAAGTGCTGCACGTGTCGCTGAGACTGCCGTCCGATGGCTTCAGGACACGCGGCGAGAATGACGACGAAGTGGGACCGCCGCCGCCACCGCTGCCGCGCTCTCGATGATGGGCCGCCGCGAAGAAGGCCGTGAATTCTGGACTTCCTGGTTTCGGAAGACTTTGCGAGCCCAGCATTAGACGATCGCGCACCGATTGCGACAATTGACTGGCACTTGCTCCCGTCAGACTGTAGCTCTTGTAATGATGACCTTGACTCGAACTCGAGGAATTGGCCTGCAATTCGGTTGTGCAGGTCTGCGTGCCACCGGATACTTTGACCTGAAATCGATTTTCTTCGTTAGTTCAATATTCAATTTTCTTCGGCGAAATTTGGAGTTACGTGAAAATAATAATCAGTTAAAAATCATGGTTTTAAAACTGACAATCAGTAAATGCCTGCTGTTTTCTTCTGAATCAGTTAAAAATATCTGAATTATTAGCTAAACTTGACTAATTGAATCAATTAAAAGAAAATTTACTGAAACATCAGTTATTTTCAACTATTTGTCAGTAGAAACATTTCTATTTGAATTAGTGACTGACTTTTATAGTAAAAAACATTTCTGGTAACTTTTACTCCTTTCGGAGTAAATTTTGCTATACGTTTGAAATAAATTTTACTAATTTTTTCACAAAGAACGCTTTGAACGTAGTAAAATTTACTACGAACGCAGTAAAATTTCCTACAAAAGTTGTAAAAGTTACCAAAAATGATTTTATTTTTCCTGAAATTCTGTCTAATTTTTAAACCAAATTTTGACATTTTTTCCTGATCACTATACAAAAAAAAATTAAAAAGCAGTTTCAGGATTGCCACGTGTTAGTAAAGTCAGAAAAATGTCAGGGGAAGAAAATTTTTGTCAGTAAAGTCAGAGAAATATCAGAAAAAAAATTTTCTGACAGGGAAATTAAGAAAATTGAGACTTTTTTCGACTTTTCTTCCAAGCATTGCAATAAAATTCAACAATTTTTAGTAAAAAACAAAGTGCAACTTATTTTAAATTTTATAATGTAAAAAATTTAAAAAAATTGTTTTTGAATCTTAATCTAACATAATTTTACTAATTATATTAATTATATTTTATTATTAATTATATTTTTTCAAATATATCTATAACAAAAATCTTTTTGAATAGTTGAGATTTTGTAAAATTAAATTGAAAACAATTAATTTATTTTTAATTAATTTGAAATTTTAATGTCCGATTTTGAAAATAATTGAAAAAAATTATCAAAAATTTTGATGAAAAATCTTTAAAGGTAAATTTAAAAATAAAAATTAATAAAACTTAGCTTCTGAAATTTTAAAATTCAATATTTTTAGTATTTCCAATAATAAATATCTTCAAAATATCAGAAAATTAATTAATTTTTAAAATTTAACAAAAACTTTTAAGAAATTGAATTATTTTTGAAAAATTACATTAAAATATTAATAAAATAAAAACTTTGTTAAGGTTTAAAAATTTTTTTAAGCTTTTAAAACTTTTTTAAATTTAAAAATTTTCGAAGATTCAATTATCTTTGAAGAAAGAAATTAAAATTTATTTAAATTTACTATTTGGACTTATTACAATTCTTGAGAAATCACAGTCCTGATTTCAATTAAAATTCTTCAATTTGATCATTTTTTATTTAAACTTTTTCAAAATTCAATTATTTTTTAAAGATTTTACCAAATTTTAATAGTTTGGAGAAATTTTTCAAAATTAAAAAACTTTTGTACTTCAAAAATTATTTTAAAATATTCAAATAAAAGTAGTTGTAAAAAATTTCTTTATAATTGTTTAGAAAATATTACAAAATATTAATAACTTAAGAAAAAAAAATTATAAAGAGTCACAATTTATTTTATTAATTATTTTTTTTTGTATTTAAATAATTGAAATCTAGAAGAACTTTCGGAAAATTATTCAAATTAATTGATTCGGAGATGAAGTTTAGTTGAAAATTGTAGAAAATAATTGAATTCAGAACGAGTTAATTATTTTCATGAATAATAAAATTTTTCCCAGGATTTCAATTATTGTTTTAATACAATTTTAAACAAATTCTTTGGAAAATTTAATTTTTTATTAAAAATTTCATTCTTTTACTAAAAATGTAATTCTTCAAAAAAAAAATCTAACAATTTCAAAAATTTGGATATAATTTGTTTATTAGAATGAAATTATTTTTAATACATTTTTATTAAATTTCTTAAAAGAATTTCATTATTTTCCATAAATTTTAATAAAATTCATGATAACAATTTAATTATTTTAAAAAAATTTTAGTAAAATTCTTCTTCGAAGTTTTTCTTATTTTTTTTTTAAATAAATTAAACTGCGTTCAATTATGAAATTATTAAATTTTTCCGACTTCCCTGATCTGTGACAATCCTGATAATATATAATCGATTTTTTAGTTCACTTAGTTTAATTTAAATTCATTTTAATTAATTATTGAAGCAGAATTTCCAAAGTCATTTTTCAATTTTTCGTCTAATGGAAACAATTTGGAAAATTGTTTTTAAAAAAAGTACCTTTGTCCTTGGTACTGCGCTGACTTGTGCGGTCCGTGTCGCCTCTTTTGAACCATTTTGAACTCCATTTGGACTCGGACTCGTACCAGCGCTGTGTCTCTTAACGTAACCAAAACTTTGTGGCACTCCTCTCACTTTACTGCTTCCGGTTGAAGTTCCCGATGACACTTTTTGAGGTTTTTCTCCATTCGCGTATTCGGCCATTGTCTGCTTGCGATGTTTCTCCTAAAAGCAAACATTCAATTTAAAATTCGAAAATCAAATTAACATTATAGAAAAAAATTAGGTGCCTAAAGAAATTGTCAATGAAAAAGTAATTAAAAACATTCAAATAAAAATGAAAATAAAATTAAAATTTTAAGTGAAAATAAAATTAAAAATTCAATTGAAAATAAAATTGAAAATTAAAATTAAAAATTTTCCTTGTTCCTAAACTTCTGACCATTCAATTGAAGGAAAATTATTCGTTTTCCTCAAATTAAAATTTCATTACAATAATTTTCTGTAAGGTATAAAAAAAATTATAAAGTTTCTGAAACGTTAAATTTCAACTTTAATTTATTGCAATCAGTAATTTGTAAAAATTTATAAACATAAAAACTTTAACGAAATTTTAAAGAAAAAATTGAATTTTTCAAAAGAATTCGTTTAAAAATTGTATTAAAAATAATTGAAATCGTGGGAAAAATTTTATTATTCATGAAAATAAATAACTCGCCCTGAATTTAATTATTTTCTACAATTTTTAACTAAACTTCATCTCTGAATCAATTTAAATAATTTTCCAAAAGTTCTTCTAGATTTCAATTATTTAAAAACAAAAAAAAATAAATTGTGACTCTTCATAATTTTTTCTTGAATCTTAATGAAGAAAAGAGAAATAATAAAATACGAAAAAAATGAATTGAATGAAAAAAACAAAACAAAAGGATTAAAATGAAATTTGTTTTTAAATGAAATAAAAAATGACATACTTGTGATCGTCTGGAGGGACTAGGACTTGGGGGAGCACCCTCCTTGTCTCTGTCTCTGGCTGCACCTGCCTCGATATACTTTTTCCATTGTTGACTGTTGGAAATATTGTTGGAATTATTTTGTTGCTGCTGTTGTTGTTGTTGTTGTTGCTGCTGTTGTTGTTGCTGATGTTGTTGTTGTTGCTGCTGTTGTTTGAATGCAGAGTTTTCCGTTTGTTGAGAACTATCTGACTTCTTGACGTGGGAATGATGACTGCTACCAGGGTGCCGTGAACTTACCACCCTATAGACGAGGTTGTTACCCTGTTGTACCCCTTGGGGGGTGGCCAAGCCACTGCCACCCCCCACGACCACGCTACCACCTCCTGGCACCCTCTGTAACACAAATAAATATGTCAAGCACTATAAATAAAAACAAACTCCCACGCACAATATATACAAGATTACCGCGCATTTAATTTACAACTTTCTTCCAATCTTCAATTTCGAATCTTGACACTTACATTAATTTCACTCTTTTAAATTTTTAATTCTTGTTTCATTTTGAATTTTTAACTCATACTTTCGAAATTTTCGGTTTATTATAGAATTAGAATTATTTATTTACTTTTGGTGCTAAATTTTGTTTCACACTTCTTACAGCCTTGTTTATTACTTTTGTGTATTTCGAAGAACGAATTTAATTCTTCTATACACTTTTTCTTTCTATATGCACCAAACCGAATCGAAAATGTAATTAATTAAAACAAAAATATTTACAATATTTTTTTAATGCGATCGATTTCATAGGCCTTTAATTTACATATAAAAACAAATGTAATAAATAAACATTAGAAGATAGAAATTCTTTTTTTAAAAACTAAAAAATGATAAATTTTTGAATATAAAAGTATTATCGATTACACGGATTGAAACTTGCGGCTTGTGGAGAACTTTGAATATACAATATTATTGTCAGCTGTTTTTCCATGTACGTTTCCTGTGTCAACAGGTGTTGGAAGTTCTAAACCAGACTTGATATAAATGCAATTTTATATGACAACAATATTGTTATTGAATCGAAAACAAATAACTATTTTTCTAATTTTTTTCAAATATTTATGAATTTTATTTTTAATAAAACACTAAAATAACCATTTTTACAGCAATTCAATTATTTACAAATTTTATTTATAAATTTCTTTGCAATAATTCAATTATTTTCATAAATAATAACATTTCTATAAGGATTCAATTATTTTTATAAATAATAAAATTCTTTTACGAATTCAATTATTTTCATAAACAATAAAACTCATCGCAGAATTTCAATTATTTTTAATGCAATTTTAATCAAATTCCTCGAAAAATGTAATTATTCTTAAAAATCTTATTAAAATTTGTCCAAAGAATTTAATAAATTAATAAATTTGTCAAAACATTTTTTATGAGAATTTAATTTCAAGAAACGTGAAATTAATAAATTATTTTTTTTGTATTTAAATAATTCAATTCTCGTAGAATTTACTAATAAAAATGGTTTTAAAAATGAATTTTAGTTAAAATTTTAGATTATACTTAAGTATTAAAAGCATTATAACGTGGATTTTTAGAAATAATTGAATTTTGAAAAAGTTTCAAACTAAAATCGTTGGAATTCTTAAATTTTTAATTCTTAAATTTTTTTACAAAATTTAAATTATAATTTTTTTTGAATTTAGTTGAGTGTTTTATACATATTTTATTATTAATGATTAAATGTAAACATAAGGGATTTATGGAAAAATTTTAGTTCAAAACAGTCAAAAAATTCAATTTTGGAGAAGTTCTCTACAAATTATTTCAGAAATTAAATGTTTCCAAAAGTAAAAAATTTTTTCATAAATTTATTCATGTTAAAAAATTTCTTAAAATTCTCTGCAACATTTTACTTATTTTAAATACAATTTCAATCAAATTACTCAAAAAATGTAATTATTTAAAAAATTTTCTTTAAAATTCGTCAAAAGAATTCAATTATTCAATTATTTTTATATTCTTTCAAACTTTGTTATTAACGTTGTTTATGAGGATTTAATTTCAAGAAACATTAAATTATTCAATACATTATTTATTTTCGTATTTAAATATTTGAATTCTCGTAGAATTTACTAATAAAAATGTGTTTAAAAATGAATTTCAGTTAAAATTTTAGATTATACTCAAGTATTAAAAGCATTATTTCGACAAAAAAATTGAATTATTAAGAAATTTGTTACAAAAATTCTTTATGAGAATTGAATTTTGAGAAACATTCAATTATTCAATAAATTATTTACTTTTGCATCTAAATAATTAAATTCTTGTAGAATTTTCTAATAAAAATTGATTCTCATTTCATAAAAATGATTTTCAGTTAAAATTTGAGATTATAATTGAATATTAAAAGAAATACAGAGTGAACTTTTTGGAAATAATTGAATTTTCAAAATTAATATTTTTGAAAAAGTTGAATTGAATTTTTTAAATATTATTTGAAGTTTTTACATTATAATATCCATTTAATTAAAGAATTTAAAAATAATTAACATTTCGTGAAATTGATTAATTAATTATTAAAAATAATAGATATAAAGTAAAATTGTAGCTAAAAAGTTTTGAAAATAATAATTGAATTGAAATAATGAAAATAATTTTGAAGAATATATTCTTATAATATAAAATAATTTTATTACTTTGTCATCTTTAATTATTATAAAATATGAAAAATCGATCGTAGTTATCGATACCTTCATGTTTTATAGTTATTAAATAATTCAATAAACTAAAATTTCATACATTGTAAAATAAATACCAAAATTGATTATTTTTTCATCTTTTTTGGTGTTAATTTAATCTGCAACACTTTGTAATACCTCACGATTTACTGCGTGATATTATATTGTATTCTCCAACCGAAAATTTTCTCACAAATCTCGTTTTTTTTGGCGTGAAAAATATGATTAAAAATGCACACAACTATTTCTCTCGACAAGTTTTATTTGCAATAAATGTAACTGCATATTAAATTTAATATCGATTTCTCAAAGACTCTTAACTGATGTCTGAACTGCTGAATATTTTATTACCGCACGTAAATCATGACGTCTAAGTTGCAAAGGTATGCATTTGACTATCTCAAACTGATTTACATTCGCGTTAAATAGCTCTTGTTACTTTAACAACAATGTATGCAAATTTATGTTTATTAATATATTTAAAATGGAAATATTTACAAAATATTGGCGATAATATTTTTTTAATTATTAGAATTATTCTTTTTCTTTCTCCCTGATTCATTTAGATATTTTTCTAATTATAAACCGTATATGTAATTATAAGATGAATGTTTTTAATTTTTTATCATTCAAATTTTTTCCAGAATAAACTAATTTTCTTCTCTTCCGTTTCTTTCGATATTCGGAGTCAATTGTGAGAATCAATTTTGAGAATCAATTTTGTATTTTTTAAACATTATTTTTTATTTCTTTGTTGCATTATATTTTGTGTCTTTTGAGTTATGTTCGAAGTATAAATTTACTTTGAGCGAAATTATTTTTTTTCTGGAGAGAGAAAACTTTTCAAGTGGAAAATTGAGATTTGAACTTAGAGCCCTTTTAGGTCCGGAGTCAGAGGCAATGGACCAAATTGACTTTTAGCCTCTTATGGGCATTTGAACCATTATGACGTGTCACGATTAGTACAAACTACAAAGCATGTGTTTTACAAAAATGTGACGTCATAATGTTTCAAATGCCCTTAAGGAAGAATTGAGAGAAATAATTAAATGAATTACAGGGAGTAATTGAATTTTACATGCCATTTTTTTCAGGAAGCTCTGTGAATACCCATTTTCAGCAAGAGGATGAAAATGTAGAGAAATTTTGGAAATTTTACTAAATTTCCTCATGCTAGATGATGAATAAATTTATACAATTCGTTACTATGGAGTTTGGTAACAATTTTAGCGAACAATGTACAATTTGGGTATAACAAAAACCAAAATTTAACGAACTAAAATGTATTTTTGTACTGACAGAAATAGATTTTAACCCAAGGTTTTCAAAATTTTACCACGCGCGTAAAATATATAAATTTGCGGCTTAAACATTGAAACAAAACCATGGTCAAAAATATAGAAATTTTCAAGGTTTAATTTAAAATATCTTTGACATTGGCCAGCATGGTAAAAACGTTACTAGAACTTTAGTAGAATGTTAGAATTCAATTAAATGATATTGATATTTTTAGGTTTTGTTCATTACAACTTAATTTATTAATTGTTTCCCAATGAATAAAAATTAAAAACACCATTTTTTTGACTGAATTGGGTTCGTTTTAAATATGTTCAGTGTGGTTTTAAAAAAGATAGCTTACATTCAACTTGGGGAAGAGTTTTTTCCTAAAAAGAAGTGGCTAATTAAAAAAAATCCCTCAATAATAAGGTAAACTCAGTTATCGAGAGCTCGTTATTCATCCAATGAATTTGAACGACCCTTGTTTAAGTTTGAGCCATCACATGTATATATGGCAAAGAGGAGACGAATTATTTGTCGAGTAAAAGTTTTGGAAATTTTCGAGCCTTCGCATTAATTAGTGTCTGGTGACCTCGGTCAAGGACTTTTGGAGAGGTCAACTCGACAATATCGATTCTCGAATTTTATACGCGCGGGAGATGTAGCAACACGCCAGGAGCCCTTTATATACACAGAGTCACACACAAACACACGCGGCATGATTCAGAGGGTGCGCACGGTATTTCGTTTATAAAGGGAGGGGTGGGTGTGGTAATTCCACTTCCCTATACCTTTTCTTGTCTATCATGCTTATCTATCTCCCTCACTTTTTCTATATGTATATATATCTGCCATCTGTAAACTCCTAGGCTTGCTCCTGCTTCTGGCTAAGAGTGATTCATGGGGGTAGAGAAATAGGAAGCTACCACCTCATGTCCGTTCAGCTTTTAACTCCTGTCGTAAAATTTTCCTCACAGCAATAGAGACTAAAACAAAGACTCCCCATGGGGCGAACTTTCACTTGTTTTTCTCTCTTCCATCTACATATATACAAGCAAAAACATGTTTCGGAATTCGGACTCAACCGAAACATCTTTACGATAAGTTCAAAGCTCCTGAGAAACAATAAGTTTCACCCCCTACAAATAGAGGAAAAATTAACTCTTTTGAACCTCCGGATATAGTTGTGTGGAATCTATAAACTTTCGACTTTCAAACCATTTATTTTCCTTCTATAGGCTGTATACGCATACAGAACCCTTGAGAAACTATTTTTTAATTTTCCTTCTTTTACACTGATGGAAAAGAGGAATAAAGTTACTTTTATTGTTTTTGTAACATATAAAATCTAAAAAGACGGATATGCGAATTTCTGCTGCTGCAACTTTTACTATTTATTGGGGTAAATTTTATACTATAGACTCGGAATTGTGTTTTAAACATGAATTCCATAAAATTTATTTAGTAAAACAAAATTATTTCCGTCTGCGAACATGGTGAAGTTGTTTATTTATTTATTGTCTCGAATAAAAAAATTTATTAGGTAGAAATAAAATGGCTTTTTTTTGGACAAATAAAATTTTTATTTAAATCAAGAGAGAGACTGTGTTTTGAAGGGAAACATTTATTTGAAACGGATAAAATGTTTGTTAAATAAAATTTATTTGAAACAGATAAAATTTTCGTTAAATAAAATTTATTCGAAGCACATAAAAAATATTTGTCAAATAAAATTTATTTGAAACATAAATAAGTTAGATCAGCTTCCATACTTTACGCATACATTCAATCGAAAAATAATTTTTATCTTGAAGTTCAATTAACTATTAATTAACCTCAAATTAAAATAATTGTTTCTAATTTTAAAAAATTAAGAATTTTATTATTTACCTCTAAAGAACAGTTTCAATTATAAAACTAATTCAATTGTTTTCAAAAATTTATTTAAATTCAAGAAAATACTTAAAATTTAAAAACATTTTATTAAAAATTTAAAAAGTATTAAATTGGTTCGAAGAATTTATTAAAATTTTTTAAAATAATTAAATTAAACAAAGAATTTTTTTCATTTAAAAAAAAAATAGTAGGTATCTGTTAATAATTCTTCATAACTAAATATTTCATTTTAAAGTTTGTTAATAATCCTATAAAAAAAAATTGAATTCTTAAAAAGGCTTTTATTATTTACCTATATAGAATAGTTTAATTTATAAAACTAATTGAATTGCTTTGAAAAAATTCATAAAATTTTCGAAAATAACAAAATATAGAAACATTTTATTACAAATTACAAAAAAAATTAAAGTGATTTGAAAAATTTATTAAAATTTTAAAAAATAATTGAATATTTTCAAAAAATATTCTTAAAAATAAAAAAACTGAATTCATTCATTAAATTTTATTAAAATTGTGTTTAAAATAATTTAATGTTTGCAAAAAATTTTACTATTTAATTATTGATAATAAAAATAATTGAATTGTTTCGAAGGATTTGTTAAAATTTTAGAAAATAATTGCATTGTTTCCTAAAAATTTATTAAGATTTTGTTGAAAATAATTGAATGTTTGAAAGAAAATTCAAAAATTTTACAATGAATTAAGAAAAAGAAATTGAATTCTTTCCTAAACTTTTATTGCAAATAATTCAATTTTTACAAAACTTTTAATATTTCAAAAAAAAAATTGAATCGTTTCGAAAATTTTTTTGAATGTTTAAAAATAATTGAATTCTTTCGTGAAATTTTATTAAAATGTCGTTGAAAATAATAGAATTTTTGCAAAGAAATTTACTATTTATAAAAATTATTGAATTATTTCGAAGGATTTATTAAAATTTCAGAAAATAATTGAATTGTTTCCTGAAAAATTATTAAAATTTTCTTAAAAATTGAATTTTTGAAAGAAAATTGAAAAATTTTATAACGAATTAAGAAAAAACAATTGAATTCTTTCCTGAAATTTTATTGAAAATAATTGAATTTTTTGCAAAAACTTTTACTATTTCCAAAAATAATTGAATCTTTCCGAAAAATTTATTGAAAGTTTAGAAAATAGTTAAATATTCATTCGTAAAATTTCATTAAAATGTCGTTGAAAATAATTGAATTTTTGCAAAGAAATGTACTATTTATAAAAATGATTGAATTGTTTCAAAGGTTTTATCAAAGTTTTTGAAAATAATTGAATTCCTTTTTCTGTTTATTAAAATAATTTAATTCTTCCGAAAAATGTTATTATTTATGAAAATAATTGAATCCCTACGAAGTATTGTATTAAAAATTTTAAATATATTAACAATAATAATTAGGTATGTAAAAAAAATTTTTTCTTAAATTCCTGAAATAGAAAAAAGAAAACTTTTGTAGTTGACTGTCAGTTAGAAACTTTCTTAATAGGAAAAAAATGAATTCATATTCAACGTCATAACGGAAAAATTTTCCAAAAATTTTTTGAGAAAGTAATAAATTCCATTTTGAAAAATAATACAAAATTCTTGATTTTTTTTATTATAGAAATAAAAGACCCTTTGCTATAGACTTAAAAAGTGAGTAAATTATCAAAATCAAAAATGTAAACTCCCCACTGAATATGTTATCGAAACTATATTGCAAGTTTAATCCACTATCATAAATTTTTCTGTTTTTACATTTTCTACTCACCATTTAAAATGCCACGTTTTCGTATCCACATAAAATATAAGTTTAAACTTTATTTACGATGTTTTCATTGCACTTTTTCTTATTTTTCTCCAAAAAAGCAAAGCAGAAGGAGGGGGGTGAATGTAAAAAATTTATTCGCGTTGAAAGTGATCTGTTTTTGAAGATATCTCGTAATTCAGATATCAATCTTTTATAGGGCCCTAGATATTCTTGGTTTATTGACCATTTGAACGTGTCTCGCGTGTCAAAAAGTATTTTCCTCTCGATGAAAATTCAAGTGGAATGAAGGAAGTCGACCTTGCCCAGAAGTGCCAAGAGCACGAGGCACTGAATTTTTTAAGCCGAGAAAAATCCCTGCCGCTTTTCTATTATAGAATCGAATCGAATCTTATATATTTGATTCGATTCTAAATTTCTGAAACTTGCTTAGATTCATTCAATTCAAGTTGGGTGAGAACTTTATCGAATTATTCACGATGTATTTTTTCCAACACAAAAAAGGTCACTTTTCCTTTTTCAGTCCATTATATATACGCACATTTTTATTTAGAAAATAAATAATGAAATCACTTTTGGAGTAATTTATTTTTTATAGAAATAAGTGTCGATTGAAAAGTGGGTCTAAAAAGTTTTTTATTTAAATTTTTATAAAGTAAATCAAGTTTTTTTTTGTAGCGAAAATTTTTGTGCTGCCCTGAAGAAAGTAGGTGTTTTTTTATTGACAATAATTAAGGGTACATTTTAATTTAATCCACTTTTTTCGCAATTTGATAGTTTTGAGTCAAAAATGTCACTCTTTTGTTATTGAGTGTAAAGATAAAAATTCAAAATTCAAAAAAGGAATAATTTATAGGTTAGGGATTAAGTTCAGGGTTAGGAAAAATTTGGAGTAAATTATTATTTGATCCACATTTTTGTCATCAATTTGTTGACAGTTGATATTCTTTTTAGTTAAAAATGTCACTATTGAGTCTAATGGTAAAACAGATTTAAAAGCAAATCAATTTTTAGGTTATGTTGCCAAAAATTTCGAACAATTCTCAATTTGGATCCACGTTTTTGGTATCAATTCATGTCAATTTTATAATTGTATTAAAAACAATTCAATTCCTTGAAAAAAAAAGTTGTATCAAAACTCTTGATAATATTTCAAACTCAAAAAATGTTTATACATTATTTAACTAAAATATTAAATATTAAAAACACTACTTGCTTTATAATAATAAATCCTTCCGTTTTCGAGCGGCTTATTTGAAACAAAAAAAATGAAAGACGCGTGAAAGTAAAATGAGTGTATGAAATATATGGGTCACTTTTTTCACGGTGCGAGAGTCGGGAGTAAAAAAATTGAAGGGAAAGGTAATTCGGAGCGGTCAACAATGCGTAAGGGGTAACAACCCCAGGTTGTCCAGGGTGCGTATATGTTGCGTGTATTAAAACCGTATATACGCAATGCTCGAATGTGAAACACAAACTGCCGGTGTTAGTAGGCGATCCATTGCCCGTTGCTCATGATATGCCCCACCTTCACCACCACAACAACAACCGCCGAATACGCCTATCTATATACCGAGTGTCATAAAAAAAGAACGTTTTACGACCCCCCCCCCCATTTAACATCCCTTCCACTATATAGTCTCAAGCGCTTTTTACGATCCTCATTCGTAAGCGATATTTCCCATCTTTCTTTTTTCATATCAGCCGCGGCTCAAAAAAAAAAGAATGCAAATTGCTCATCTTTACTGCGTTAAACGAAAATGGTCACACTTGTTACGCAACAAAAGTTATCTTTCTATGCGATGCTTAATTTGACTCTATACTGTTGTGACTGTTAAATGTTATCATGTTGCGGTTTTCTGGACTTTAGTTAAATCCTCGATTTTTACAATTCAATTCCTTAAATTTAGTGACTACGTAGTTAAAATTTCGGTACTTTTTAAACGGTTTGGTAATTAAAGTGTGTTAAAAAAAGTTTTTTACAATGAATGAAATTTTAGTTTATTACATTTTTTTATACCTAGAAAACATGAAGATATCGATAACTCAAGTGATCGATTTCTTCATATTTTATACTAATTAAAGATGACCAAGTAATAAAATCATTATTTTATATTATAAGATCCTTCTTCAAAATTATTTCCATTATTTCAATTCAATTATTATTTTCAAAAATTTTTAACTACAATTATTTTACATTGTATCTATTATTTTTAATAATAAATAATTAATCAATTTCACGAAATTTCAATTATTCCTACATTCTTTAATTAAATGCATATTAGAAAATAAAAACATCAAATAATATTCAAAAAATTCAATTCAAGTTTTTCAAAAATATTAATTTCGAAAATTCATTTATACTTCAATTATTAAATTAACACCAGAAAAGATTAAAATAATCAAGTCTGGTGTTTACTTTACAATGAATGAATTTTTAGTTAATTCAATTTTCTTATAACTATAAAACATGAAGTTATCGACAATTATTTCCGCAAAAATTCCACTCTATATTTCTTTTAATATTCAATTATAATTTCAAATTTTAACTGAAATTCATTTTTATGAAATGAAAATCAATTTTTATTTAAAAATTCTACAAGAATTTAATTATTTAAATGCAAAAGTAAATATTTTATTGAATATTTGAATGTTTCTCAAAATGAAATTCTCATAAAGATGTTTAGTAACAAATTTTTCAATAATTCAATTCTTTTGTAGAATTTTATTAAAACTTGCATGAACGTAATTACTTTTTTCAAGGAATACAAAATTTCAATTATTCGGAAATTCCGCTATTAAATATTTATTGAAAAATAAAAACTAGACATCATTTCAATATAAATCCTATTAAACCATTAAAAAGAGTTAATTCTACAAAATTTTTGTCAAAAATATGAAAAATAAAAAATTTCAATGATTTTACAGTTTGAAACTTTTTCAAAATTTAATTATTTCCAAAAATCGACGTTATTATGCTATTTTAATACTTAAGTATAATCTAAATTTTTCATTGAACTTCATTTTTAAATCAATTTTTATTAGTAAATTCTACGAGAATTCAATTATTTAAATACAAAGATAAAAAATTTGCTAATTTCATGTTTCTTGAAATTAAATTCTCATAAAGAACGTTTATAACAAAGTTTGAAAAAATATAATAAAAATAATTGAATAATTGAATTCTTTTGACGAATTTTAAGAAAAGTTTTAAGGAATATTTTTCGAGGAATTTGATTGAAATTGTATTCAAAATAATTGAAATGTTGTTGAAAATTTTAAGAAATTTTTTAACATAAATAAATTTAAGAGCCAAATTTTTACTTTTGGAAAAGTTTAATTTCTGTAATAATTTGTAGATAATTTCCCCAAAATTGAAACATTTTCAAAATATAATTATTTCCAAAAATCCACGTTATCATGCTTTTAATACTTAATAATAATCTAAAATTTTACCTGAAATTTATTTTTATAACCATTTTTATTAGTAAATTCTGCGAGAATTCAATTATTTAGATACAAAAATAAATAATTTATTAATTTCACGTTTCTTGAAATTTAATTCTCATAAAAAATGTTATCAACAAATTTGTTAAATTATTAAATTCTTTGGACAAATTTTAATAAGATTTTTAAGAATAATTACATTTTTCGAGGAATTTGATTAAAATTGAATTAAAAATAATTGAAATTCTGCAATGAGTTTTATTATTTATAAAAATAATTGAATTCTTAAAAGAATTTTATTATTTACAAGAATAATTAAATCCCTGGAGAAATGTTATTATTTGTGAAAATAATTGAATTATTGTGAAGGAATGTATAAAAAAAATTTGTAAATAATTGAATTTCCGTAAAAATTTTTATTATATATTAAAATAATTGAATGTTTGCGTAGAATTGTATTGAAATTTTGTTTAATAATGGAATTCTTTTGGAAAATTTTATTAAAATAGTAGATATTAAAAATTATGCGGAATTTTAGAAAACTTTTGAAAATAATTGAAATTTTGACAAGAATTTAATTAAAATTTTATAAAATAATTTTTACAAATCGTTGACTTTGGTTATATTGTTGAAAATAAAATTTAATGCAAAGTTAAAAATAACACGAAAATAGATTATTTTAATCCTTTTTGGTGTTAATTTAATTCTATAGGGATTAAACTGTTTTAGATTATTTTAATCCATTCTGGTGTTATTTTATTTTTATTCTAACACCTCACGTTTTACTGTGAAGAAATGTATAAAATTGTTTGCAAATAATAGATTAAAAGTTAAATTAAATTATTTCAAACCTTAAAAGTAATATTTTGCTTAACGGAATAAAAATTTAAGACCTTCTTTTTGTGCTAGTAGAGTTATTAATATTGTTACAAGTTGGGTCTGGTCAGGGATGATAAATTCCAAAAAAGAGATGTTTCACCACCTGGTGTATTAGACTTAATTATGATTCTCTTAAAAACGAAATTTAGTTAAGTTTCTCCTTTTCGAAAAAAGTTTACAAAAAGAAAAAAAAATCAGAAAAGTAGTAAAACCCAACTGGGCTTTAAATTAGAAAAAAAGTACATATATAAAGTTAAAAACGACGGCCCTCGAGACCTTTAAGGCGGTTGTTATAAGAGGTATAAAAACTAATGGACCCTTGACAAGATGCCTGACCGTTCGTCCAATTCCGCTATTTTATTTTCCCTTTCCTATTTCAGCAGCGACGAGGAAATACAATATATATAAATTGCCAGGGAGAACTCTGAACGTAAAAAGCAAAGAGAGGAATTGAACGACAATAACCGTCGTCATTGGTCTTTCTCGGTTACTCGATATAGGGTCGTCTTGGTGGACGACGTATCTTTTAAAGAGAGTCTGAGGATTCTTGAGCTTCATCTCTCGAGGCGCACTGCAACGAAGCTTTTACGATTACGGAACGATCAACCTCTGGACTTAAAAGCACAAGTACACATCTATCCTCCATGCTTAAGGCAGCAACTGAATAGTCAGTTATACACTGAAAGAGGTCAAATGTATATAGCTGCATTATCCAACTCGACTTATCCTCCTGATGATGGCAAGAGTTTCTAAAAGATAGATGAAAGAATGGACGATTAACTGATATTGTCATTGCACGATTGTAATTGCCATTTTTTACTCATCCTTGAAAAATTAAGTTCTTCTTGACGTGAATGTTTAAAAATTACTTTAAAATAATGTCGAATGTTGGGTTTGGGAAACCTCCATGAAAATGTTTATTCACCAAAGTGCATTGTCTTTTCTGTTCGAAAACAACGTGACAAACAAAAGTTTAAAGAAAAAAAATACAATAGAAGGGAATGTCGCTTATCTTTTCGGATCAAAGATTTGAAATCCCGCTCGTGATAGTGATTACGAATTTGCAAGGCAGTTGTTGTAGAAAGTATGTGCAGTATAGATCCGCGTTTAGCTGAAGGATTACCAACGAGCGGATTACGGAGCACGATAGGGTAATGTAATGGCACTCTGCAAAAGCAAAGCCGCTCAAGTTCTGTCTTGTGTGTTTAAATATATATATATAGATTCACGTTTGCAGTAACTGTACGCACACCGTTATTATTTTACCGTGATATTGATTCCATTGGACGACCTGCCGTGACCCGATGTTATAACTCAAGACAACCGCGTTTCTAATCTTTAAACTTCTTCACTCTTCCAGACTCTATAGTGTCTAGATAAATGGGGCAACAAAGAATGAGGCGATTCCATGGACGTCGTTTGTCGGCGTCTCCTGAAGCAACTTAATCCTTGGATCAAGATCAGAATCTTCTCTTTGTTGGAAAGTTCTCTTTTGTTTTTGGTCATTTTTCAAAGCTTGCTATAAAGAATCCTGACAAATTCTAATTCTTCTCCGAATTTTCTGTCTTTGCGACCCTTTCATGTCAATTAGATCCCATTTATTCCTTCTGCAAAAGAATTCTGAATGAAAATCGTATTGTATACCTTACTTCACTATAAAGTTAAAAATTTTTCATATTCCAAAAGGAACATTTTTTTCTCCGTAAAGTTTTATTTGCAGCCAGATAATAAAGTAAGCCCTGCATAAAACGAGATCTGCAGTTTTTTTATTAATAGCATAAAAAGCAGAGAGATGGCGATATTCCCACTCAGGAGGAGAGGAACAAAAAAATAGGGAAGCAGGAAAAATTGATGAGGCTATGGAAAAAAGGAGAATGAAACAGAGAGAGATGAGTAAAATGGACACTGGCAGACGCAATCTGGAGGTCGTATTATTTCTCTGAAAACAAAAGGGAAGAAAATTAGGAGAGACCATCAGGCCTGGAAGAGGGTATATTGAAATGCAGAGAGAATGAACACGAGGAAAAGGAATGAAGAAAGGAACCCCTTAAACAAAACTTTCTATATGTGTGTGGAATGGATTTTTATACGTGTGCTCTGCGTTGAAAAGGAACACTATCTGTTAAGTTTCAAGGCATTTCGTGTATGGGGTATACACGAAATATCAAGAGGAAAAAAATATAAATGTTAAAACAAAAGTCGTCCCTAAAAAAAACATTCCTTTCAAACAGTTAAATCAATACCGCAAATATACATAATTCACTATAATGAATGTCATCAACAGAATTAAGAGATGTGACAGAATTTTTAATAATGAAAATAAATACAAACGAACCAAACATTTCTGTTTGGCATGAAACTTTTTTTTTTCCCAACTCGTTTGTAAAACAGAATTTTAATTAAACATCCGTCAAAGTTGAATACAAATAAATAAATTCCGGAATTCTTCAAAATCCAATTGCAGATTTCATTTTGATCACTTGAAATTAAAAGAAGAAGGGAACTCTACTCTGAAAATAAAAGCAGGAGGGGAAATTTTATTGAAACTTAAAAATTAAATTCATCGAGGGCTGTTGTAAACATTTTTAATCAAAATGTCGAAGGGTGCGATTGGACCAACATTCAATAAAAAGTCTTGCCAAATATTTTGTTCTGAACTACAACATTGAAGTGTGGAGCAAATTATTGTTACAAGAACGCGTTTGTTATAAATTCAATTTTTGGAAAGTCAATTAAAAAATACATTTTGATAATTTATTGTAAACAAATTTCACTAAAATAGAAGAAATAATTAAGAAAATTAAAACAAGAAGATAATAAATCTAGAGAAAATGAAACGAAACGAGCGGATAAAATTTTGACACATCCCCCAAAAAATATATTCGAAATATTTAATAAACTGCGAGATCAGGTGCAGAAGTCACAAAGTGAATGACAATCAATTGAAGTGAAAGGACTCGTGGAGAACTGAAAGGAAAATTTTAATGGATTGGTCCAGTTCAATAGAAAAGTATCGATTTCAAAGAGAAGCTGAATCGACACTCGGCTTTGATTAAAAGAGACTATATCTGACCAATGGCACCTGGCACAATTATAAACTCCCTCTCACCATCCCTCGTGTGGCAAATAAAAGGAGAATATACAAAAAAAAATATCTGTCGACAGTTGCCATTTAACGCAGCTGACACGTGACTTATTTTGATTTTGTTCTACATACGCAGGTTTTCCTTTTTGTTAGTTACATGGTTTCTACTTTTTATCAAAAAATTGTAAAATAGTAGAATTGTCAACATTTGCAACACCAATTGCGTGTCGAGTGAACATTTGAACGGGTTTAATTACCGTTATAATTTATCGAGACTTTATCAACAAGCGCGTAAAATGTACCCAACTATCGGAGCGAACTTTCAAGGGTCGTTACTCGCTGATGCGACGAGCGCACTGAGCTTGAGTCTATCAGCCATATAGGTATTTGTTTCCTGCACATGATTGCACTGCATCTGTTTAGTTAATCCCAGAGATTAATCAACGATGAAAAAAAAGGATCGTGAACTTTACCTATTAATTACACACGAAACTTTATCGAAGAAGGTAAATTAACGGTTGAGGATTAGAGCCAATTTGTTTTGATAATTCGCTGGAAAGTGCCCTGCTTGCTGGTATAATTTTCACCTTGTGGAAAAATTTTCTTCACTCAGGAAGAACCAGTGAAAGTATTTAACACTACGAACTTTCCAAACCAAAACATAAAAATATTCGACAAAATTTAACCCCTTAACTACCATGGCAAAGATTTTGGTCATCAAATCTTTACCATGGTAGTTAATGGGTTAAAAGTATAAATGAAATTTTTCATGTGAAGAAAAAAATAATTGTTTGGTATTTCTCCATATTCTTTGCTCGTTTTAAAAATGATCTTCTGGTAAGAAAACAGTTTAGTGCCCGACTATAGACAGAGTGTGTGTGGTATCCAGTAGACACTCTCTTCGTGGATAAAAAGTTTTTCGATGATAAAAAGTACTTTACCTTGTGGTGAGAGGAGTGTCCAGTGTGATTAGAGCTGGTATGATTGCTGGCTGGGATAGAGGCCAGGTCCTCGATAGTGAGTTCCGCCAGGGCGTCACTTCCTCCACTGCAGCCTCCTAGCAAACCACTCTGATGTCCAGATCCCTCATCAGATCTAATTCCAGCAGTTGGCCTCTTTTGAACTCTCCTCGAGGTAACAATTTCCTTCACACCTGTCAATTCTCGCCTCGAGCCACTCACGAATCTGTAACATTTTCAATTTCAATTACATTAAAAATAATTCAGTTTTTTTTCACAAAAAGATAAAAATTAGGAAATACAGGCTAAGTAAATATATATCTGTGATTTTATTACCAAAAATACTAATTTGTTGCGGAATTTAAAAAAATAAATAAAGTATATTATTATCTCTTTAAATTGTTGATTAAATTTTAATTTTTTTGTTTCAGGACAGCGACCTTCTGTGGAGTCGAAGAACAACGAAATCTTGTCACGTGAGTATCATCAACTTGTGGACATCGATGGATTTTTACCCACTTCAACAAGCGATTGAAAGTGTAGAGAAATTTTGGAAATTTTACTAAATTTCCTCATACTAGATGATGAATAAAATACGACTTGCTGCCCTAACATAGGACGTCCATAGGATATCTTGAATATCCGGATGCTGTTAGGGTAGACTTTCAAAAGTCCTAGCGAATAATGACACTAAATAGGACATTTCCAATTTTTTTTCATATAAAGTACGGTTGCAAAATTGATCTATCGAATAATTTAAACATCTTTTAACAATATTTTCTACTTCTAAATAAAATTCTTCGTTAAGTAAAATTTTTTCTTATTTTTTTTAATAAGGCTCTTCTTTATTTCAATTATTTTCAATATTTTCAATTCGTAATAATTCTTAAAAATTTTACTCAAATTCCCTAAAGAAATCAATTTATTAAAATAAATTCTTTTTAATTCTTTGGAAACATTCAATTTTTTTAAAATAACAAGATTTTTCACAGAAATTCAATTCTTTTTAAAACATTTTAACAAAATTCTCCTCAATAATTCAATTATTCTCGTATAAACAATAAAAATTCGTCTTAGGAACTCAATTAAGTTTTGAAAATTATAATAAAATTTTTGACAACTATTCAATTATTTTAATAAATAATAAAATCATAAATCAAAACTATATTAGAATTTTTTACTGATATTCAATTATTTTCCAATATTTTAATAAAAGTGTTTGAAAGAAATCAGTTATTTTGATTACAAAATTTTTTAGCATATTTTATTTTCAACATAAATTCAATTGAAAATTAATCAAATCTATTTAAAAATAAACTAAGGACAAATTTGAATACTAAAATCTTAAACTTCAACTATTTTCCGGATAGTCCGAATTTATGAATGATTCTTTAGATGGTTCCTCTCGTAACTAGAACAAGTTCACAGTTGAAACGCTCAAGAATTTTTATTCGGTCCTAAAATAAAATCCCGAAATCAGGTCCTAAAATTAAAATTTAAAATCAGTACATAATTTTTATTCTCGTACATATAAAAAAAATATATTTATGAACTAAGAAACTCAATTATAATAAAAAAACGTCCAATGTTGATTATTCAGAATATTTTTGAAAGGTTTTTCGGTTTAATGAGAAGATAACACTGTCAAAAGAAAATTGCAATTTTGGAAAGCCGGTGACTTTAATGGCATTCTGGCCATTGTTACGATCTCATACGTCACTGAAACCGGAGCTTTAATAATTCCGTTGCCTCCAGCCAGACACCTAATAACCATAGGGTTGAAGGAGAGTTTGCCACATTCAAGAAACTTTATTATAAGAAACGCTTTAGCGCAAAATCTCCTTTATGCGCTTCATTTTACTCCTTTTTAAAGCATCGATCTCTCGAGTTTAGTTATTTTTACTTTATACATAAAAAAAGAAAAAATAATTCAAGAACTATCACTCCCAGAAGGGAATTGAAGCTTCAGTTCATGAGAAATTCATTCTTTGAAAGTAGACCAACCTCTCCATGGCTCTCATTATATATTAACATGTATTTGCTCACGTTTCCTACTGATCAAAGCCTTATGAATACATTATGAATCATTTATAAACATACACTTTGGTTAGAAAAGAGAAAAATATAAAAAAAAATATGATATAGAAGATGAGAAATGCAAAGAAGGGAATGAAGTTTTAAACTCAGTTATATAGAGGAAATAAGAATGGAAACAATGAATTGAGTTTTATATTCTTTTGAAAGGAGGAGAGAATAGTTTGGAAAATAGTTTGATAAAACAAAGAGAGGTAAAAGAGATGAAAAAAAAAGATGAGAAAAGCTAGGGGCCAAGAGTAGAAGAAAATTGGTTAAAGACCTTCATTGTAAAGTGAACCATTGCCTGTGTTAATTCAAAAGCAAACTTCCCCGAGGGTGTTAAAATGCTGAGGGTAGAAGATTATGGTTTAGAGATTGCTCTATTAGCCAAATTAGATCATTAACCCAGTCTGCATTTCATAAACATAACAAAATGTCCTGATTTTTTTTTCTTGCAATTTTCAACACATTTATATTCAATTTGGATGTTTATATTTGAAATTTTAAATACAATTAATTTTACAACTTTTTCCCTTGTTACAAATTATTTTCTTTTTTGTTAATACAAAAATGTTTTTAAATAAAATTCTTCTTAAAATTCCGGATTACTGCGAGTCACGGAATTCAGGAAAAGTCAAGGATTTTTATTAAGAGTATTTAAAAAAAATTTTAGAATTCGTAGAAAAATTCCGAATTTTTGTGTATTTTTTGCTTGTTTCATAAACCAGGAACCTTCGATGTTTTCTAATTCTTGAAGAACTATTATAAAATTATTACATAAAAATTATTTAATGAATAATTTTACTTAAATATTTAAAAATTATTGAATTTTAATAGACTTATGTTCACAATTTTTATAAATAAATATGAACATTAAAAGATTTTAGATTGAATTTTTAACAAATTTCAATTTTTATTAAATTTAATTTAAATTTTTAAAGAACTTAAGACTTGAAAAAATTTACTAACTTAAATTCTTCTGAAATTAGTTAAACTTTTTAGTATTTAATATTAATTACTAAAAATAATGGATTTGTGGAAGAATTTTAGTTAAAAAAATGATTTTGAGAGGAATTATAAAAATTATGCTTAGTTAAAAATTTTTATTTTATTTTTAAAAAAATAATAAGAATTGTACTTAAAAATACAAAAAAAGGAATTTTGGAGGAGTTGAAAAAATTAAATTATTTTTAATAATAAAATTCTTTATCAAAATTTAATTGATTTCAAAGGTTTAGATCAATTTTGGATTTAATTTTGATTCGAATATTTTTGGTATCAATTCGTTGCAATTTGTTACTTTTAAGTTAACAGGGAAAGTGATTAATTTAATTAAACTATTTAGATTCTTTTCGTTGCTTCCCTTATTGAGTAATTCTCTTAAATGCCTCGAGATAATTTGGCTTTTCATTGACACGTTCTAATTAAGTTTCCTATTGACTTTTATATGTGAGTCTCCCCAAATATCTTTTGACCTTGGCCAATTATTCAACATCGTAAAATTTATTTAATATTTATTCGCCTCCCTTCGAAATTGCGTTGAACTTTATTTCAATTTCCCACACTAATCTTGGAAGTCTGTCACAAATGTTGAATTTACTGTTTTCATTTCTGATTTTTTGTCATCAATATTTCATCTCCGGATTTTTAAATTTATTCTTCAATTCTTAATTGGATTTTTCAATTTCAATTTTTAATATTTTGGCACAACATTCGTACCGCAATCTAGAATTTATTCATTCTACTGATTTACCTTCAAAATAAGTAGAAAGATAACAATTTAACAATTCAAAAAAAAAAGAATTTTTATTGAGACTGAAATCCGTAACGTTTTTGAATACAAAGAAAGAAAAAAGAATTTTTAAAATTAAATTCATCTCCAATTTTCGTTAATTTTTGAGACCTGCTTAATTTACTTAAACGACAATTGCTAACAAAACACGAATTTAAAGACAAAAATTATACATTTTCAAATTATTTTTTTAATCTTGCGAACTTGAATCTCATTTTTCGGTTTAGTAAACAAATTTTAAATTTATGCTAATAAATATTTAATTCCGGAATGTTTTTATTCCCTTTCTCTCTCTCTCGTTTAGATATTTATTCGCTCTCTTATATAGAGAGCAGTGATTACTATATAGAATTTGAGCGCAAAAAGAAAAAAAAAACACAAAGTGACAAACTCTCGATGTTAATCAAATGAAAACTAAATGAGGATCGGAATAAATTCATCTCCATTTATCCAGACCAGCATCGAACCGATTAAATAAAAGTAAGCGGGTCTGATAAACAGTTGCATTTTATTGAAGCGAGTAGACTCGGAAATTAGTTTTGACGAATCGATTGCGACTGACAATAATATGTGGGGTTCTTTAAAATTACGTGTGTCACAGCGTGAAATAAACATTCATCATTCAATTATACTTTCAATATTAATCTTTCATTTTTTTTAATAGAATAAAACCGTTCACACCTGTGAGTAAAATTTAATACTAATAATGTCTATTAAAAAAAAATTATTAATTCGATTTTTAAAATTAATAAACTCCAATATTTTTTGCTTTTACTTGGGAAAATGTCGTTTTATCATTATTCGTGTATTTTTTCTGAAGTAGTTCAGGGTCAGTTGGCACAGGAATAAAATTATGTAATTCAAAAGTCAAAAAATTATTTATTATTTTGCCTCCCTCACTGTCAAGAAAATTAATTTTAAACTTTCGAAATGTAAAATTTGTGTCTTCGATTTTTGTTACAATGAGTAATTTATAAATATTTTTTTTAATAACAAATATTTCGTTCAAAATAAATATTTTTTTAATAAAAAATATTTCGTTTATAACAAATATTTTGTTCATAACAAATATTTCGTTCATCTGAACATTAAAAATTTATGGATCGCGTTTAAATTTATAAATTTTACAAAAATTTTCCCGAATAAACCCTTTTTTGTGAAACTATCTGAAAGAAAACTTTTTTTTATTATTTATGTAGAAGAGAAATTTCATTGCCTTGAATCCATTAGTGTCATTTGTTCGCCTATTCATCACTCGATTGACATACTGAGTCATCTATCTTACAGAGAAAATAAATCGAACAAGGGTTTACCATTCAGTTTCTTGTAAAAAGCTTCCATCAAAATGGCCACGTTTTATGCAATTTCATTTCCCCTAATCAAACTTTAACTTTACAAAAAGAAGTGTAAAATCATTTTTCGTATATCAATGGAAAGAAAAGAAACATTCTTGAAAATAAATTTTCAACCATCTGTGAAGTATGATTTTGTATTAGAATTATTTGCGTACATAAAATACAAACTGAGAAAAATTGTTATAAATTTAAATTGTTAAATTTATATGTTAAATACAAAACTAATTTTCTCTTAAATGGTCCCCATAAGTTTTGAACGTTCGAATGAACGAAATACTTTTTATTGGATATATTTTAATAAATTACAAATCATAAAAAATTTATAAACTAAAATTTTACGTTTACAAAGTCATTGATTAATTTTTTGAATAGTGAAGCAAAATAATTACAATAAAAATTTAATTTTTAGAGGAAGTAAATCAATTTTGTTCATTTGAAAGTTCGGAACTTTAGAATCCTTCTTTTAAAACAATTATATTGTAATATATAATATATATGGTTAAAGTAATTATAAAATAATTATAGTATATAAAATATAAGCTGAGAAAAAATATTTGTTAAACAAAATTAATTTTATTTTCAAACAAGACCTTAATTGGTCAAAATAATTTATTTCGATATAAAAAGAATATTTATAATTTATAAATGTTTGAATAGAAAATTAATTTATGATACAATTCATTTATGAAAAAGATAAAATAAATAATAATTTTTCTACTGTTTCGACACTTTTTTATTTGCAAAAAGAAAAAAGTTTATCGAATAAAAGCTTTCTTTTGTATTTCGAATGAAATTCTTTTATGACAAAAAGGATTTATTTTATGAAACAAAAAATTCATATGTGATTTATACGATTGATTATTTAAATTAATGTAAAAAGGGTATGAAATTTATTCATGAAAAATAAAAAGATAATGAAAGATGTTGGTTTTCAATATGAGCCTCGTAGTAAAACTTATTTAAAACCAATCGGAATTAACCCCATTTCACAGGTTACAATTTTTTCTAAATTTTTAGATTTCATAACCCGATGAAAAATTGAAAAAAATTAAATATAAAAATTACTATTTCACCACATTTTTATTTCTAAAAATTTTATTAAGTACAATTTCGAGTTTTAATAAAAAAAAATGATTAACTAAATAATAAAAAACAAAATAGTTAATAATTGATTACTTCAATAAGAAAATAACATAATAATTAAAGATTTTAATTAACTTAGAGAATTTAATTTATGTTTTTAAATACATAAATAAATAAACAATACTATTAATTGATTAATAATTATTTTTATTAATTTTTATTAATAATACTATTAAAGATTTCAAAAAATATGAAAAAAAACCTATTTATTTTTGTATTAAAAATGTATCCATTTAATAGTAAATAATAGTAAAAATATAAATAAAAGTATAACAAAATATTATCAAAAATAAAGTAAATTAAATAAATTGTGAATATGGTAAAATATTTATCATTTTTCTCAGAATTTCTATTAAGTTAAACTTTTCTTGTTTTGCTCCCAGGGGAAATTTTGAAATTTAATAAATCTGAACCATTTTGGTTTTCTCTTGAAGAGCTTGCGAAACCTCCCACGTATATATCAAACTGTTGTTTACGAAGCTTGCATTGCAAACTAGCCAAAGGGGCGAGGGGGTGGGATTTTTTCTTTTACACTGGAAAAAAATTTATTTGATTCAAGTAAACGATTCCTTGCCTATTATCAATTAGATGTTTACTTGAATCGAATAATTTTTATTTTAGTCAATTACATTATATTTACTTTAATTATTTCAGTAAATACTGAAAAATTTGAGGCAAACGACTTTTCATTGACTCAAATGAAAATTTATTTCATTCAAGGAAATATTTTACAATAGTGGACTATTTAATAGTAAATCAATAAAGTAATAAATTAGTAAGTAAATAAATTTTATAGTAAATAAATAAATAAATAAAATTTTATAAAAACTTGCTTTAAAGTTCCTGCAGCGAATGGTCTTGAAAAAAAATATTTTTGATTGAAACATAATTATCTGTTATATAGTAAACAAAAAATTGTTTATGAATAAAACCTAATAACTTTGGTTAAATAATAAACTTGATTCAATATTAAGTTTGATTCAATAATAAGTTTGATTCAATAACAATTATATTCAATTCAATTATAAAATATGTAATTTTTAATTTAAAGATATTTTTTTGGTTGGCTTCTTATTTTCTGATTAAAAAATTTTTTCTCAGTGTAGAATGTTTTTTTTTTTAATAAAACGGTGTTAATTTTAACTATTTCTTAATGCAATAACAGTTCAAAAAAAAAACAACAAGAAAAATTGTAAAATTTACTGAAAAAAAAGTTTTATAAAAGTTTTGGTAGCATTTAAAAATATTAAATTGCAACGAATTGATACCATTTTATATTGTTATCAAATCATAAATTTATTTAAATTTAAGTTTTCATTTTGGTACAATTTCGTATCAATTTGAAACCTTTTGGAAAGCAGGGAGATTTTAAAAATAAAAAAATTTTAAATTAGTCGATTCTTTGCAATTGATAAGAAATATCTTCAATGAAAATTGGTTAATTAAAAATTTCCCCTTCAAAATTCAAGAAAAAACCCAAAAATTAATATCCAATTTAAAACTAAATTGGAAAAATAAAAATTCATCAAAACTAACCTCACAGACATGAGAAAAAAAATTAATAAATTTTATTCTTATTGAAAAAATTAATAAATTTCATTCTTATTGAAAAAATTAATAAATTTTATTCTTATTGAAAAAATTAAAAATTAGGAAGAGTGAGAAATTTTTTTAAAAATTATTCCTAATTTAATTGTTCTTCATAAACAATTAATTCCTGACTTGAGAATGAAAAGCAAATACTCCCGGTTATCCAAATAATCTAAAAGGGTAAAAGCTTTTAGGGTTGAGAAGATACAGCTTTTGTGTTTTGCACCGGAAATCAAATATAGAATATCAAGTTAAATTTACCCCTTATATTCTTGTCAAGAGTCTGCAGACGAACGTTTCTTCGATTATTTTTTTTTTTATCACAAATCACAATATATATTTATAAACTAAAAATCCCTAATTTTTCCTCGCACTAACACTCTCGTCACAGAAAGAAAATATATTTTCATTATTTTTTTTTTTTAGTGTAAAAAAGACAAGCCCTTTTTTTCGTTTAAACACACACAAACACACACACGTCGCGATTAAAAATTAAATTTCTATAAAAAAAAATTGAAAGAGCCGTCATCGTTTAATTGACCTGCAATAATAAATAGAAATGTTTAACTGGGAAAAAAACCGACGGGATTCGAACTATCGGCAAACACGACTTTCCGTAAGGTTTTGGTTCTCGTTCGACGAGACACCACCCCCGCCCCAAAAGCAACTCTCTAGAAAGAGCGAGCATCCCTTGCCCGGCACATTCTACTATTGCCACCCCTCTACAAACTACGATGCCTTTAAAAAGCACCCTTCCTATTTTGCCGGATGTCGCCAGCAGGTCGCAGCACTCCCAGTGCCGGTGGATCGATCCCAAATGACGTCACGTTCGCCTCCAACACGCAGGCCTCGAATAAGTTGAGCGCAGGCAAGAGAGAATCCCGAAAAAAAACACCCCCTCAGGATCGTAGCGATATTCCTACACCAAAAACGTTGAGGGTTGTTAATTCAGTTCTTTAGGTCACCCGGTATTAGGGTGACATAAAGAATTTCATTTTCTTTTATGAAAAAAAAAAACAAGAAATACAGGAAAATTTTGCACCCGCAACGAATTTTTTTCTTTCTGCAGAGTGTCTTAATATTTTTTATTCGCGGGGATTATTTTTCTCCTTCGTTGATGCTATGGGAATTTTTCCAATCGGACGAATTATTGCATTTTTTTCCAAGTTACGTTCACTTGTCTCTCTCTAAATCTGAATTAGTCGAAAATTACTAATGAAATGACAAAAAATCGTCTACCAAATGATTTAGTAATAATTAGTAGTAGTAATTATTAGTAGAGCCTTACTAACAATTAGAAAAAATTTTACCAACAATTGGAAACAATTTTACCAACAATTAGAAACAATTTTACCAACAATTAGTAAAACTTTACTAACAATTAGTAGAATTCTACCAACAGTTAGTAAAATTTTACTAAAAAATTAGTAGCACTGTTTTATTAATAGTCGATAAAACCGTCGCCCACCTTTGGTAATAATTTTACTAGCAACTAGTGAATCATTAGTAGAACTTTACTAACAATTAGTGAATAATTAGTAGAACTTTACTAACAATTAGTAAAATTTTACTAACTGTCGGTAGAATTTCACTAAAAATTAGTTGAATCATTTTATCAATAATCGATAAAACAGTTTTGCTAATTCGCCTACTGAAATAGGCGACTACTCTCTAAATCTGACACTAAATCTCATTTAGTAATAATTTTACTAAAAATTAGTGAAATTTTATTAATTTCACTATTTCTTATTAGTAACACTGTTTTATTAATACTCGATAAAACAGTTCCACTAATTTATTTAGTGAAATAAGTATCTTTCAATTAGGAAAATTCTACTACACTGAAAAAAAATTTGATTCATTCAAATAACCGATTAATTGACTATTATCAATTAAATATTTACTTGAATCAAATAATATTTATTAAATTCAATGAAATGGTTCAATTCATATTTGAATCAATAACTTCTGTATTTGAAGCAAATACCGCACTTAACTGACTCTAAAAAATTATTATTTGATTGAATTAAATATTCAATTGATAATAGTCAATTAATCGTTTATTTGAATCAATTAAATTTTTTTTCAATGTAAAACTATTATAGTTTAAAAAAAAATAAAATTTTTTACTAACTATTAGTAAATATTTACCCTTAATTAGTTAAAATAATTAAAATAATTAAAATAATTAAAATAATTATTAAAATTTTTATTAAAAATTAAATAATTAAAATTGAAACATTAAATTAAAAAAAAAATTAATAATTAATTTATCTACTACTTGAAAAGTCCAGAAAAACTAATATTTTACTGAAATTTACTAAAATTTTACTGAAAAGACGAATAAAATTTTACTAACAATTAGTAATATTATTCTAATTGGAAAGGTAAAAGTTGTCCATGAAAATTACTAATAATTAGCAAAATTTTACTGTTTCTCACAATCAGTAGAATTCTGTGAATTCAACTCTATTTTTTCAAAAGATACCATTATTTTCAAAAAAATTTCGAAAATCCATTTTTTAAAAAGATTTTTATCACAATTCCTCGCTAGAATTCCATTATTTTGACAAATTTTAATAAAATTCGTTGCTAAAATTTATTTTCATTCCCTATTTAACGAAACTTCATCGCAGGATTTCAATTATTTTGAATTTATAGTTTTGAAGTGAATTGAAAAAATTTCATTAAAATTCTTCCAAAAATTTCTATTATTGTCCAAAATGTTGATGTAATTTGTTTATTAAAAGTTAAATCATTATTCTTAATGTATTTATAATTAAATATCTTAAACAAAATTAATCGTTTCCAAATGTTTAAATAAAAATTCTTCGTAAAAAATTAATTCTTTTCAAAAATTTGTTGAAATTCAAATCATTTTTAATATTTAATATTTGAATAAAATTTCACGCAAAACTTTTACTTTTTCTAAAAATTGATACATTATTTAAAATCCATACGTAATTTTGTAGAAAATATTGTTTTGTATCCATAAAAAAATTGCCGAATGAAAAATTTAATATTTACAAAAGTTGTAGCATTTAAAAAAAATAGTCCTTAGGTTAAGAATTGAAAATAATATGATTATTATTAAATTTTATCATACAAAACCTTATTTCTTTTAATAATAAAATTTAATAATAATCATATACTTTAAAATTCTTAAACTGAAAATTTTTTGTTGTTGCAAAAATGCTAAAACTTTTCTGAATATTAATTTTTTAATTCGTCAATTTTTTTATGGATACAAAAACATATTTTCTACAAAATTACTTATGGATTTCAAAACCCATCAATTTTTGGAAAAATTCAAAAAAGGGTCAAAATATTTTTTTACCGATTTTATTTTACGTCGATTGAATTCCTCTCAAGAAATGTCTATACAAATAATTTCATGGAAGATTTAAATCATTTTATTGTTAAATTTATAAATATATGCGAACCCTTAATAATAATAATAATAATAATAATAATAATAATAATGTAATAAAAATAAATAATATAATTGAAAATAAATAATAATATAATAAAAATAAATAATATAATGAATATAAATAATAATACAATAAGAAACAATGATTTATACATTGAAAAATTGAAAACAAAAACAAAGCATAAATGGAAGAGAATTATGCAAACGCAGAAAAAGTTAAGTACAGGAAGAGAATTTCTAAAGGAATTGAAGACTTAAATGCAATATTTTTTAAGCTGCAAAAAACTTGCGGAAAAAAATTAAATGCAAGACTTTAATTAATGTAAATTTTTGAGAGGATTCTTTTCACGTCCCTGAAAGGAAACCTGCGGATCATTCACCTTCTATATATATAATTCTCGATTCCTTCCTGGAACTGGCTCCATCTGACACCTTCTCTTGTTATTACGTTGACACGAAACGCATAATATTATCGACTTTTTCACTTCGAAAATTCAACACAATTCAATTAAAAAAAAAAAAAGAAACACAAATTTATTTTATCTTAAATTATTTTAAATATTTGACAAATATTTTAATCCTTTAATATTATTATTTACTAACATATATTTTAATAATAGTAATAAAATAATTATAATAATAATATAAAAGGATTAAAATATTTGTCAATTTTTATAATAATTTATGACAAATAAATTCATGTTTCTTTTTTTAATTCAATTGTGTCGAATTTTCAAAGTAAAAAAGTCTATAATATTATGAGTATAAAATAATAATTATTAGTAATAATAATAATTATTATTATTATTATTATTATTCATTATATTTATTGAATAATAATTTTATTACTATTATTATTTATTGAATAATAATTTTTATTATTAATAATTTTTGAATTGTGACTGAAAATCATTCCTGGGGCAGAAACACAAACACGTTTATTAAAATTGAAATAATAATGAACGTTTTGTTCTTCTCTTCCACAATATTATATTGTTTATGTAAATATTTATTGCGTCAATTTAGCCGAGAGTAAAATGAAGCCATATTAATTTTTTATTATCAAAATTATATATATTTATAATTAATAATAAATTTGAGAGAAAAATGTGAACTTGCCTCGCGATAGTAAATTTCACGCTTTATTGAATTAGACATTCGATTCGATTCAGCAATTTACAGAAATAAAAATATATATTCACAGTGTTCAAATTCCATTTACTCGATATTGGAAAATCAATTTTAAATGAAGGGAGGAAAATAGCAGACTTTTCCAGTATTCTATCATTGAGCGTTACCAATTGCCACTAAATAGACTTTATTTCTCTCAGTTATCACTTTTTGGTGCCAAGACGTCTAGACTCAAAGATGCACATCCGTTCGATAAAGTTGGATTCTCGTTTTTTTTTCTATTTTTTTTTTTGCCAACGAGAACTATTATTCGGGAAGTTATATATATATTCTGTAACCTTTTATACAAAAGCGATTTCACGAGCTTCAAGGATTCACGACACAATATGTATATATCGCTCATGACAAAAGACCTTGCTTATCATTTCTCCATGTTTCCACAATTTTATTCAGAAATTTGCGAAATGCTTCTATTATTGTTGCTTATTCACTGGCTCTGGGTATTATTTCAAAGATTGACGTATTTTATACAAAGGAGGATTATTTCTTTTAGAAAGATGAAAATAATATTGATCTAGATTAGCTAAGCGCTAAACACGGAAATTTTCTGGAATTTCCTGACAATTTCAATTTTTAATTCGCCGATAGTTAAAATAGAAAAATTATTTTCGAAGATTTTTTTTCAAACTGATTAGAAACAATTAAAAAAAATTTATAACATTCTTTCAATCAATTAAAATGTTTGATATTCAATTATTTTCTACATCTACTGTTTTAACAAGAAATTTTCCAAAAGAATTCAATTCTGTATAGATTAAAAATTGTTTTTCTAACATTCTTTGTAAACATTTAATTATTTACTATTTTAATACTTATTCATTATTTTATAAAATTTTTGACAAGTATTCAATTATCTAAAAAAGAAATTTCAAAAATTTTTCGAAAATCACTTATTTAAGAAGATTCTTCTAAAAATTCTTGAAAATTTTATAATTCTTTGCATACATTTACAAAAATTCACAAAAAAAAATTTTCTTATATATTTCTTCACAAGAATTCACTTATTTTTATGAATAATAAAATTTTTCTCGGTGATTCAATTATTTTTGTAAAATTTTAATAATATTCGTTGCAAGAATTCAATTATTCTGTTGAATAAATTTTTTAAAATCACCTTAGTAATTCAATTATTAAAGAAAATGTGAATTACAATATTTTGCAAAAGTTCAACTATTTTAATGAGTTATAAAACTCGTCGCTATGAAGTTCAATCATTTTTCATTTCAATTTTAAAGAAACTATTCGAAAAAAGCAATTTTTCGGAAAAAATTTTATTATAATTATTAAAAATAATTCAACTACTTCAAAAAATTTGGAAATAATTTTTATACAAAAAATGTAAATGTAATCCTTTTGAAGAATTGTAGGATTTAAAAAATTTTTTAAATAAAATTCGTCAAAATTCTATTAATTTAAAATTTTTTTAGAAATGTTTAATTATTTTCGCAAATAATAAATTTTTCACAGGAATTTAATTGTTTGAAACACGTTTTTCATAAGATTTTGGAAATAAATCAGTTATTTTAGAAATTTTTATAAAATAATTCTTTGCAAAAATCAATTATTTTTTTAAACAATAAAATTTCCACTGGAATTCAATTATTTAAATCACATAAAATTTGTAGAAAAAAAATTAATTTAAACAAATTTTTTATAAAATTCTTTGCAAACATTCAATTATTTTCATAAACAATAAAATGTCCATTTGAATTCATTTATTTAAAACACAATTTTCATGAAATTTTTCGTAAAAAATTAATTATTTAAAAAGATTTTTATACAATTCTCTGCAAACATTCAATTATTTTCACAAATTAAATTTTCACTGGAATTTAATTATTAAAAACTCGTTTTTCGTAAGATTTTAGAAAAAATCAGTTATTTCAGAAATTATTATGAAATTCTTTACGAAAATCAATTATTTTTATAAACAGTAAAATTCTCACTGAATTCAATTATGTAAAAAACATTTTTTATAAAATTGAAAAAAAATTAATTACTTAAAAAAAAGATTTTCATGAAATTCTTCTCAAAAAATCAATTAATTTCATAAATAATAAAATTTTGATAGATATTCAGTTACCTGAAAAACAAATTTAAATTTTTTTTAGAAAATCAGTTGTATAAAAAGAATTTCAATAAAATTCTTCGCAAGAAGTCAATTATTTGTATGAATAATAAAATAATAATAAAAGAATTCAATTATTTAAAATTATTTTAATAAAATTTTACGCTAAAATTCAATTATTTTCTCAAAAAATAAAAATTTTATCTAGGAATTCAATTATTTAAGGATTTTCAATGAAATTCCTGCATTTAATAATTCCAAAAAATTATTCTTTTTTTAAGTCTAATTTAATTTTGAAAATTAAAAAAAATGAGATTTAAAATTTAATTTTTCGATGGTTACTTGTTTGCTACTTTTTCGCAATGTTAGAGCTACTTTTTGCTTTATTTTTTCTATTTAATTATCAAGTACGAAGCTTGTATTTTGTTATTATAATAACATTTTTTTAATATTTAGTTATTCATTTATTTATTTTTTTTAGATAGAAGAATTCGCTGAAAAAAAATTATTTGATTCAAACAACCGATTAACAACCAAATAAATTGTATTTGAATGAAATATTTCAGTATTTGAATTAAATATTTCAGTATTTGAATGAAATATTTCAGTATTTGAACAAATATTTCAGTATTTGAATCAAATAAATTGTATTTAAATTAAATATTTCAGTATTTGAATCAAATATTATCTAATTGATTCAAATAAAAATTATTCGATTCAAGTAAATATTTATTTGATAATAGTCCAACAATCGTTTAATTGCATCAAATAAATTTTTTCAGCGTAAATATGAGGAACTACTAAATATATTTTAAAGAAAAATGAAAATCCCAACATTTGTAATAATAAAAATGTATTTCATCAATTTAAGGAAAATTTTGTCAACACGTCGAAGTTCAACTACAAAAATTCAGTCCGAAATATTTTTCCTGAAATTTTTCCGCAAATATTTCGAAGTACTCTTAACAAACTCCCTCAATGGCGACTGTGCTTCGATGAATGATTCACAACATCTAAATTCCCTTGATCGAGAAACATGAGACTCCTCAAGATCAAATCCAAAACGAAGCAATCCTCCAACTTCGAGATAATGATCATTCACATATCGTGTACTCCATACTCTATAAATAGTAATATTCTGCTCGAACTCGGGCAATTTCGTGGTAACCAATTGCGCCGCAGTGCCCCACGCCTCCTCATAATCCACTTCAACGAAAACATTGTGAAATTTCTCATTGATCCTGTCGATGAAGCTGAAGTACTGCTTGTTGAGTTCGTCGAAATTAGAAATAACATCCAGAGTTTGTTCGATTTTCAAACAACTGGTCCAGTCGAAATTATTTGGATTCTCGAGAAATTCGATAGTTAACGAAAAGTCCTTGTCGTTTGGCCTAATAATTCCCATCTTCACTGCACCCGCTTCGTCAACGATGCGCAACGATTGTTTGACACCAGTTAGAGGATTTCC
The DNA here is from genome assembly GCA_032872475.1 of Leptopilina myrica (nomen nudum). NCBI lineage: Eukaryota > Metazoa > Arthropoda > Insecta > Hymenoptera > Figitidae > Leptopilina > Leptopilina myrica (nomen nudum). Next base: position 1,290,481 of record CM065467.1, read on the forward strand.
TTCCGCCAGTGGAATAACATTGAGAGGCAAGATTCTCAATCCCAAATTCTCTGCATATTCGGATAGTGTTTCGTATTTCAGATCAGTGACTTCTGGTAGAATCGTTTGACCTTGGATATTAATTTTGCCAATTTGACCCACGTAGAATGATAGAGGGAACAGGGACACAAGGAGATTGTCCTTTGTGCGCTCAACTCTGGAGTCAAGTTCATCGTCAGCTTTACCGAAAACACTGGATTTTGTCGCTATTCTCACTTTCGCTTCGATCTGAAGAACCGTCACGACGACTAATGTACTCAGATCAGTGACTTCAATTGGAACGTTGCAATTGTCCCTAAGTTCGGCTATTAAGGCCTTGCAAATGTCGATTAGATAGACTGTTGAAATGGGAATTTTCATGTGTGGCTTGAAAGTTGAAATTTTTGTACTCCCAAAGAGACATTCGACATTGTGTCTGGATTTCGTTTCCATTTCCTTTTCGAAACGGTTTACGAAATCATTCTTTGGCGTTGAGTCTATGACTGAATAGGAATTAACTCTGAAAGGGAAAAAAATTTATGTAGTTTAACTGAATTTTTCTACACTGAGAACTGAGAAGTTGAAGACTCTAACTAGTGCGGATTTTTCGGACCAAAAATTAAAATTACGGATCAAATTTACTGACAAAAAAAAACCACTCGAAGTCAAGAAAGAGAACAACTTCAAATTACAAACTAAATTTTTTCATCTAAAGAGAATAACAATCAGTTATTTTTTACTGTTTCTGAAGCCAAAAAATAAGTCAGTGATTATTACTGAAAACTATAATTTTCAACTAATCCAAGAGAGTCGTTTTTAATTAACTTTTTCCTGATTTCCAGACAAAATTTCCAATTTTCCCTGACTATGAAAAATATTCTGATTCACTCACAAAATAATTATAAACTCAAAAAAATATTCTATTACATTTATTTACAAATTTCTTTAACTGTAAAATTATGCCAAAATATCAATAGTTTAGTTTCTAGAATTTTTACCTAAAATTCTGTTTTAAATCCGATTAACTCCAATTAAATGACTATTGTCAACTAAATATTTACTTGAATCAAATAATATTCAATTGAGTAAATTAAATGGTATTTGAATCAATAACTTCAGTATTTGAAGCAAATACCATTTAATTGACTCTAATAAATATTATTCGATTCAAGTAAATATTTAATTGATAATAGTCAATCAATCGGTTATTTGAATCAATTAAATTTTATTTTAAGTGTAAAAATGTTCTTTAAAAATTTTCAAATTCACTTGTTAACGATTCAATTTTGTGAAATTTTGAACATTCAGAAATTTGTTCATGAGAATAATTGATTGTTGTAAAAAATTTTATAAACATTTCGTAAATAACTGTTTTTTCCTAAAATTTTACGAAAAACGTGTTTTAAATAATTTAATTCCTATGGAAAATTTATTATTTGTTAAAATAATTAAACATTTGCAAAAAATTCCCTAAAAATCTCTTTAGATAATTGATATTTTTTTAATTTCATGAAAATTGTGTTCTCAATAATTAAAATCCTGTGGAAATTTTTTATTATTTATGAAAATAAATGAGTTTTTGAAAAGTTTTTAATCTAAAACATTTTTAAACATTTGAATTCTTTTATCAAATTCTTTTTTTGAGAATATTTGACATTAAAAATCATTAAATTGAGGAAAATTTTTTGATAATAATCAAATTTTTGAGAAGAATATTATTATTTATGGAGATAATTGCAAGGAACAGAATTAAAAAAATTTTAATAATTAAATTTCTTGTGATGAATTTATCATAGTTTTGAAACTAATTGATTTTCTATTTTTTTCCCAAAAAAACTGACTTTTACGGACTTCAAGCAAATTTTGGACCTTTACGAAATTTTCGTACCTAGTTCGAGCGCTCAAAATTCCGTTTTTCTCTAAATCTTTTTGAAATTTCAAAAAAAGTATTTCTTTATTTTTCGATTGACATAAAGATTTTAGAACTGCGTGCAATTTAAAAATTAAGATTCGTGAATTTGGCATTGACACTGAGAATAGAAAAAGAACATTAGAGAGTCTAAAAAAAAGTTAAATTTTCGCATGTTTTGTTTCATAATTACCCTAGTTGATGGTTTTTTAATACGTCTCTGATTTTCCTAATTTTTCAATATTCAAATTAAGGAATATATTATATTTCTTTTCTCTTTAATTATTTTTGTTTCGTTTTAATCTTTGTCTGTTTCCCTCAAGTTTTAAGTTTTCAAATTAACAAACTTTACGTCTGTTGAAATATTTTTGGAAAATTATATCCAAATGGAAAATTAAATTATTTTTATTAATCACATTGAATTCACGTGTAAATTAATTCCAAACTATTTTAAATTTTCAAAACTTTCAACAATGAAGAATATCCTTCATTTTTCAACATTTTGATTCTCAAAGAAATTTTAGAGTCAACGCCAAATTCAAGAATCTAAAAATTTTGCCTTTTTTAAATTGAATTTTTTTTTTTATTACAACTGTAAAAACTTAAAAAGGAACTTTTATTATTTATGTAAAATGAACTTTAGCTAAACATCAAAGAGCATTTGAATCATTATGACGTCACAGTTGTTGGAAAGCACGTGTTTTAAAACTATGAAGTCATAATGATTCAGATGCCCTTATACAAGGAATGAATTTGTAGAAAAAGTAAATTTTTAGAGCGTATACTTTACGAAAGAAAGACGAATTTATCATTATAAAAGTCTGCAAATAGAAAAACGTTAAATTTATTTTTTAATTCACTTCAAGGTGGAGAAAAAGTTCCGAAAATTTCTGTCCTTCAAGCTTAAATTTTTCCAAATTCACAAGTGAGTGGTTATAAAAGTTCAATTTTCTAATTTTACAGTTGCCTGTTTAATTGTTCTAGTAAAAGTTGTATTTTACCTTTCTTGCAAGAAGCTTGCCATTGATGACTTCAAAGGTAGCGGTTATTCAATATTCCAATTAACGAAAATTAATAGTAAAACTGTAATAATATAATTTAGTTCCCAAAAAAATGTATTTTTTGCTCTTACACGTTACGAGTACAAAACTGTATGCGATGGAAGACGAGGTTTAAAACTGAATACCTAGGTCCTTAAAATCACAAAGAAGGTGTAGATCTGAACCGTATGAAAATAATGACACGAGCGCCGAGTGTCATTACCGTGAAAGTGTGTAATTAGCCCTTTTGCCCCAAGTTTCGAAGGCAGGTAAATGTTTTTCCAAAATGACAAAACTGCATCGATACGCACATTTATCTTTAGATTAGTTGAATCGAAACAGGAAAATTGGTTAATTTTACAAAAGTGTCAAAAAGTAGTTTATAAAAATAATTGAGTTTATGAGAAGAATTCTATGTTTAATAAAATAATTGAATTCGGGCGAAGAATTGAATAATTCTTTTTCTAAATAATTGATAATTTTTTTTAATTTATTTCTATTGGTGTTTCTAAAAATAATTGAATTTCTCTGAAAATTTTATTATTTATGAAAATAATTGAATGTTCAAAAAGAAGTTTATACATTTTTTAAAGAATGATTGAATGTTTACAAAGAATTTTATAATTTAAAAAAAAATTGAATGTTCACAAAGAAGTTTATAAATTGTTTAAAAAGACAATTGAATGTTCACAAAGAAGTTCATAAATTAAAAAAAAATTGAATGTTCACAAAGAATTAAAAAAAAATTTTTTTTTAAATAATTGAATGTTCACAAAGAATTTTATAAATTTAAAAAAAAAATTGAATTCAGTATTTCTGTTACTTCGTCACTAGTCCGAAGAGGCGCCACTTCCTGGACTCTTGTCTTACATCCACATTTTTTACTACATTTAGAAAAGTGCAAAGGTTTCTTTAATTTTTTTTATTAGTTATTCCCATAGAGAAATTCCAAAAAAATTATGTTTCGAAATTGTTCCAAATTGAAGATTCTCTAAATTTCAATCAGTAAACTTAAACTAATTCTTAGTACAGAGAAATATTAATTATCTTAACATTCCGTAAGAAATTAAATTCACCTTTTGTCTGACCTAACAACTAAAAATAAAAAAATAATAAATAACCTGCCAGTGAAGATTAAGGGAAGTTTCCCCAAAAGCTTTCACTGAAAGATTCCCTAAAGCTGCAAAAAAGAACTCAATAAGAAGTAGAAAGAACTCGAATAAGGAGGTATTAAAAATTCCAACATAGGTCCAATTATTTCCAAATTCACGCACCACCCGAAAATATTCACAGCCCAATATACTCGATCGACCGCGACTGAATTCCAATTAAATGAACAAACAATAAAACCAAATGGAGTTGAAATTCAGAACAAGTGGAATTTAAGAATCCCTTTTTTCTTTTTTTATTTTTGCTTTCGGTTAATGCCTTTCCACCCACAATGATACGTAAACGTAATAGCTCAAATATGCTCGGCCTTGTCTTCATTGTGTGCTCGCATTTAGAGCAAGGACTCTTGGAAGGAAACTCTTGGAAGTTTGGGGTGACAAGAAAAGAGGGCAGAGTCTCCTGTGTGTGAGCGAGTATATTGAATTTCCAAAAAGCGCGTCGAGTTTCAAGCGGATGATACGCGGCTTGCTTTCCTCCGATCGAGTTAGGACGCAAAAGGGGAGTTTTCAAGCTCAGCGAAAACAACGCTTCCAGGCACCAAGTGACGTCAAATATCAAAAAAAAGAGAAGGAACTCCCTCTGCCGAAAGGGATGGCGTACTTTGCCCTACGACAGAGGGAAGACTCTCTCTCTCTCATTCAGAAAACGGAAGAGGAAAGATTTCGAATCCTTTTGCTGATCTAATCAGGATTATCTTGCATGACCCACTCGGAAATTCTTATTTCCTCTATTTTCCGTCAGTGACTTTCGTTTCATATCAATCCTCTTCTTTCAAATCCCTCCAACTTTGATTAAAGAGAAGACGGAAGTATCAATAATCAGAGTTATTGTATTTTATACCATTCCATATAGAGGATTTTATTCGTTACCGTTTCATATCGAACGGAATATCACGTTTCTTCAAACTGATTGCAGTCGACTGAAGCTCAAGTTCAGTTAAAAAAAAAGTAATAAAAAAATATACGTTTAATTTTCGATCTTGTAATTTTCTTGTAAATCTGTCCCATAAATATTCTTTTTTATTATTATTAGAATTAAAAAATGGTTCATTCTTTATTGCTATACAAATTTTTTTTCACAAAATATTAAATTAGAAGGTGCTGGGTTGTTTAGAAATCAGACTTAGCACCGGTAATATATTTGAAAAAAGTAGCAAAACGTAGCTTCTAGACTCAAAAAAGTAGTAAAAAAGTAGCTATAGAAAAATTCAACTTCACTGCAAAAAAGAACTCGTTTTAGAAACTTTATAAAACTGACGAAAATTCCATATTTTTCTGCCTTTTTCCTAATTTTTTTTTTAAATATTTACTTCTTTCATATCCTAATGCTAACAAATTGAATTTCTGCAACGAATTATATTATATTAATGAAAGAATTTCAATATTTCAAAAATCATTTAATTCTTGCGAAGTATAAAAAGTTTTTTCTTCAATAATTCATTTCTTTCGATTAATGTTATACAAATTCTTAACTTTAAAATTTTAAATAATTAAATTCCTGAGTAATTGTTATTATTCATGAAAAAATTAAACTATAAAAAAAATTGAAGTCTCACAAAGATTTTTATAACAAACTTTTTAAATAATTGAATTCTGTTTGCAAATTTTCTTAAAATTGACTGAAAAATTAAAATCATTGAATTTAGAAAAGTTTTTAAAAATAATTAAATTTTACAAAGAATTCAATTGAAATATTTCAGAATAATTGAATATCAATGTGATATTTCATTGACCTTCAAGAAAATAAAAATGAAAAATTATTTTTTTCTGCGAACTTCAAGAATAGTTTGTTGGTCACTAAGCAACTACTAGAACAATTTTAATAAATATCCGGGTCGTCAAAATTAATTTAATTCATTTTTTCTAAAAAATAACCACAGCCGAAAATCAGCAGAAAATCAAAAAATTTTTTTTTCTTTGACCTTCAAGAATAGTTTGTTGGTCACTAAGCAACTACTAGAACAATTTTAATAAATATCCGGGTCGTCAAAATTAATTTAATTCATTTTTTCTAAAAAATAACCACAGCCGAAAATCAGCAGAAAATGAAAAAATTTTTTTTTCTTCGACCTTCAAGAAAATAAAAATGAAAAATTATTTTTTTCTGCGAACTTCAAGAATAGTTTGTTGGTCACTAAGCAACTACTAGAACAATTTTAATTAATATCCGGGTCGTCAAAATTAAATTAATTAATTTTTTCTAAAAAATAACCACAGCCGAAAATCAGCAGAAAATGAAAAATTTTTTTTTTCTTCGACCTTCAAGAATAGTTTGTTGGTCACTAAGCAACTACTAGAACAATTTTAATTAATATCCGGGTCGTCAAAATTAATTTAATTCATTTTTTCTAAAAAATAACCACAGCCGAAAATCAGCAGAAAATGAAAAAAATTTTTTTTTCATCGACCTTCAAGAAAATAAAAATGAAAAATTATTTTTTTCTGCGAACTTCAAGAATAGTTTGTTGGTCACTAAGCAACTACTAGAACAATTTTAATAAATATCCGGGTCGTCAAAATTAATTTAATTCATTTTTTCTAAAAAATAATCACAGCCGAAAATCAGCAGAAAATGAAAAATTTTTTTTTTCTTCGACCTTCAAGAATAGTTTGTTGGTCACTAAGCAACTACTAGAACAATTTTAATTAATATCCGGGTCGTCAAAATTAATTTAATTCATTTTTTCTAAAAAATAACCACAGCCGAAAATCAGCAGAAAATGAAAAAATTTTTTTTATCGACCTTCAAGAAAATAAAAATGAAAAATTATTTTTTTCTGCGAACTTCAAGAATAGTTTGTTGGTCACTAAGCAACTACTAGAACAATTTTAATAAATATCCGGGTCGTCAAAATTAATTTAATTCATTTTTTCTAAAAAATAACCACAGCCGAAAATCAGCAGAAAATGAAAAATTTTTTTTTTCTTCGACCTTCAAGAATAGTTTGTTGGTCACTAAGCAACTACTAGAACAATTTTAATTAATATCCGGGTCGTCAAAATTAATTTAATTCATTTTTTCTAAAAAATAACCACAGCCGAAAATCAGCAGAAAATGAAAAAAATTTTTTTTTATCGACCTTCAAGAAAATAAAAATGAAAAATTATTTTTTTCTGCGAACTTCAAGAATAGTTTGTTGGTCACTAAGCAACTACTAGAACAATTTTAATAAATATCCGGGTCGTCAAAATTAATTTAATTCATTTTTTCTAAAAAATAACCACAGCCGAAAATCAGCAGAAAATGAAAAATTATTTTTTTCTGCGAACTTCAAGAAAATGAATGCTTTTTATTATTTACAAAAATAATTGAATTTTGAATTAATTTTATGATTTTTTTTTGTTAAATAATTGAAATTTTAAAGCGATATTTAATGAAAATACCAGATATTGGAAATAATTGAATTTCGAATAGTTTTTGCAAATAATTGAATCGTTTCAAAGAATTTGATTATAATTTTTTAGAACAGTTTTTTGTTTTCTAGCAACAGTGAATTTAAAGTAGCGAAAATACTAAAAAAAACGTAAATAGTAGCTTTTAGTGGCCGAAATCTAAAAATAGTACCCAAATACTAGCGTAACTCAAAAAAGTAGTAAATAGTAGGTTTTAGTAGATAAAAGCAAAGCCTAAAATGAAAAATATTACAATTTTTGTCAAAGTTATGAAGCTTTCAAGTCAAAGTGGTCTCATTCTAAACCGTCAAACTAAAAGAACTAAAATTATTACCAACCTAGAATCAGTTTTCCTCGTTGTTGCTCTAAATAAACTATTGATAAAAATAAAATAATCGCGTGCTTTTTGCTATCGTGGGTATAATTAATCTAATTACTGCCGTGACAGTAACAAGATTAATATATATATATATGTAAAAAGAAAGAAACTAAAATAAAATCGGTGCGGCTTTACGTATATGGTTCAACTAAGATGTCACGTACTTCTAAGTTAATTAAGCGCTCCCAGGGAGGATTTAGTTAATACGAACGAATTAATTCAACGGGCCATCACAACCAAAGTTAGCTGACAGGTTTGATTAATTGGACGTGAGCATGTTGAGTCTCTCGACATACGTGGAGGAATCAGCCTCACAAATTTCGTCTAATTAAAGACCGCTTTCGTATATATACAACAAGAGTAACATCCCACATTTCGCAAGTCCAAAGAGAATCGCGATCAATTTTCATTCCAACCCCGTAAACTGTCTGCTGTCGTTTCCGGTCCATTGCCAGCGGACGAATTTTCAAAATTAATCGCCAACATCGCGAACTATGTACAAGACAGTGAACCACATGAGGAAGATTGGCAAGAAAAGGGGCGAAAAAAATCGGGAAGCTTCAATGAAGCTTGAAAGTACAAGAAAGATAGTTTACAACCTCATTAGGTTTTTGGGCCTGAAGATGGCAATTTGGAAACGTTCTCTGTGCCTTCGAATGAATTTATTTCTGTACCAGATAATGAAACGAATTTTGGGATCCTCAGTCTGGATGCATTAATAAAAAAGGGTTCATCGAATAAAACGTAACGAAAAGTTACAAATTCCAACAAACCATTTGGCAATGGTTTTTTGCAAACTTTTTGCTTTGGGAATATTTTTGCTTAGGCTTTTTCAAAGTCTGAAGATCCAAGAACTGTTATTTTAATCCGAGACTCTACGCATGGTGATTACATCGAAACCTATTATCGACCCTTGTTTGGGAGAACAAAGGGGATTCGTGATTATCAACACTTGCGGCATGATTCTCCTCCACTCGCCTGGAATTATCTGCTTAAGAAAATATTTTTCATTTAGCGTATATATACTTTTCGTCCCACTTTATTTTGTTAGAGAGATAAACAGCATCAAAAGAGAGTTGAGAATTAGTCATAGCACGCTATTGATGTTATCTATATATATATATGAATTCGTGCCGGGACGAATTTTTGCAGGACTATTTCAACTTCGGAACAATGTCGTGAGCGCACTTACCTCTCGTGATCGTGTCCATAGGATGGATTTATCCGACGGGCATAGAGAGAGGCGCCGCTCTCGGACATGTAGCCATCGCAAAGATCGGAGAGTGTCCTATTGGCAACGTTCATTCCGCCGCGAAGAACTTCACCGTCGCTGAGGTAACCTGAGGCGATGTCAATGTCCGCGTAGTCGTGTCCAACGTGATGATGGGACGTCGAGTGGAGAATTGTATATTGGCGAGTTGTTGCTCTGCTTGGCAGGGTCTGGAGACCTCGGGAACCCGGCGTGTAGCCTCGGAGAAGAGGTTGCATTGGCTTCACGGTCATCTCCGCCTCGTCGTCTGCGATCGTACCGCCGCAGGTCGAACTCTCCGATAATACCTGTGTGGAAAGGACAGTCGGATTAATTTTTGATTTATCGCACGCCTAGGTGAGGAAAAGTTCTGTAATTATAGTTCTTGAATTTGATGATTAGGATCTGTATGCATGATAACTTGGCAAGATCATTAATTCCCCGGGGGGGTGTCTTAATTCTTTTCCGCAAAGTGCAGATGATAAATGGTGCGTTGAGGTAACTGTACGATCCAGTTCTGTTTTAAATAAAACAAACCTTTTGCTACTGTAAGAATATAAAAATTACCAACTGTTCGGAAAGCAAACAAAATTAAACGTTTAGAATTTAAAAAAAAGAAGTTGAACTTTCAAGACTATTTAGAAAATTTATAAACTATTTTCAACATAAAAATAGGTAATCCGTACAATGATTACTTTTCTATGATTGTCCGCCTAGTTAAAAAATAAATGCACTAAGAAATAATTTATATCAAAAAATTTTATCAACTTGACACAATTCGTTTTTTTCGTCTTGAACAAAGAAATTAGAAAAAATTTCCAAGCTAATTTTTCTTAACTCAAAATGAATTCAGAAGATACCAAATTGTATCCAAAATTAATTACAACAAAAGATCCTAAAGTTCTAAACGTTCGAGTGAACGAAATTTATTTATTTCATCTAAAAATAAATCTTTTATTGCAATTATTTTGCTTCACTATCCAAAAAATTAACTACTGAGTTTTTAAACGTAAAATTTTGGTATTTAAATTTTTTTATGATTAGTAATTTAGTAAAATATCTTTAATTAAAAACTATTTCGTTCATTTGAACGCTTCAAAACTTGGGGATCATAACAACAATGTTGTGGAAACAATTTTTAAAAACCCACGAGATAAAAATTTGCAAACGAAAAATTACAATCGTTGAAAAAGACAGTTTTCTTTCGCCAATTGGATTTTTACATTCAGAATGAATAAAAAAAATACAAAAATTTATGATCGTAAAATCTTCTTGAAAAAATCTTCTTGATACATTTTGAGTAAATAATTTCAATTCTTGCTAAAATTATACATCATAATCTTTCAATTACATAAATTTTTTTCGTTACGAAATTCAAACACAGCCGAATACCTTTGCCCGTAAATTCTCAAACTTGTTTAATAGCTACAAGAATTAAGTTCATTAATTGTCTTCTCATTAATTTTCAAGCAAAAAAAATTGCTCATTTTAAAGATAACGCAAAAATTTATCTAGAGCATTCACTTTTTTAGTTTCTTTTGTGATGAAAATATAAAAATATAATAAATAAAATAAATATAAACTTAGTTTCCAATAATACAAAAAAAGTGGAAAATTTTCCAGAAAAAGGGTAATTTTTACCTAAAAAAAATTTTGCACCCTTTTTTTATTATTACAAAATAAGTTTATATTTATTTTATTTCTATTATATTTTTATACTCTCGTCACAGAAGAAACCAAAAAAAAGTAAATACACTGGATAATTTTTTCACGTTATCTTTTGAAATGAGCAATTTTCTTTTCTTGAAAATTAATGAGAAGGCAATTAATGAACTTAATTCCTTCAGCTGAACAAAACGGATATTAATTTAGTGAGACTATATTTATTATCCAGAGAAATTAAGCAATTGAATTTAATTACCCTCAGTTAAGTTAAATCGAAATAATTATCTACTTATGTTGAGACGGATTAATTAGATTTTCGGTTATTTTGATTCGCTTTGTTTGTAAAAAAGATAATTTTGTCATCTTGAGAAAAAATTTCTTATTTAACGCAGAATTAAGTTTGAGTTACAATTGTATATCTGTTTTTCAAAATTTAACTAATTTCTAATTAATCTATTTTTCTAATTAAAAAATAATTGAAGTTTAAATTTATTTAAATTTGAATGAAACAGTTAAAGTACTATTAATGTTAATTTGAATTTGATAGTTCGTTAAAGAGAAAATAGAAATTTAATCCGACGATTATTTATTAACCTTGACAATTCAATTGCTTAAAATAATTTCAAATAATAATTACGCTCAATTTCAGAGAAGTTTTTTTACTTTAATACTTTTTTACACTAAAACTTTGCTTCGTTGCTCTTCTTTCTTAAATTGTAAAATAAAAATTCATTTTTATTCCTCTTTATGTTATAAATGAATTCTTGTGATTGATTTCGATTAATTTTATTATTTATAAAAATAATTCAATTCTGCAAAGAATTTTATCAAAATTTCTGAATATAATTGAAATTTCGGGAAAAAAAATTTTTCGATTTATAAAGAAAATCAAAATTTTGACGAGAATATTGCAAAGAATTTTATCAAAAAGTAATAATAATAATAATAGAATTCCTTCTAAAAATGTTATTAAATTCTCGTGAATAATTTTATTAAAATTTTTAAAAATCCTAATTTAATTCTTTTGGAGAATTTCTTTGAATTTTTTTAAAACTAACAAAGTTTCTTTAAAAATTTTGAAAGCATTTGGATTTGATGAATAAGAATTTTATTAAAATTGTATTAAAAAGAATTGAATTCTTGCGAGGAATTTTATAACTATTTATAAAAATAATTCAATTGTTCCGAAGAATGTACTTAATTTATTAAAATTTTTTTAAAATAAATCAATCTTATGTTAATATTTGAAGATTATAATTCTTTCGAGAAATTCTATATTAAAATTGTTTTAAAAATAATTAAATTTCTCCAATGGATTTTACTATTTATAAACAAATGCATTATTACAAAGAATTTTACTATATATCAAAATAATTGAAATGTTTCAAAGAATTTATTTAAACTTTGAATAATAATTAAATTCGTATGAAGAATTTTATAGAAATAATTGAAAATAATGAAATTTTTTTTCTTTTTAATAAATATTTTGACAATAATTGAATTATTTTTAAAGAATTGAAAATTCTTGTTGAAATAGAATTTTTTGGAAAATTTTGAAAATAATTAAATTCTTCGTGTAATTTTATTTACATTGGATTAAAAATAATTTAATTCCTTCAAAGAATTTTAGTATTTATAAAAATAATTGAAATGTTTTGAAGAATTTATTTAAACTTTGAAAAATAATTAAATTCATATGAAGAATTTTATAAAAAATAATTGAAAATAATGACATTTTTTTTCTTTCTTATAAATATTTTTACAATAATTGAATTATTTTTCAAGAATTTAAAATCTCATTTTGAAATTGAATTTTATGGAAAATATTGAAAATAATTAAATTCTTCGTGTAATTTTATTTACTTTGGATTAAAAATAATTTAATTCCTTCAAAGAATTTTAGTATTTATAAAAATAATGGAATTGTTTCGAAGAATTTATTAAAAGTTTAGAAAATAAATAACATGTATGAAAATTGTTAAAAATATTTGAATACATCCGAGGAGTTTAATTAAAATTGTTTTGAAAATAATTGAATTCCTACAAAGGATTTTACTATTTACAAAAAAATTTTTAATAATATATTTTTTAATTTTTAAATTAATTGAATTCTTGCAAAGAATTTTACTATATTTATAAGAATAATTTAAATATTTCGAAGGATTTATTAGAATTTTAGAAAGAAATGGAATTTTTTCGAAGTGTGTTAAAAATATTTCTAAAAATTGATCTCTTTCGAAGAATTCAACTAAAATTGTTTAAAAAATAATTGAATTTTTGTAAATATTTTACTACTTAAAAAAATTATTGAAGGATTTATTAAAAATTAAAAATTTTTGAAAATTGAAATATTTAAAATATTTAAGTAAAGTTATTCATTAAATAATTAATGGATAATAATTTTACGAGGTTAATCGAATAAATTGATAAACCTAAATCGAAATTCCCGTTACATGAAACTAAAATATTGAAATAATCGATAAATTCTGCAAGTCTTGGAAAAAAAGTGAACCTTTAAATCCAACGAGAAAGATTATGATGTGTAAATTGATAAACTAATTATACAGTTCCCCTATCATCTAATTAATCGTTCGACAAACTGTATAGTAGCAAAATCAACACGCGACTGAAGCTATATACATCGTTGAGACGCCCTCTTCATCTAATTACACCTTTGCCTTAAACTATAATTATAAATAAGATCGATCGCCTTGTAGTAAAAGCAAAAAAAAAATAAAACAGTTCCATAACAAAAACATTACACCGCTTAGACAGTGTCACTGACCTTCTCCATTTGCTCAAAGGTCGTCTCAATCTTCCTGTTCGGAATGGTTTTAATTTCACTTCCACTCTCGCTGCTCGGTCTGTAAATAACGCTCCCATCACTCGAATTACTTTGCCCCGTACTATTGGAATTGCTGTGCGAACTTTCCGACATAAGATCAGAGATGCTGGGCATTGGTGAGACCATTGCTACCGTATTTGGATCGAGTTTCCGGTGTAGCGTATCGCTTTTGTGTTTTGTCGGCGTTGGAATGTTCGGCACATTATTCTCCTTCGGCGGTTTCGAGGTTCCTTTCACTAGTGCCGTGGGTTTTGGTATGCTCGAGCCTGGACTAATTCCCGGCGCTAAATTCGTGCCCGAAGTGGGTGGAGGACTGTTTAGAACGTGTTTATTCAAAGGACTATTGGGAATTTGCATCTCGTCTGGATTGATTGCTTTGTATTCGGAATTACTTTTATTTTCCATTGTTGATTTCAATTCATTCTTCTCTATTATCAGATCGTTAGTTTGATTTGAAATTGGTTTGTCCTTTGTCATCTCCTTCTCGGCGGATAAATGCTGATTTGTCTGATTCATCGCCTTCTCATTCAATTCGCGTTCGTCTTTGATAATATCGGAATTTGAGACGAGATCCTTTTGCATGATAATGTCTTTGTTTAGACCGTTAATTGGTGATTTGATTTGATGCATTTTGGTGGGGAATTCCATTTTTGGTTTTTGAATTGATTTTGGCTCGATTTTAGCGGCGGGTTGGTGTTTTGTTTCTTGGGATATTTGCTTTGGTGGTGGGAGGGATGGTTTTTGAGTGAGTGACGAAGGTTGCTTTAGGAGATCGATGGAGACACGTTTCTCGCCACTGAGTTTGGCGCCGATATTGGCAATTTTGCTGTTCGTCTTGACATCCTCGATGGGGGGATTGTAGAGGAGTTTTTCGGAAGCTTTCGAGCGGACGATTTTCGTTTGGGCCTTGGCTTGCTCCTTGCGGGCCGATTTTGGACTCACTTGCTTCGAGGGTTTTGCCTGGAGTTTTGATTTGAGATTTTTCGATTTTGGGGCTTCTAATTGTGCCTTGGTTTGGTCGCAGAGTGATGTGGAGCTGTCCGAGTGCTCCGAACGGGCCGAGGAGAAGCCTGAGGAGCTGGAGGTTCGCTTCGAGACGCCGGAGGAGGTTTGTTTCGAGCGATCTTGATTTTTGTCCTTGTTGTTGAAGAGTTTGAATTTGTCGAGAACGGAGTTTTTGTTCTGTTGAACTGGAGGTGTTGGCGTTGCGTAAGGCGACTGCTGCGGGGCTCGTAAGCCTATCGGTCGGCCCACTGTCGATGTCCGGGGGCTGAAAAATTCCACATCCGTTAGCATAAAATGTAAAAAAATGTTTATCATCTTAATTAATTATTTGTCTACTACTAAAGAAGATCAGGGAAAAGAAGATGACCATTAAAAATCTCCAAGTGATTTTGTCTGTTTAATCGTTTCTTACTTCCTTTTCGCTTCGCTTTTGAAGCACTGGTGACTAAAGCAGGAGAAAAGTGTCTCAAAGTATATTTGGAAGCTGCGGGTTGATGGATTTATAGGTTTATACAAGGATCTAGAAGAGGGGAGCTGACAATCAGTCACAGAGAGAGAGAGAGAGAGAGCTCTAGATAAATATTGTTCTTACCTCGGGGTAGTGGCTGCTGGTTGTCTGTTGGTTGTGTTTTGACTTCTTGGCTGTGGAATAAAGGAAAGAGCGCTTTGTGGTGGTTGCTGTTGACTTGGACTTGTACTTCTCGAACTGCTCGCACTGCCAATACCCCCGTTTCCGTGCTTCAAGCCTCCTGTAACAAGCAAAGATTTCAACGTGACTTTGGTGTTCACGAGAGAGGCAACATTTACCTCATAAAGTAGTCTCTAGTCTGGCGAGTGTACCAACATCAGACAGAGACTCTTGTAAATTGTGGCTAAAGTACTTAAGCACTAAAGGTCAAAAATGCAAAAGAGAGATACAGAAAGACTTAAACAGGACTCGAAGTAGTGAAAGTATTTAAAAATACGGACTTTACGGATCAAAAAATTAAAAATTACGGACCAAGTGACAAATTCAAATTCATTTCTTTACAATATTTAATTTTACAAAATTTCAATTATTAGTTAAATTCTTTAATTAAATGAAAACTAGAAAATAGAAACTCAAAATAGTATTAAAAAACTCAATTAAACTTTTTTCAAAAAAATTAATTAGAAAATTCAATTATTTTTTTAAATTCACGCTATATTGCTCTTAATATTCAATGATTATCTAAAATTTTAACTGAAATTCATTTTTATGAAATAAAATTCAATTTTTTTTAGAATATTCTACTACAATTTAATTATTTAAATAAAAATAAAAAGCAATTAAATAATTTATTGAAGAATTGAACGTTTCTTAAAATTCAATTCCCATAAAAAGTTGTTATCAACAAATTATAAAATACTTGAATTCAATTAACAAATTTTAATAAAATTTTTAAGAATAATTACATTTTTAGGGAAATTCGATTAAAATTGTATTAAAAATAATTGAAATTCTGCATTGAATTTTATTATTTATGAAAATAATTGAATTCTTGCGAAGAATTTTATTAAAATTTTCAAAAATAATTAAATTCTTGTAAAAAATTAACAAGAATTCGATTATTTTAAAAAATTTTAATAAACTTTCTGGCATAAATTAAAAATAACAAAATTCTTAGCAGATCTTTAATTACTTTCAGAAATTTTAATAAAATTATTCGCAAGAATTTAAATATTTTCGTAAAATAATAAAAGTCTTTGCAGGGAATCAATTATTTTCAATAGTCTTAATAAAATTCTTCGCAAGAATTCAATTATTTAAAAAATATTAGAATTTTAGCAGAAATTCAAACATTTTAAAAAGTTTTGATAAAACTTTTTTTTTGTAGAAATTCAATTATTTTTAAGACAATTTAAAAAAAATTTCCCAAATTCAATTATTTTTTTATAATCTAAGATTTTAACTGAAATCTATTTTTAAATCAATGTTTCTGAGAAAATTCTACCAGAATTCAATTATTTAAATACAAAAATAAATAATTTATTAAATAATTGAATGTTTCTTGGAATTCAATTCCTATTAAAAATTTTATGAACAAATTTGTTAGCAATTAAATTCTTTGGATGAATTTTTTTTTAATTTTTAAGGAATTTCGAGGAATTCGATGAAAATTCTATTAAAAATAATTGAATTCCTAAAAAGAATTTTATTATTTACGAAAATAATTGAATCTCGGTAAAATTGTATTAATTATGAAAATAGTTCAATGATTGCGAAGAAAATGAAAAAAATTTGTTATTAATGAAATTCTTGTGAAATTTTTATTATTTTTTGAAAATAATTAAAAGTTTTTGTAGAGTTTTATTAAATTTTTTTTATTAAAGAATTAAATTCTTTTGGTAAATTTTCTAAAAATAAGTAGATATTGAACAATAATTAATTTTTGCGAAGAATATTATTACATTTGAAAATAATTCAAATTTTGCAATGGAATTTATTAAAATTTTTGAAAATAATTGATTTTTTGCGAAGAATTTTATTTGCTTGTAAAAATAATTGAATTTCTGCAATAATTTGTAATTTCTCTAAAATTGTCCAATATCGTACAATTTACAAACTTTTCATTCTTTTTTTAATGAAATTACGGACCTTTTTTTAAAAAAACGGACTTTTACGGACTTGAAGCAAATTTACGGACTTTTTCAGGATTTACGGACCTACTTCGAGCCCTTAAATTACTGCTAGAAATTTCCCCATTTTTTTTTCTTTCCGAATATATAACATCAATTACTCTATCTAATGACATTCTCCATCGAGAATATCAAATTTGCTCTTATTGTTGAATATTGACAGTAATTTTCGAAGGGAAATATTGTTTCACATTCGTTCGATAATATTGACTAATTTTGCGTGCGGAGAAATATTGACAGTTCTCTCTCAAATGTTGACTGTATGTGTAAATAATGTGGACTAATTTGCAGATCGAAATATTATCGCAAAACTTGTTATTACATCTAGCATTAGATTTAGCATTATATTTTAGACTAATTTATAATAAAGTAAAATTATTTCTAGATCCAATAACCATCGAGGTTTCAACCTTCATTTTTTAGGTGATACTAAAAGGTCTTAATTTAAAACTTACTCTCCAAACAATTTTCTTTCCCAAAAACAAAATAAGGAATTCTTTACTTTTAGACCTTCCTGATCAGGACTCGAACTATAGTGAAAGTATTTTTCTACTGAATATTGTAAGAGAATAATTTATGTTCGCAATTATTAAAATTCCTTGAAAATAATTAAATTTTTCATCAAAGCTTCACGCACTTAGTTCGAATATTGTGAAAGACGGAAAGAGTTTGAGATTTAATAAAATTTTGTTGCATAAGAAAGAGAAACATCATAATTTTCTTTTAGAGTTCTAAAAAGTACGTGATTTGAGGAAAAAAAAAATTCGTAAAAGAAAAAGTGAGCTAATTGAAATCGTAGAGCACTAACATGAAAGGGATTTTAATTAAAAAATTGCACGATAAGACTATTATTGTGATCGTTCTTTTCCTCCTACACGCGAACTGTTATTATTTTCTCGCGTGTTGGACGATATTGGTCACTGCTCAATAAACGGATGATTGACTGCTTCATTAATCACATTATAATCGCACGTTCTTTCTCGCTTTAAATTTACCGTTCGCCGAATAAAATAAACCCAAACTGCCTGCATCTGCTTAGTGTTCAATTATTAGTCCTCCATCAATTGAAATTAATCTTTATGCGACGATTGAGAGATAAGTCTAATCAAAATATTCCCGTTGAGAAAATTTTTCCACATTAGGTAATCGTTGTTTTTTTGATAATACATACGTTTTTGCATTCAAATTTTTTGTCAATATTTGTAAATATTTCGACACTAATCGATTCGAAAGAAAAGTTTTCCTCTTTGAATATTTCCGAAGTTATAATAAAAAAAAAGTTTGCAAAGACACCGAGTTTCGAGAAAAAGTATTTTTTAGACCTTGAGGATCATTAAATCAGGAAGTACTTGTTAGTTTTAATTAAATATAATAGAAACATAGCCCTCGAATATTTTGTATGTAATCTAACAGAAGGGGAATTATTTGAATATGTCGTTTATTGCGACAAAATAAATATGTCATTGATATTCGATAGCATTTTTTCCCCAGTGTAGTAAACAAATAAAAAATAGGACCTAGTCTAGTAATTATTGCTTTGGTTGTAAACGACAATTCTCTCTCTCTCTAAATCTACTTCGTTTTCTCGTCACGTTTGACGTTTATCATTCAAAAAGCATTCATTGACGCTTTGCAGCGGATTCTCGGTAATGATGAACCTAATTCAAAGGCCCATACAGATTCATCATTCAAGCGTTCTATTCACGCCGAAAGAAAAAAATTCCATTTTTTCCATCACAATACTTCTCTCTTTTTTCGTATTTTCAAATCTCTCATCACGAATCGCTGAAATTTTTCCTATAATACTCCTCTTTTTACCGTTTACTTTTCACCGTTATCACTATTTTTCTTGTCATATTCTTATTCAATTACTGCCGCTTGTGTATAGATATCGTTTTGATAAAGAAAAACTTGTAGAAACAGAAAATAGTCTAGTCTTTCTTTTGGCCTTTGGTAAAAAAAATTTACACACACGAAATCAGAATTCTACGAAAAAAACTGACAGTTTTAGGTTAGGTCTCCACAATGAAATCTGAATATTGAATCTTCTTTACCGACATTAGGTAGAAAATTAGAACAAAAAAGTTTGAATACCAAATATTAATTTAAATAGTTCCATACATATTTGAATAAATAAATATTAATACCATTCTTAATGGAAAAATATTTATTAATTAACTTGACTATAAGACGAGTTGTAGAAATTGGAAAAATATTTTCTAGACATTACCGACCGGGCAGTGCGAGTGCTGCCAATAGAAAAGCAAAACAAAGTTCGAACATAACCTAAAAGTGTCAAATTTTGTTACATTGCAATAAATAATAAGAAACCTTTATTACTTCTAACTTCTAATACATAGCAACTTCAGAATCAAGTTGAAACTAGAAACTAAGACTCTTTAGTTGCAAAGGTGCACCTGTCGATGATAGCAGGACATGCACCTGACGCCAGAGTCGTGATAAAAATAATTTCTCTGAAAACTCATCCCGCAGGTGATTCTGCGAGTACGCGCGAAACGGTACAAAAGTTGTAAAAGAAAAAAAGTAAAAGAGAAAAAGAAGAAGAACAAGAAGAAAAAGAAAAAGAAGAGGGAAAAGCAGTAGGGGAAGAAGACTCGAGATGTGCTTAATCGTAAATTCAGGACGCGAGAAACTTATTAATTTCGCGTGAGGCCGAAACGTTCGTTCGTGTGCCACGACTGACAATGAATCATCCCCCGTGACATAGATTCGCAGTCTAATGCCTGGTCACGTTTTAAGACCTCGATCCTTTTGTTATCGATGCCTAGCAGAAGCAAAGTCTGGTTAGCCGCGAGAACTCTCCTCTCAGAGAAATCGAATTTGTTTCATTTCTTATAACCCTTGGGAATGATAGTGGTAGAGAGAGAGAGAGAAATCGAGTTGGTTTATATACATAAGAGAATCTTCTTCTATATAAAACGATTCGAGAGTCCCCTGCTATCGCTTCCCTTCATTTAAATGACGAATAGACAGATTTATTCCCAAACCTAACCTCCTATCTCTCTCACTTCTTTTCTCATCCTCCACTTTTCATTTTCTCTCTTTTAAAATAAACTCATGCCTTCCGCTTTTTATCTCTTCGTTTATTTGGACAAAAGTTTTTTTTCTACTTTTTAGAGTTTAGTTTCAAATCTCTCTTGAGAGAAGAAGAGGAAGGAAGGGTTTCACGTGGGTCATCAATTCAAAAGGGAAGGGAAATTAAAGTGTTGAGTAAATAAATAATTGGTTCTACTTCAAAAAGTACTTTTTTAATATTTTACCGGGGAAAAAAGATAAATTTTTTTTTAAATATTTAGCTAATAAAAATGAGAATAGTAGTTTGATAGTTTTTTTTCTATTAAAATGTTTGTAGTGTTGAATCCGAAATTTCGAAAATTATCCATAAAATTTACGGTTTTTTGTCCAGAAAAACGACTTTCGGGAATTTCTGGAACTCTTCCCAGATGAGCTTTGTAAACACTTTAAGTAAGTACTCAATTAAATAAAATTAAGTTATTAATTGATAGATTCTACTAAATTTAACAATATGTCATTCAATAATTTTAATTTAATTAATTGAATTTCTTAGAAATTTTTATTTTTTACGGAAAGAGTTGAATTTTTAAAAGAAGATTTTTACAAAAAGTGTTTTAAATGAATTCTATTTGGAAATTTCATGAAAATAGCAGCTTTTAAAAATCATTGAATTGCGAAAAGTTTTGTAAAATAATTAAATTCTACAAGGAATTAAATTAAAATTTTTCACAATTAAATGTCTGTGTGGTATTTAAAATTATTTTTTTTAAATAATTGAAATCCTAAAAGTTATTTTATTATTTATGGAAATAATTGAAGTCTTCCGAATGATTTTTTTTTAATTTTTTATTAATAACTGAATTTCCAAGAAGAAATTTATTATTTTTACAAATAATCGATTTATTTCGATTAATATCGTTACTTATGAAAATAATTAAATTTTTGCGATAACTTTTATTGAAATGTTTAAAAAGAATTGAATTTTCAAAGAAGAAATTTATTTCTTTTAAAAATAATTGAATTATTTCGATGAATATTGTTATTATGAAAATAATTGAATTTTCCAAAGAATTTTATTAAAATGCATCAAGATAATTGAATTATTTCGATTAATATCGTTACTTATGAAAATAATTGAATTTTCCATGGAATTTTATGAAAATGCCTCAAAATAATTTAATTATTTCGATTAATATTGTTATTTATAAAAATAATTGAATTTTCAAAGAAGAAATTTATTACTTTAAAATATAATTGAATTATTTCAATTAATATTGTTTATTTATGAAAATAATTGAATTTTCCAAAGAATTTTATTAAAATTCCTCAAAATAATTGAAATTTCGGGACTGATTTTGATATTTATCGACAAAATTGAATCCTTCCGAAGAATTATTTATGTAAATACTTTTGTACTTTTCTTTAAATTAATTAATTGAAATCTTGATAAGAATTTAAAAATTGAAAGGAATAATTTAATTATTTAAAAAAAAATTCAATGAAAATCGTATTTAAAATAATTTATTTAATCTAGAAATTGAAATTTGATTTTTAAAAATAATTAAATTTTCTTTAATAATTCCTGTATAGTTGTATTAAAAATAATTGAAATCCCAGAATGAATTTCGAATATTTTTATGAAATCAATTGAATTTCGAATATTTTTATGAAAATAATTGAATTTTGAATATTTTTATGAAAATAATTGAATTTCGAATATTTTTCAAAAATAATTGAATCGTTTTAAAGAATTTGATTATAAATTTTTGATAATAGTTTTTTGATTTCTATCATTCTGTTAAAAGAAGAAGAAGAAGAAGAAGAAGTCAAAACACTTCGAGAAAAAAAATTACATTCGACTAGTGTCGACCCAAATTACTGAAATTCTGCATCATAACTAAAGTTACTATAACGTTCATGTCGACAAAATAAGAATACTTTAACAAATTTTAAAAATCTAGAATTTAGATCTAATTTTTTTATTTTCTACGATAAAATTGCTAAAAATGGCCGGAAGGCACTGAGAGCGATATGAGCAAATAAAAACAATAAATTTTATATAGTAAACAATTCGACCACTTATCGAAACGAGATTAAAGATATCAAGGTCTCTAATTACAAAACTAAATCGAGAAGAAAGAGAGATAAAATTCCGAACCTTTCTCTTTTAGAATGCACAAGAAAAATATTAAAACACGATTTTGAAATTAAAACACAACAATATATTGTGTATGGAAAATGAATATTTTTTAATTTGAATATAATATAAATTTGACTCATTCGAACAGTGTCAATGGGTGGCAACATAATATTAATATCAACTATTTACTATTTTACTATAGTTTAGAAGTAACTTCGACTAATTTTTGCCAAAATTTATTTTGAAAATTAGTAAAATTTACTCATTCGGAAATAGTAAACTTTGCAATACTGGCTTTTACGTGTCCCTGAAAAATTAGCGTCAAAACTCAGCAGCAAAAACTATTGTTTAGGAGTGGAAATGTTATATTTAATTTTATACAGAATTAAAACATTTTTAAGAACATAGTTTTTCAGGTCTGAAAACTTTGCAAAAATTGTTTTAAATATTTTAAGATAAAAAACCTTATATTGAGCGTCTTCTTCATCTGTTAATTTTATTGAGTCTTCTAGCACGTCAGATTAAATACAAAAAAAATTTGGAGTAAGAAAACACCAAAGAACTTGTTTTAGGATCTTTATTCTCCAAATCTTAACGTATTAGGTAATTTCACTGTAAAAACACTGCAAAAACAAGCATCTTAAAATACATTATTATCTCTTTTAAAACGATTAAAATATCTTATTTTTCCATCTTCTATCTTTGAAACTAGTGGATTTTAAGATGCTTTTAACTTTTTGGAAACAACCTAAAAGTGACTACCAAAATATCTTAAAATAAGATGCCTTCTTTTTACAGTGATTTGGGATCAGGATCGTGTTCAGTGGGCAAAGACCCATTTCTTAATCACTTTGATAGAAAAATAACGAAACCGTACAGAACTGTTATTCAAGTAAATCTGAAGGTATAAAAAATCCGTATCGTCATTTTTTTCAAACTATTTTTTGGATTAAGAAACATTTATTTTAAATTACGATTTTTACAAGAGCACAAGAGGAAAAGCACTGGAATTAATGCACTTACTTCTTACTGAAGAATTATTTAAACAGTTTTCGTATTATATACGAAGTTATGGATGGATTCACGCAATTTTCCAGAAGTCAACTTGTGGGTTTTGTAGAATGGATTAAAAGGAATTGAATAGCACATAATTTTTAGTTAACACGTTACTGCAGTGGCCTTCGAATGAACAGTTTATCGACAGGGGCGTGTTTCAGACTTATACATTGTATAACATAGAAGATTGATGGAGTGAATTATTTGTACCTGGATTTATTATCTCTGCAAGCTGGAAGGTCAAGTGTTAAGTGTTATCCAAAAAGCATTAGTCTGAAGAAGATAAGAAGAAGAAGAAGATCGAACGTCTGGGAAATGGAGCACTGATTTTGCAAATCACAGTTCCGAATCTGGAGTAAACGGAAGTTACGGCACAGCTTATGGTTTTTGATCACAATGAACAAACACACGTGTACGATTACGAGCACGTTGTGCCACTGGCGAGTAATGCCTTCTTGAACCTCGCATTGACTCAACGGAAAGAGTTGTATGTATTATAGTACTTACTTTACGAACACATATACATTCTAAACTCTATAGTGTATATTACATACAGCCAGGTCTCTTTCTCTCCCAAGCTGGACCCTCTTCTCTGCCCTCCACTCCTCTCGTACAGGCCAAAGCGAGCGTGTACATTAACGAGATAAGGAGAATGTATTGGTTGAATCATGGCAAGAAGAGAAAGAGAGTGGTATACTGGTGGTTGTAGTTGTGTATGCACTATCGCAGATGTACGATGCGAAATTGCATTCAGTGCTCATTGCTCGATCCCATAAGGGCAATGCAGCAACTCAAGCATTTTCTGCATCTGTGTGTGAATATATAAGTGCAAACTTGACGATTGACGGGCCAAGGCGATTAACTTCAGTGGTAGTCGGCCTCGCCAAAGATCCCAGGGAAGCTTGCCAAACTGTCACAACTAGATCCCCATTAAATTAAATCCAGATAGAAATTTTATTGCGCCACTGAATATATATATACGGATGTACATATAGGAACGAAGACAAAGGCATTGTTATCTCATTGTTATCTTTCAAGTCCGTTTACGCATCCGATACATTACGCACAGACATATACTCAAGTACCCGTATCTTTTGTTTAATGATTAGAAGAGCCGATTTCAGAGTTCGGTTCTTCGTACCTTTTGGAGAAAACGTAAAATTGGATGACGCTAAAATGGCATGATTCTAAAATGCTACTACAGACGCTAAAAATTATATTGTGGATCAAAAAGGACCCTAACATGACACAATGGTCCAAAAATGGCAAAAAATATACTATACGGTTCTGAAATAATACTATGAGGCTAAACTCAAACATTCGAAAAAAATTATGATTTCTCGATCGATTGTAGAGCGAAGAGCAAGTCTGATGACGTTCTAGAGAGAACCTATATACTTAATTACAAAACGGCACAATTCGAAAAAAGCATAAATCAATTAGTGCGGCACAACTTTTTTTTACGCGCGCGCTTCTTAACTGTAGTTTTATAATTGGATCAAGGTTGGATTGAACAGTAGATAATTCCGAATTTTTGTTTTACTCTTTAACTTTTAAATGTTTGTCTTTCATTTGAACCCATTAGTGTTACTTGGGAACATAGTATGTAATGTTCGGTATAATTAATAATTTTGAACAATGTGATTTACAATGCATACAAAACCATTCATAATTCAAACAAAACAATTCAAAATTCAAAATTCATACTAATAAATCCTAATGCATTCAAAACAATTTAAAATTAATAAAAGACAATATTTATAATTCATCACAGTTTTCTCTAAGAATGTCAAATTGAGAATAAAACGTATCAAAATTGTTCCGTGTAAAAATTTTGATATTATACGTTTCTTGACTTAATTTGCAATCCCTAAAAAATCGGAGACAGAAAACGATTATTTTTACAATATAATTTAGTGCCGCAATTAAAAATACGAAACAATTTTTAATAAAAATACAATGTTGTTATCGGGTTTCGAAGATAGTTGTGAATCATTAAAATTAGTAGGATCATTCTTATTATTTTTTGCGCAGAAGTTATAATTAGGATTCGCAACTTTATATTTTAGGGATGCACAACATTTCCTTAAATGGGAATAGTACACTCAAATTTCTGGAGAAACTTGAAACAACGCTAGCTGAGCTGCGGTAAATTTTGATGCTAGTTATACTGTAGTTGGAAACTATAATCATCTGTATTTGTACCCGAAAGTAAGAAGCAATGTTTGTTTCTTGCAGTAATAGGAATCGACGCTATAAATAGTTACAACTGACAATAGTCTGTGTAACGATAATATGAGACGAAAAAGTATTTATTAATGAAAGAAAAAAATTTCAATGGGGTACAAAATTGTATGTTCATAACTGTTTATATATAGCAACGATTGCCATAATTATTATAACTTAACAATTTGCCAAAGTTTCAGTTCCTCCAAAGTTTCCTGCGGATAGATATTAGCATTTTCTCGAGATTAAATTATATTTCTTTTATTCTTTTATGCTGAGAAACCCTAAGAGTCTCTATAGAAACGAACCTTTCTGGTAAAAGTGCAAGAAAATATCCTTGATCCTTAACTTAAAAAACCATAAAAAATAAATGAATGTAAATTAATTAATTTCTGTCGAGAAAAATGCTGGAAATCCACTATCTTTTTGTATCTAAACACCTAAACATGGAAAATGAAAGTTGTGTAGAAGAAATTAAACTCGATGATGTAAGTGCGACGATATAATGGATGATGAAGATGATTGTTACATTCTGCCTGAACAAAAAGAAAGACATTATCAACAAGCGTTTTACGCAACTGAAAATTAACATTCCCGACAAGTTAAAATTGAAAACAAGAGAAATATAAAAAAAATCAATTTATTAAAGGAGTAAACAGTTTAAAGAATTAGTAACGCTACAATGTCTCTATAACTCTACAATTTTTCAAATATGACACTGTGACTCCAAAATATCGCTAAAATAAACCAAATAAATTAAAAACAAGCTAAAATGTCACAATGGCACAAAAATGTGGATAAAAAGATACTAAAATGAAACTAATGGGACTAAAAGTGCCAAAAGTTGTTGTTCGACAAAATAGGGAAATTGATGAAACAACAACTCCATAGTACCAAAAAGCTATTCATAAATATTATATATTTGGCAGAAGATTTACTTTCAGAGTTATAAATTATAATACATTTTGAAGAAGTTATGACTATTTTTTATTGCAATTACTCAATGTATGTACGTGTGACGTTAATTATTTTTTTCTCAATTATTCTCACGTCTTCCTTCAAAATCCTTTGTAACTTCTTTGAAATATACGACTTTTATGCTATGCAGGAAATTTTATCCTCCTTCTGTTTCTTTAATTGAAACCTTCACTGATCCACAGCTTCTTAAAGATAAAGTTTTTCCACCGGAAATTATTACAGTTTTTTTTGTCTAGGGAAGCAAAAGAGCTTTAAATTAAGACGTTAGGCAAAATTTAATGCTTTTAATAATGCAATTCTTAATTAAGAACTTTAGCTGGTTATATAAGAAATCTCTTCAACTACTGCAGAGAATTGTAACATGTTTGGCAATTTAAGAATTTTTTTAATTTATGCAATGTGAAAAAAAGACGTTAATATAAACATTTTTATCGAAACTGAATTTTTTTGCAAATTAAATTTTCGACATTATTTACTATTTTTACTTTTAATATTTTTTGTTCAAAATTTTATTTTCCATATTAACTTGATAATTAATTTAAAAAAAAAATAGCACAACGTAGTTTTCAGACTAAGAAAAGTAGTAAAAAAATAAATACTGAAAAATTAAACTTCACAACTAAAAAAAAAACTTGTTTAAAACATTATAAAACTGACGATAATTCCGCATTCTATATTTTATTTTCCTGGCTTATTTCCAAATTTTTATAAAAAATATTTACTTTTTTCTTATTCTTTTGATAAGAAATTGAATTCCTGCTACTAATTTTATTATTCATGAAAGAATTTAAATATTTATAAAAGTCATTTAATTCTTGTGAAGTATAAACCATTTTTTTTAAATAATTAATTTCCTTCGACTAATTTTATGCGAATTCTTTTTTAAATAATTAAAGTCCTGAGAAATTGTTGTTATTTATAAAAAAAATTCAATTCTTACAAAGATTTTTACAACAAAATTTTTAAATAATTGAATTCTGTTTGAAAATTTTTTTAAAATAGTAAAAATCATTGAATTTAGAAAAGTTTTTAAAAACAATTCAATTATAAAAAGAATTCTATTTAAATATTCCACAATAATTGAATATCTGTGTGGTATTTTATTAAAATTTAATAAAAAAAAATCAATTCCTAAAAAACTTTTTATTATTTATAAAAAATAATAGAATTCTTGCGAAAGGTTTTATTAGAATTTTTCAAAATAATTGAATTAACAAGAAGAGAATTGAAACTTTTCAAAAATAATTGAAATTTCGGGAATAATTTTGTTATCTATGTTTAATAATTGAATTCCCTTGATGAATTATTTATTAAGAAATAATTGAATTCTTGAAAAGAATTTTACTAATATCAAAAAGAATAATGCAATTATTTCATAAAAATTTAATTGAAAATGTGTTTAAAATAAGTGATTTCTTTTGAACATAATTTTATTTAATAGAATATTTAATAGAATTGAAATTTTACCATGAATTTTATTGATATTTCTTTAAATAATTGAACTCTTAGGAAGAATTATATTATTTACGAAAATAATTGAATTATTGTGAAAAATTTTATTAAAATATTTAAAAAAGAATTGAATTTCTGTAAAAATTTTTGTTATTTTTGAAAATAATTGAATTTTTTACAAGAATTTTCAAAACATTGCTTTAAAGAATTAATTTTTTTTAAATATAATAAATATTATAAAAATTTTATTTTAAATAATTGATTTTCTCGAAATATAATAAATATTATGAAAATTTTATTTTAAATAATTGATTTTTTTGAAAATACTATTCTAAATTAGTTAAATCCTTGTTAAATTTTTATTTATAAAAATAATTGAATTTTGGATGATTTAAAAAATTTTTGTGTTAAATAATTGAATTTTGAAGGCAAAATTTGATGAAAATAATTGAATTTCGAATATTTTTTGAAAATACTATTCTAAATTAGTTAAATCCTTGTTAAATTTTAATTATTTATAAAAATAATTGAATTTTGGATGGATTTTAAAAATTTTTTATTAAATAATTGAATTTTTAAGGCGAAATTTGATGAAAATTATTTGATGTTCGTATATTTTTTGAAAATACTATTCTAATTTAATTAAATTCTTGTTAAATTTTTATTTATAAAAATAATTGAATTTTGGATGATTTTTAAAAATTTTTGTGTTAAATAATTGAATTTTGAAGGCAAAATTTGATGAAAATAATTGAATTTCGAATATTTTTTGAAAATACTATTCTAATTTAATTAAATCCTTGTTAAATTTTAATTATTTATAAAAATAATTGAATTTCGGATGGATTTAAAAAAATTTTTGTTAAATAATTTAATTTTGAAGGCAAAGTTTGATGAAAATACTAGATATTAAAAATAATTGAATTTCGAATATTTTTTGCAAATAATTGAATCGTTTCAAAAAATTTGTGTCTAATTGTTGAGAATAGTGTTTTGTTTTCTAGTATTGGCGAATTTAAAATAGTGAAAATTCTAAAAAAATAATACTCAAATTTTTAGTTCTAATAACTTTAATTTTTACAAATTTTATTCTAGACACTTTTTTCCTTCAACTCATTTTTCGATCTATTTTTTTTTACTTTCAATTATTCTTGCGACTTTTGGGGAAAATAAATAATAATTCCTTTGCTTCATTAGGCGGTGATTAATATTTTAATGGTTCTTGTTTATAAGCTTCATTAAATATCCCTGAAAGGCGCACAATATATGAAAGGTTGTAAACTGTCATTTTTGCAATATTCCCAAGTAAAATACGATTCTCTTTAATTTTAGTGATTTTCGGGTTTGATGGTACGAAAGTATAGTAATCGATGAGCGTTTTAAATTCCATACCTTTCGGGATCATACTTGCGGAAAGTTACGATCCCACGGTAGTACCGTAAAGTTATGAGCACACAATCACTTATCAGTGGTTCTCATGTGTGTCTTATCATTTTGCCTTATTTTATCATTTTGCGGGCTGAACAAATAATTCTACGTAATTGATAGTAATTGAGGTAAAGTGAATTTTTTTTTGTACATTTAGCAATTTTAGTTCCCGTTTCGAACATCGTAAGTCATAGTGAGAAAATTATTTCTAGGTACAAACTGCTAATATCTCATTTTCCACTGTCATTTATACCAATTTAGTCTAATTTTCTCGAGAAACGTTGCGTTTCTTTTTCTAATGAATTTTCACGCTTGGGAAATTTTTTTTTTGCGAAAAAGTCTAAACACGAAACAGAAAAATAATAAAATACAGAAATATAAAAAATC
This sequence comes from Leptopilina myrica (nomen nudum), assembly GCA_032872475.1. Taxonomy (NCBI): domain Eukaryota; kingdom Metazoa; phylum Arthropoda; class Insecta; order Hymenoptera; family Figitidae; genus Leptopilina; species Leptopilina myrica (nomen nudum). The sequence continues at coordinate 1,320,514 of CM065467.1, forward strand.
GAAATTTAAAAACTACTTTTTCTGCCTTCAATTATTTGTCAATGATAATTATTTTCATATTTAGTCTTTTATGATGCAATAAAAAAAATAACAATTGGCTTAATTTTGATGATTTATATCTAAGGTCTGAGAAAGGTCCTTTTATTCATATATATGCGCAGTGAAATTTCTATTATTATGATTCATATTGAGAAATTCAATTTAAAATTCTTATTGCCCTACTTGAGTTCTCTAAATTCTCGAGGTTTTAATGACACCGACTTTATTATGAAAAGTCAATGAAAGTGATAGAAAAGTTTAATTTCTTTTCTCATCAATCATAGTGTGATTTAGTAACTATAAAAATGGTCTATTAGGAGAATTAATTAAATGTTCCAAGTGTTATAGCAGCTGGATAGGGATTTTTACTTTCTAAAGTGTTGTAAAACTTTGCCTTTTTTATGGTTTAAGTGCTCGAAAATTTTTTATTACAATTTCCTCAATTTGAAAGAAAGTAGAAAATGGCGTTTTAAATTATGTTGTGTTCAGTAATATTTTCAGAATCTTATTTATTAATTATTATTCATTATTAGAAATTATTATTATATTATTTATTTAATATCTAGTGTTTTCATAAAATTTCGCAAAAGAATTTAACATACAAAAAATTGACAAAATCATCCCAAATTCAATTATTTTCTTAAATAATAAAACTTTCACAAGACTTAAATTACTTTAGAATAGCATTTTCAAAAAAATTAATCGAAAAATTCAATAATTTTCACAAATAATAAGTTTTCTACTAGGATTCAATTTTTTCAAATGAAATTTTCATAAGAATTCAATTATTATTTTGGATTTTAATAACATTTTTTCCATGAATTTAATTATTTAGATAAATAATTTTTCGAAATAATTCAATTATGCCAAGAAATAAAAAAAATGATTCCCAAAAAATGAATTATTTTGAGGCATTTTAATAAAATTCTTTGCAAAATTGAATTATTTTTATAAGTAACAATATTCATCATAAGAATTCAATTATTATTAAAAGTAATAAATATTCTTCTTAAAAATTCAATTACTTAAAAAAATTCTAAAAAATCGTTCGCGAGAATTCCATTATTTTTCATACATGATAAAATACTTTCTAGAAATTCATTTACTTCAAAATTAAAATTACCAAAATATTAAGGAGACGTTCAATTATGGTAAAAAATTTAATTATTTCTAAAAAACTTAATTCTTGCCAAGAATTTTATCATTTTTGTAAATATTTAAATTCTTTGATGAATAATAAAATTCGTTTTAGGGATTCAATTTATTTGCAGTATTAAAAAGAAGTAAATATTTTTCATGAAAATTAGGAAAAAATCAAGAAAATAAAATATAGAATTTAAATTTGATTTCGAACACGAACAAACCTTTAATTTTTTTGAAAATAAGGTTTTTTTTACAATTTTAATGGCATATTTGAAAAATAATTGAATTATAATAAAGAATTTATTAAATTTTTTAAAAATAATCCTATCTCTTTATAATTATAAGTGAAAATTTGATTTTTCAATTCTATTAAAATTATAATGATAATAATTGAATTTCTGCAAAGAATTTTACTGTGTATAAAAATATTAGAATCCTTCCTAAGACTTTAAATTTTAAATATAAAATTATAGTTACGGTCACTGATTATTTTCGAAAAAATTAAATAAAATTCTATAAAAGTATTCAATTATTTCTCAATAAATTATTATTAACCTTCGCCCTTAAAACCATGAACACATTAGAAAATGTCTCTTTATAAAATTCAATTATTTTGAGTCATTTTATTATATAATTCTTTGCGAAATTCAAGTATTTAAACAAAAAATTTTTAAATCGTTCTCGAGAATTCAAGTATTTTCATAAATGATAAAATATTTTTTAGAAATTCAGTCGTTTTCGAAAAAAAATTGATAAAATACTAGGCAGACGTTAAATTATGGTAAAAAATTTAAATAAAACTCTTTGAAAAATTTAATTATTTCTAAAAACTATTTGTAAATGAATGATTTTCAATATCTACTATTTTCACAACATTTCCAAACAAAATGCAATGATTTAAAAATTATATTTTTGAAATTCTTCCTATGAATTCAATTCTTTTCATGAATATATAGTACAAATTTTTCAGGAATTTTATTATCGAAATATTAGAATTTGCAAAAAATAAGTCAAAAGAAATGAAGTATTTAAATTTTTTTTTTAAATTCCTAGCATGAGAATTCAATTATTTAAAATTTTTTTGTTTAAATCATCGTAAGAATTCAATTCTTTTCATGAATAGTACAAATTTCTCAGGAATTTAATTATTGAAATACTAGAATTTTCAAAAAAATAAGTCAAAAGAAATTCATTTCTGTATTTAAAATTTTTCTTTTAAACATCCTGCCAAGAGTTGAATCATTTTTGCTAAATATTTAAATTCTTCAATAAATAACACTCTAAATTTGAATTCGTAAAAATTTAAACTAATTTTAATTAGGGACTGACTTTTTGCTTTTGATTTAGTAAACATCATTAATAAATACTAAATAGTAATAATCAATTAAGAGTTAATAAATAGTAATAACTAACTAATAATTAATAAATAGTAATAATAGTAATTTCTACTAATTTATTAGTAAAATTTACTAGTTCAAAAGCAAAAAGTCAGTCACTAATTCAAATTAGTAAACATTTTTACGAATATAATTAACGAATAAAATTCGTTGTAGGGAAACAGTTTATTTTCTAGTCTTCATTTTTCATTTTCGGATGTTACAAAATTTGCTCGGCTACGTTTTGAAGAATTTATTCCAAAGCACGAACCTTGCCGAATTAATGTTGATATTGTCAAAGTTAATTAGATTTGGATTTGTTGCTGGGATGAAAGGGAGGCTTTAGACGAAAGACAAGAGCCGATCCGATATAAGAGGACGACAGTTTCGGATAAAGGTCGTCTGCTGATGCTTTTTTTTTTTTTTTTTTTTTTTTGTCGTGTGTGAAGTAACACGTGTGTGCTTATAGACGAAGAGAGTGAGAGAGAGCGAGAGACCTGTAGAAGCTCACATCAGATCAGAGTGACAGGCTCACCGATAATAAGCTTTTCCCGAGAAAGGAATAGGAAGCTTATAGTCACCCCACACTGTGACTGTAGAGTTGGGAGTCTTATTTGTGAGACCACAGAACACTTGCTGGAGGAGTCCCCGAGAAGGCGTACAAAAACCCTCCACATCTAAAAAGAAAGGGAAAAAATTTTTTTTATAAGGGCTCTTCTAAAACTAATTTCTCAGAGTCTAATAGGATAGTTTCACTAACGATGTAACTGATACTTGATTCTTGACATTTGCCTCTGCCTCTGCCTCCAACCACTCGTCCATTATTTTCACGCATTTCCCTTTATTTCACTGTCCCACAATTAGATTTATGCTCAAAGAGGGTTCGCAAATTCAATTTTTCCCCAAAGCGATCTCCCGCACTTATATTTGTCCAGTCGTTTTCCACAATGAATCTTTGTTTATTCTCCGGGTAGCGTCTCCGGATGTGAGATATTACCGAAGTTTTGATACATTTTCGCGAACGGACCAAAAAAAAAACCCCTTGAGTTGTTTTTTTTAGAATTGAACTTTTCTCGAAGTTAATTCGATTTTGGGTTTCAAATTCTGAAAAACATGTTTTGTTCTTCGACTCCTCTGCAACTTTACATATTACAAATTTCATTAATTGTAAAATTATTCAAAACCATCAATAACTAAATTTTTAAGAAACTATTTAATTATTTCTTTTCCACATGAATTAAAATTCTTCAGAACATTCAAAAATTCTAACTTTTTTGAAAGTCAACAATTCATAAAAATATTATTACAAAACATAAAGAAGACCTCCTTCATATTTTGTTATAATTTAAATAACCATTAAATATTTCAACAAAAATTCAATTATTCACAAAAATCCTAATAAAATCCTTCGCAAGAATTCAATTATTTTTAAAAATAGTAAATTTTCTCAAAACAATTCAATTATTTGAAAAAATTGTAATAAAATTCGATGAAATAATTATTCAATTATTTTCATAAACAATAAATCAATTATTTGGTAATTTTATTTTTTAATTAATTTTTATTAGAAAATTCCAAAAAAAAATTCAATTATTTAAATCGAATAATTGAATGTTTGTTAAAATTGAATTCTCATAATGAATTTTATCAACAAATTTTTAAATAATTGAATTCTTTTGACAAATTTTAATAAAATTTTTAAGAATAATTACATATTTCGAGGAATTTGATTAAAATATTGTATCCAAAATTAATTAAAATCCTGGGATTTTATTATTTATAAAAATAATTAAATTCTTGTAAAGAACTTTGTTACATTTTTTTTAATAATTGATTCATGCGACGAATTTTATAAAAATCTTTTTAAATAATTGATATATTTTTCAAAAAATTTTATAAATTTTTGTATTCTAAATAATTGAACTCACGTGAAAATTTTATTATTTATGAAAATAATTGAATTATTTCAAAGAAATTTATTAAAAATTTCATAAATTAGTGAATTTCTGTGAAATTTTAACAAGAATTTTATTCAAGTTTTTAAAATATATTTGAATTTTGAAGAAGAATTGTATTATTTATAACAATAATTGAAATTTTGACGAGAATTAAAAATTTTTTTTTTAAATAATTGAATATTGAAGAATTTTATTATTTATAAAGATAATTGAAATTTTGACAAAAATTTTTGAACATAATTGAATTTCTGCGGAGAATTTTATTACTTTTGAAAATAATTTAATTCTTCCAACGAATTTTATTCAGGTTTATAAAAATAATTGAATTTCGGTGCGGAATTTTACTATTTCTAAAAATAATAGAATTCTTGAAAAGAACATTGTTAAATTTTTTTCAATAACTGAATTCCTGCGACGAATTTTATAAAATTCTTTTTAAATAATTGATATATTTCGAAAAATTATTTGAAATTTTTTATATTAAATAATTGAATTCCTGCGAAAATTGTATTATTTACGAAAATAATTGGTTTATTTAGAAGAAATTCATTAAAAATATTGTAAATTATTGAATTCCTGTAAAATTTTTCCAAGAATTTTATTAATGTTTTGAAAAATAATTGAATTTCGAAAAAGAATTGTATTATTTAAAAAAATAATAGAAATTTTGACGAGAATTTAAAAAAAAAATGTGAACATTATTGAATGGGTAGGGAATTAAATTACGGAAAATTATTTTACGGAAAGAAAATACAACCGCGTTTTTGCATTAAAAATCAGCAACTTCATTAGAAAACTCATTTGTTTTTCAATGCAAAAATCTTTTCCGTAAAATAAATTTTCCGTAAATTGAAACCTTACGAATTTTGGAGAAGAATTTTTTATTTTTAAAGATATAATTGAAATGGTCAGAATTTAAAAAAATTTTACAATATAATTGAATTTCTGCGAAAAATCTTATTAACTTTTGAAAATAATTTAATTTCTTTAATTATTTGTAACTTTTTCAAAATTAAATTTTTTTAGTATTTTGGTACTAAACCGTAATTTTGTACTATTTTAATATCGAAATTGGTTCTCGAACAGTTGACTAAATTCCAAATTCAAAAAATTACGAATCTCCATCAACGAGACAGAAATTTATTTCCAGTTTGAAAGAAAATTATTTATCATTAGAGGAATAAATAAGGCCACACCCTAAGGACATTTGTTTTCCTGAAAAAAGGCATTTCTCTCCTTAAAAAAAAAAAGTAAAAAAAGGAAAAATATCGAAAATAGTTGATTTGTGAGTGGGAGGTATTTGGAAATAAATCTTGCTTTGCTTTTTATGGCCTTACGAGGTTCGAAACGACGCGTGAAGTACCGGAAGAGACTCTTTAATAATTTCGTACGTGGACTGCTTTCTTTTTGGGAATAAATAACGCACGTGCGTCTGCCAATTCGAATTAACGCAACCTGACATGCAGGGGTGAATGGACAAAGCGTACACGTCCCGCCTTCCATAGATTCTGATGGCTTTTCGAAGTATAACGCAGGGTGACTGAATCACCATTCATCACCGCAACGTTTCAAAACTATAGAGTTCTATTCATAACGAAACTTTCTTCATTGTTCGTATACAAATTTTTTTCTTTTCTTTGATTGCATCAAGTGTAAGGATTAATTGCAGACTTTGCATCGATAATTTATTTCCAAAAAGTAGCTTTCAGACAGAAATACAGATCAATTTTTGATGATTTGTTGTCGGAAAATGGAAAAGCAATAGATTTTGACTATATACAAAATTTATATCCGAAATTTTGTTCTAAAATCTTAAATAAAAAATTATTCTCACGAGATTACTGTTTATGGCACTACTATTCATATAGTATTAATGCTAATATAGTACCACAATTTACAGAACATCCAGTACACAATTCATCCTAATCACTGCAATCAATCCTTGTTTTTTGTCCCCCTTTTCAAAACAGACGACAATTTTATTCATTCTCTCTCTCTCCTCTTTAAGTGTCACTCGGTTTTTATGATTTTTCACTAGACTCTCACTGGACTGATTGAATATCATTTGTAGATCGCTGCTGGATATAGAGATTCAAATCCCCGACGTGTGTGCACCCCCTAAGCTCCTCCATCTCGTTTTAACAAGCGTCTTTGGGGGATACCATCTGACGTCGCTTTCGAGACCAAAAGCAAACATTCTGAATAATTTTATGTGAAGCGAACAGAAAAATTATTGGATCTGTAATCGAATTTTCTCCCATGCGATGACGAACGAAGAACGTTCCTTTCGTGATAGAAGAGAAATTATGCAAACGCTGATGAATGTCCGGCAAAATTGAAAACCAGAAGATCTAATCTTCTGAATCATGATTAGAAGTTATAGAGTCTTTTCCAATATATACTTTATGTATCTTTGGTATTTGTAGAAAATAGAATGTTATATTCGAAAAGGGATCTTATGTTTCTTTCCTGGGGAGTTCATATAATATTTGTATTACTACAAATTTTAATCAAACATTTGCGTTAATTGAATTGAAAATTGCTGCGAATTTTGTGAATTTTAAGGATGTTTCGCTTACCACCAATTGAAGTGGGACCGGAAATGAACTTACCTAGAACAGAAGAAATAAAACAATTAATAATCTTATTAGAATCAGTTTATAACTTAATTTTTAAATTTAGATATCCAAAATACTGTTAAATATTTATAAACAAAACTGTGTTTCAAAATGAATGAAATACTTTTAACTCCTGATTAGACGCATAAAATGTTTGAGACAATTTTTGCTTTGTTTTTTTTTATTCTACATTTTTAGCTACCATTTTCACACTGTAAAAAGAAGATTCTAAATTAGAGCCGATTTTGGTATTAAAATAGAAGCAAATTACGATTTAGTACCTTTCTTTGTACAGTGTTTTGCATCTTACATGAAGGTATTATTTACGGTATCAAATAAATTCACCTATTTTTGCAGTGATAAGGTTCGTTATTTAAACGCGCTTTTTGTTTGTTGGCATAATCCCTCCTTTATTTTAGAAACAAACCTAATACTACACGAGAGTTATATTTCTCCTCTACACGGAACAAAGGATCTCACTGAATGCAAATTCATTCTTCCTTTGCGTTTGTATATGCATGTAGACATGCAACTTATGCGCAAATGATATTGTACGATTAAACCCCAAAGCTTTCCTGTGTCGGATATCAAAGGCAAGTTATGCATTACAACAGCGAAAATTTTTGCCATGTGAGACAAGAGAGATGCTTACATTCTAATGGAACGCAGATTAAGTGCTCCGAAGGAACAAAAAAAAAGGAAGGGAAACAAGAAACTTTTACTTTTCCTTCATTTTCCCAACATATAGACTCTTCTTCGTCCGTTGTAAATAATGCACTAACTATTTACCACTAATATTATTAAATCTAAATCAATTATTTTTAACATATTCAAGAGAGTAGCACTTTTGGAATAATCATACCGAAGTATTGTATGATTAACATAAGAAAGCACTTTGCCAAATTTAGAAATCTTGATGATGTTTAATCTGCACTGCTGACACCAATTTTTGTAATTATTTTCGAAGTCTACTGTAGAAGAACGATTCCATCAAATCCCTTATCGTCATCAACGAAGATGGGACGTAAATATGATGGCCGGACTCCTCTTGGAAACTGAAAAGCATCATTGCATCAAAAAAGGGTGAACATAAAAAGAAAACCAGATCTCTCAAAGACAAGAGTTCCCTTTTACAAAAAGGACACAAAAACCACATATTCCAGAACACAAGTTTTGAAAGTTTGAATATCCTACATTTGAAATTCACAACTAATGCACAACATCCACTATACAATGCTGCTTTTTGTCTTCTTTTGAAAACCAGGTCAACATTTTTGTTTTCAAGGGAAAAGTATGAAATAAAACATTTTCGAGATAGTGTCGTTTCTTGTTTTGCAGAAAAGAACATTTCTCCAAAAACAAAATTATTTTGCGCAAAAATTGAAAAGAAATGTATAGTGGTAATTTTATGCGACTCGATTGCATTGCAGTTGAAGTCTCAGGATATAGAATTCACCGTTGACCAAGAGAATCCCTGAGGTAACGGAAAGTGATTATAAATTACACACACAGCATGCCGCAACATGTTAAACGTAACAGTGGTCAGTGCTCATTGATTATGCGCCAAAGTAATGACATCGAATCATGAGCTCCAACAAGCAACTGCATTGAATTTATTATAATATGAATTCTTCATGATTTCTCTAAAGAGTTGCCACGCTTTTGCTCTTTCAAATTCCCTCACTTTTCCATAGGTTACGCAGGTTAAAGGATCGAATTTTTCCATGTTTTGAAAACAACATTTATTATTATTTAAAGAAAAAATGTTAGACTCCAATGGGTTAACTATAATTTAGGGAGTAATTAATTTCGTCAATTACACACAAGAGAAGTGGAAAGAAGTAAGAAATTCGAAAAGAAAAGTTTATACTGAAAACTAGATGTTTTAAAAAAGCGTACGAAATAAGAATATCAACAATCCAACAAGAAAAGAAGTACACAAGCGTTTCGTTGAAATAAAGAGATAATAAATTGGATCTGCGAGAAAAGGGCTCTCATTTATTGCGTTTATGGGGACCCAGCATCTGTTGTTGACATTAACCTCCGTTTTTCGTAAAAAATTTCTGCTCGATCACGTGGCTCTCGCACTAATCGGTTTTGTTATGATTATATTCCTCTGCTCTTCATTCTGCTCGTCATTTTCAGATTTTCGCGTGAAAGAATCAAAAAAGGAAATGATTGATTTTATTTTAAGGGGCTTTTTGCTTTCAATACCCGCACTATATATATATGGATGTAATAATGGTGAAGAGAAAGAAATGCTACGAGAATTCTAAGCATTTGCTCATATGCCAAAACAAAAACCAATGCGATTTGGAGAAAATAAGTTTCGTTTGCAGGGGGAGGTTGAAAGTTCATTATATTTCTCATATCAAAGAAACTTAACGGCATTTGTAAAAGTTCATTTAGGTGGGAAATTCAACTTCTGGCAGGTTGCATGCGCAATAATTAACGTTCTTTTCCTACAATGCCGATAAATCATTCTTTCAACATTAACCATACGATGTTATTGAAGTTTTCAATTATAATTCTGTGTAGAGATATAGGGATTTCGTGCTTTTCGTTTAGATAATGTTTTCCTTAAAAAAGAAAATAAGTTGATAGAATAGATTTTCTATGGATTTTAATTAACAACATATTATTAATATTAATTTTTTCGCCTTTCAGTAGAAATTAAATTTTTTCTTGTTTGAATTTCGCGCCAATTTAGTTCATTAAATTACCGCCTAGACGGCATGAAAATTCTCTCACAAACGAAAATTTTATTTTGTATTTTTCTATTTAATCATTTTTATTTTTCCACAGAAATTATCAACTTCTTCAAAATCAAATTTATTTGATTTATTATTTTCCTACTTTAAATTTCACTATTATTTTTTTTTTAGAATTTTTTCAAACTGAAATTCTTCTTTAAATCAATTACGTTAAAGAATTTATGAAACAGTTCTTTGAGAATTTTCAAACAATAACGTAGATTTGAATATTTATTTACAATTCAATTTTACGAAATTTTGATTATGCAAAAATTTCTTATAGTTAAATATAAAAAACAAAAAATCAAATAAATAAATAAAATCAATACATCAAAAATTTTGAAAAAATCAATTAAACTTTTAAAAAAACAGTTCTACTGAATTCAAAATGCATTTAATATTCAATTATTAACTGAAATTCAATTTTCAATCAAATTTTATTAGAAAATTCTAAGATAATTAAATTATTAAAATACAAAAATAAATAATTTGTTTAATTATTATTGAATAAACCTAAGAATTTAATTTATATTATGAATTTTTTAAAATAATTTTAATAAACATTTAAAGAATATTTGCACTTCCCGAGGAATTAACTTAAAATTGTAATAAATTGTATTAAAAAATTTTTAATTCTGTTACGAGTTTTATTATTACAGAAAATAATGGAAATCCTAAAAACAATTTTATTATTTATAAAAATAATTGAATCCATGTAAAAAATGTATTATTTATAAAAATAATTGAATTATTGCTAAGAAATTTATAAAAAATTTATAAATAATTGAATTCCGGAGAAATTTTTGTTATTAATGAAAATAAATAAATATTTGAGTAAAATTATTTGACAATTTTTTTTAATTAATTGAATTCAATTGAATTGAATTAAATGAAAATTTGTTTTAAATAATTGAATACTTTTGGAAAATTTTATAAAAATAGTAGATATTAAATCTGAATGAATAACTTTTTTTCCAAAATTTACTACTTTCTCAGAAACTGCAATAAATCGATGTCAAATTTAACAAATTAGAAAGTTGAATTACATACATATCATTTATTTAAGTGGGTGATCAAGAATAAGCTTAAAAAAATATTTACACTAGCCAAAAATATTTTACAAGCTAGAGTATCAGTCATGGACTTGAAAATTTATTTTCAGAGTATAGACAGAAAAAAATATAGAAATTGTGAATATTATTTCAATAAATTTTATTTTAGAAATATTTAACGAACATTTAGTAAAATATTTAGTTTGTGTATTATTTTTAACGTAACTAAAAAAATAATTTAAAAATATTTATAGTTTTTTATAAAGAAAAATTTCTATATGAAATAATTAAATAATTTTAAAAAGAAGTTTATTAAAAAAAGAAAATTAAGAAATAAAAATTTAACAAGGAATTTAAAACAATAATTTACTAAAGAACAATTTTTTAAATAAAGAATCTTTTAAACAATTATTTTTCTAAACAGTTTTTTATTAATTTTTTTTAATTTGCAATATTAATATTATAAATTTAAAAAATTAGTAAAACTTAAAACATTAAAATTAGTAATTTTTTTAAATTTACAATATTAATATTATGAATTTAAACAATTATTTTTCTAAACAGTTTTTTATTAATTTTTTTTTAATTTGCAATATTAATATCATAAATTCAAAAAATTAGTAAAACTTATAATATAATTAATAATATATACGATAATTTATTAATTATAATTAAAAAAAATGTCGAATACTTAAGCTTGACCTAATATGTTTACATATATGGGGAAAAAATCAAACTCCGAAATTAAAATAAACATTTTTAAGTGGACATTTTTTAATTTAAAACCTAAAACCTAAATTTGTTAATTTTAGGACTTAAAAATTTAAAATTGAGTCAAAGTGGATGGAATCGTTCTTTTTGTAAACCATTTCGGCGAAAAGTGGACTGAAAGTAAAATATTATTCAAACAGTAATTTTTCAAGACTTTACAACCAAAACAATAAAAATAAGTGGAAAAATTATTTACCTAAAAGAACAAAAGCCACGATAGCGAATATTGGAGGCCTAATAGACCTATTACTTGAGAACTCTCATGAAATAAGCGAAGGGAACTTGCGAACCAGTATTATGGACCACCCCAATTCATTCGAAGGGTGAGTCAGATTTTAGGGGAAGCTGTGTACTATGGATACTAACCATTCCGGAAATGTACGAGTCCACTACTTTTGTTTCTTTAATAAACCCCTCCCCCTCCCCCTTTCTTTTTATCCTCCTTTTCCATTATAACACATTTTCCAGTATCAATAAGAAGTTACTTTGGAGTCACAGAAACGAGGATTGAATTTTTGATAAGATAGCACTTGAAAACACCAACGTCTTCTCTATATAATGGCTTTTAACCCACATCTCTCACACCCTATTTTTTTTTTTTTTTTACTGAATCAAGCCGAACGAAATAAGAAAAAATTTCTCTTTTTCCTTGATTTTTTATAGTGATGGAGGAAATAAAACAAACTTGAAGATAGACGAATAGGCAGATTGCCAGGTTTTTCGTGTTTGACACTCTCAATGTATTTTGTTGAGACTTGTGTTCCGCATTGGTTTTCGTCTGACGATAAATTTCACGTGGCACCCTTCGCGCGTGAAACTTGACATTTCTCAAATGATTTACAGTTATTATTATCAGCCCAAGATTTTACTTCAAGTCATATAACGCGTCCCTATTACCCGTTCCCATTATTTTTATTTTGTCCCTCTTCAAACCCCAAAACACGATTTCAACGAGACACTAAAAGGGTTTTGTATATATATATATATTTCGTGAGATGTACCTTAATTAATGCGACAAGGGACGGAGGGAATTAGGCTACGCATTCTCTACTTGGAAATATCTTTATAAAATATGATGTTATGGAAATTAATCTTCTTTTTCAAAAAATGTATTTCTATTTAGATTCATTTTCAATTAATTAATTAAATAGTTAAGTTATAGTCTTGAAGTTGATAAATTGAAAATGGTAGGAGAATAAAAAATTGGTACTAAGTTCGTACCGTATTAAAAGAAATACAATTTTTATCTATTAGACAAGCGCAATTGAAAAGACTTATAAACATCTAGACCGTATTTAATCCTTCTGCGCATGTGGAAAGGACTCACAAAGCTTGTGCGCAGGTCTAGAACGCGATCAACGCTTATGCGCATGTTCGAAGTTCATTCAACACTACAGCGCATGCTCGAAGTTCGTTTAACACTTCTGCGCATGTGCCAAGTTCTTTTCATACTACAGCGCATGACAAAAGTGTACAACACTATTCCGAATGTCTAAACCTGAAAAATTAAAACTTATTCCCATTCCTCTCTTTTTATTGACATTTTTTTTTACTATCCGCAACAGTCTAATAAAATTATCGTTTTTCTTTCATTAAAGCAAAAAAAAAATATCTCTCTTTGGATTTCGTAAACAAAAAGAAAATATTTGAAGTGGTCTTAAACCCTTAAGTAAATTACATTCTGTTGCAATGATAAATTGTTTTCCCATCGTCTGGAAGTTTAATAAACAAATAGAACTTTTTGCGCGCGCGTCACTTTTGAAGGGAAAATCTCCTCGAGTGTTGTTGAAGTGACTCGAATGCGCGGCGACTCAACGAAAATAAATGATATAGACTTTCTCGATTCTACTCTGATAAAGTGAGTTTCGAAAAATGAAAGAAGAAAAAAACGTGGAAAAATTCAACTTATGCGAAGAAAACTTTTGCCAATGCGAGAGAGAGAGAGAGAAAGAGAGTTAAGAACGAAAAGAGGAGAGAAAGAAAGTTTTCACGCGAAATCGAGTAAAAAAAAATTCTTTGAAACAAAAGAGTAAAAACTGTGAACGAATCAAAAAAAAAAGAGAAAAAGAAGGGCAGAAACTTTTATCAAGTGTCGATTCAGCAACAAAATTCTCTACATAGATTCTCCCAAAGGTCCAGAATGAAACAATTTTATTAGAAGAAAAAACTCGAGGGATGAGGAATTAAGATTTTTTTTTTAAAAGACAGTTTATGAGATTTTTGGTGCAAAGAGAAATATTTTGTTTTTACGAATTTTCGATAACATTTTCCACACTTCTAATGTTTAAATTCTATCCAAAAAAAGACTTTTAACTAAACTTCAATTTTAAATCAATTGTTATAAAAAAAGTTCAACTAGGATTCAAATATTTAAATACAAAAGTAAACAATTTATTGAATAATTGCATTTTAATAAATTTTTTTAAAGAATTTAATAGCATTTTTTTAAATTCAGTTTTTGAAAAATTCTTTTAAAAATAATAATCGAAATTAAATAATAAATATTATAGAATACATCAAATAATTGAATTCTATTTAAAATTTCCAGTATTATAAAAATAATAAAAAAGTAATAAAAAAATATTAAGTTTGTAAAAAACAAATTCAATTGTTTTGAAGAAAATTTAAATTCGTGCGAAAATTTTAGTTAAAATTGAAATGTTTCTGAATTATTAATTAACTATTAACACACATTAAAAAGAACTGAATTTTTTTCGACAAATTCGGTTAAATTCTTTAAAAATAATTCAATTCCATTAAGGATTGAATTTTTCCGAAGAATTTTATAATTTTTTTTTAAATTTGATTTTTTTCAAAGAACTTTATAATTTTATAAAAATAATTAAATTCTTAGTACGAATTTTCACATTTTTGTTTAAAAGTTGATTTCTTTTGAAAAATTCCATTCAAATAGTGTGAAATCGAAAATAATTGAGTTGTTACAAAGAATTTTATTAAAATTTTTTGAAAATATTGAAATTTTCCCCAGAAATTGAAAATATTTAATTTTAATAAAAAAGTGTATCAACATTTTTTGAAATAATCGTATTTCTTTGAAGTATTTTTGAAGGAGAAAAAATTTCAAAAAAAAATCCTTTTATTTTCCAAACTTGTAATAAATTCTAAGAAACAATTCAATTATTTCGACATATATAATAACATTTTTCATAGGAGTTTAATTATATTTAATACAGTTTTTTGAAATACAATAATTAAATATTTAATTTAAATTACTAAAAAAACCACTGTTATTTTAAAAACACGAAAGAAATTATTTTTTAAATTCAATTACTTTTAAAGTTTTCAATTAAAATTATTTAAAAAAAATCTAAAGAAATTCTTCCAAAAGAATTTAATCCGGATGTTGAAAATTTTTAATAAAATTCTTCGCAAGAATTCCATTATTTTCAAATGTAATATAATTTTTTGCAAAAAGTCCAATTATGTTCAAAAACGTACAAAAAATTTCGTCAATTTTCAATTGCTTTTGTATAAATAATAAAATTTTCCTCCGACATTCAAACATTTCTGAAAAATTTTCATAAAATTCTTGTCAGAATTTTTAATTATTTTTAATATACGTAATAATTATTTTTAATTATTTTTAATATACGTACAAATTATTTTCAAAATTCTTATAAAATTTTTTCGAAAAAACTGGATTATTTTTTTAAACAGTAAAATTCATCGCAGAAATTTAATTATTTTTTTTCTCGTTTAAAATTCGTTAAGAGAATTCAATTATTGTCCGAAATTCAATTATTTAGAAAAATTTTAATAAAATTCTTGGCTAATTTAATTATTTTTAAATATATTTTATAAAATTCGTTTTATCAAATTTCTCAATAACTAAAATTATTCTTAAAAATTTTATTAAAATTTGTTAATTAATAATAATAATAATTAATTAATTGTATTTTAAAAAGAATTAAAATTCTACGATGAATTTTATTTCTCACGAAAATATTCGAATTTTTACACTAAATTTTATTAAAATTTCAAAAATAATAGAATTCTTTCCAAAAAAAAACCCACGGAAATCTTTAACTAAAATGTAAACATTCCTAAACATAACCTATAAATCTATCTTTAAACTTTAATATTTTTTTCCCACCCGAAAGCGTTATCTCTTATTTGAAAATACAACTACAGAGACATTAAGAAAAATTACATTTTTTCCATCAAAAGACTTTCAGAAAAAAAGGAAAAAAAATCTAATTACATTCTCATCATGTAAAAAAATTGTTATTGTCCTTGTCGGAAAAGAAAAAAAAATAAGAAGAAAATAAAATAAGGACTTTCCTTCAGAAGCAGGTGTTAAAGAGGGAAAGGACGATATTAATATAAAATATATGTATACGAATCCAGATGTTTCTAAGTAGATTATTATCGATCGAAAAACTTGGATTGGAGGGAGGAGGGGGGGCTTGGAAACAGGATATTAATTTAAACGTAAAGTTGGTTCATTGAACTCTCAGAATAATATCAGAATCTGTCGTATTTTTGCAGGTAAATGCAACCGCGTGCGAAATAAAAGATGAATACACACGTATATATATTATCGTCATCTACATAAAACGACTAAACTTTATTTTCCGTCCCCCTTTTTACTGTCAATCGTCTGTACATTCTTTTTTCCACTTTTTTTCTATCTATTCGGCCCTTTTCCGGCACGCGTTTTTTTCTCACTCTTTTATCTCTCGAAGCTTTTCGCAGGTACTTGCTTCTTTTGTCTCGTCGAATGCGTTTCAGTCACGCACGCAAGAATCATGGAAATGATTTTTCCTGTTTTTATGTGAAAAACCGAGAGATGGAGATAATGGCGAATTAATTTTTCTTGTGTTATAAAAAAAATATACAGAATTGCACACCGGGGGGGAAAAAACTATTGGCCACAATAGCAACTAAATATTGTAGGAATTATAATAATACAATACAATTCAATTTGTTTGAAACACTTAAAGTTGAATTTCTATTTAGAATCATGTAAAAATAAAAGTTTCTAATTATTTATTCGGTAAGAAAATTTGACACTTTTAGGCAACTTTCAGGTTATGTACGAACTTTGTTTTGCTTTTTTATTGGCAGCACTCGCACTGCACGGTCGGTAATGTCTAGAAAATATATTTTCCAATTTCTACAATTTGTCGAATTTGTCTTAATCTTTGTCTTAGTCAAGTTAATTGATAAACATTTTTCTTTCAACAATGGTATTAATATTTATTTATTCAAATATGTGGAACTGTTTATAATTAATATTTAATATTCATACTTTTATTTTGTTCTAACTTTGTACCTAATGTCGATAAAGAAGATTTAATATTTAGATCATTTAGATGTTTCTGAAATTTCATTGGCGTTTATCGACAGTGTGTGAAGACCTAACCTAAAACTGTCAGTTTTCTTGAAGAGAATAAAAAGAAAAACATGTGAAATTACTGTGCATGGCAATTGAGTTTATATTGCATAAATTTTGTGCGTTTAGGATTTTTTGATAATAAATATAAATACAAAATTTGGATTAATAATAATTGCCTCTTACCACCAACATAATTATTGTATGGCTCTAAATGTTTATCGCGTACAATTTTCACGCAAAACATACTTGACGCCAATGAAGAAATCGAATTATTGTACTTCTTGATTGAATTAATTGAATTTATAAGCGAATTATTCCTGACGGAATTGAGAAGATGAAATATAAGCAACTTAGCTAGACGACTTGCTGTTAGCGACTGCTACCGTGAATTTGATAATGGAAATGCGTCACACAGTGGTGGTTGTAAAACCAGGCTTCGTGAAAAAAACAGACGAGAGTGCAAAAAAAATAAAAATGAAGCGAGAAAGCAAAGAAAAAAAATGAATTAGGGAGGAATGACAGAGAAAAAGGATGCAGAGTGCTATGAGAGGGTTCAAAGAGTTCTGCTTCTCGCCCTCGCGTCTCGTTGCAGTTCTTTCCATATACATATATACATAAGTCTAACATTTTTCCACCCCTTTATTTTTTTTGCCAGAAAATGCGTAATGTAATGTGCCACATGCGGAAAAATATCCGAAAAATAAAACATCTTTTGGAAAATCTAAAAGTAAAACGATGTATTTAGGAGGTATAATTTGAGGAACATAACTTAGCATGAATTATTTTATGATTCACTGCGCTGAAAAAAATTTTCACTTTTCTTTTTATTAAGATCGTGAAATGTTGCTGCGATGGAAATTTGTTTCATTCCGTCTGTAATTCGACATGAATATTTCGTCAGTATTAGTTTTATAAGTATATTATATTACTTCTTATATTATTTAAAAAATATTAATATTTTTGTTATTTATTCGTTTAAAATTAATTTTTACGAAATTTCAATTATTCAGAAATTCTTCAATTAAATGTATATTAAGAAATAAAAAATTTCAAACCTAACAGATTTAAAAAATTAAAATTAGCCAAGAATTTTATTTTTCTAAATAATTGAATTTCGGACAATAATTGAATTCTCTTAACGAATTTTAATAAAATTTTAAACAATCATTTCAGATTTGGAGAAAAAAAAATTCTCGTTTAAATTTAAATCAAGAGTTTCGCTACAAAAAAAAAGTCGAAGGCAAAGAAAAAGTCTCTCAGGATTGAATGCTCTGAAATCTAAAAAGAAATTTCAAAAATGTCCTTTTTCGACGAATAGAAGTGCTTTTTCGTTTCGTACTCGCAGACACACTCGGAGACGTTAAATTAATTTCTTCCGGTCAAAGTTTTGACGTCAGGATGTGAAACCAATAATTTCACGTAGAAGAACGTATTCAAGTGTCGGACGCGAGGACATGAATGCACTGATGCACTAACATCAGCCTTATCCATTAATCTTCTGGTCACGTACTTGGCGATTCGCACACGTATATATCTCTTCTTGTAAAGAACTCTTGCTTTTCACGTGGTTACCAGTGTCATTCTACAGCTGAAGAATCGCCTTACAAATCGACCCCTCTGCACAAAAATTCACCAGTCACTCACTCTTGAGGGAATAGTTAATTAATTAAATCCCCAATTTTTTTCATACAAAATACTAACAAGAACAATAATAATAATAATAATAATAATAACAGTTTTTATCGATGAATTTTTAAATGGTTCAAAAATAGAAAACTTTTTCTTTTTCATTCAATTTCTGTCTTTTTCGAAACCTAATTTTTTAAGGTCTAATTATTCCGTTCGTTTGTTTTTCTAAACCTTTTTGGAAAGTCAGGGAAAATAAAATTGGTCAGGGAAGTCAGGGAAAAATCAGGGATTTTTACTAAAAGTACTGGAAAAAATTGAATTTTTAAAATTCATGTGAAAACTGAATTTGTTTCTTTTTGCCTCGTAAACTATAAAATTACCACAAATTTTAATACAAAACCTTCAATTTTTTCTATTTTTGACAATAATTTCTTTTTAAATAACTTGAATTTTCAAAAACTATCATAAAATTAATAATTAATAATAAATAATAAATAAATAATAATAATAATAATAATAAATAATAATTAAATAAAATTAATAATAACTATAATAAATTATGACTTATAAATTATTTTATGAATAATTTTTACAATTTTTATAAATACTAGATTGATAAAAGAATTTTAGTTAAAAATACTAAAAAAAATTAGATTTTGGAAAAGTTACAAATGATTACAGAAATTCAATTATTTTCAAAAATTACAAAAATTCTTCGCAAAATTTCAATTATGTTCAAAAATTTAAAACCAATTCTCGTCAAAATTACAATTATTTTTATAAATAATAAAATACTTCATTAAAATTCAATTATTTTTAAATGTTTTAATAAAATTCTTGACAAAATTCCACAAAATTCAATTATTCAATTTTTAATAAATTTCTTCAAAATAATTCAATTATTTTCATAAGTAGTAATAAAATTTTTCACAGGAATTCAATTATTTAAAATACAAAATTTAATAAAATTTTTCGATAAATATCAATTATATAAAAATATTTTTATAAATAATAAAATTCTTCACCGAAATTCAATTACTTTTATAAACTTGAATAAAATTCGTTGCAAGAATTCAATTATTTATATAAACTTGAATAAAATTCATTGGAGGAATTCAATTATTTTCAAAATTAATAAAATTCTTCGCAAAAATTCAATTATTCTCAAAAATTAAAATAAAAATATTTTCAAAATTTCAATTATATTTATAAATAAAAAAATTCTTTATCTAAATTCAGTTATATTTAAAAATTTTAATATAATTCTTGGCAAAATTTTGTAGGAATTCAATTTTAATGAATTAATTCAAAATAATTCCATTATTTTCATAGGTAATAAAATTTTCACAGGAAGTCAATTATTTAAAATACAAAATTTTCATAAAATTTGTCGAAAAATATAAATTATTAAAAAAATTCTTCACCGAAATTCAATTATTTTTATAAACTAGAATAAAATTCTTTGTAAGAATTCAATTATTTATATAAATAATAAAATTCTTCACATAAATACAGTTATTTTTGTATAAATTTGAATAAAATTCGTTGGAAGAATTAAGTTATTTTTAAAATGTAATAAAATTCTTCGCAGAAATCCAATTCTGTTCGAAAATTAAAAAAAAATAAATTCTTGTTAAAATTCCAAGTAAGTTTATAAATAATAAAATTCTTTTCCAAAATTCAATTATTTTATGGAAATTTGAAGAAAATTGAAATTATTTTCATAAGTAATAAAATTCATCGCAGAATTTTAATGATTTTTTATACAATATATATTTTAATCAAAGTCCTCGAAAAATGTAATTATTCTTAAAAATTTCATTAAAATTTGTCAAATTAAATTCATATATTTAAAAATTTATTGATAAAATTCTTTATGAGAATTAAATTTTAACATAGAACATTCTATTATTCAATAAATTATTTATTTTTTAATTTAAATATTTGAATTTTTCTAGAATTTTCTAATAAAAATTGATTTAAAAATGAATTAACGGATAATCGATTTATTATTATTTATGAAAGTAATTGAATTATTGACACGAATTTTACTACAATTTTTAAAAAATAATTTAATTTTTTTGAGAAATTTTACTGCTTGTAAAAATAATTGAATTCTTGCGAAGGATTTTTTAGGATTTTAGTAAATAATTAACCTATTCTGAAAAATGTTATGGTAATTTAAATTATTACAAAACATGAAGAAGACGATCTTTATGTTTTGTATTAATTTTCTTATAAGTTTTTCAATATAAAAAGGTTTGAATTTGAATGTTTTGAAGAATTTTAATTCCTACAGAATAAAAATAATAATGATTAAATATTTATTTAAAAAAGAAGTTATTGATTGATGTTTTTGAATAATTTGACAATTAATGAAATTTGTAAATAAATGTAATAGAACATTTTTTCTTGATTATCTAATAATTTTTAGAGTGAATCAGAATATTCTTTAGGTTCAGGGAAGAAGTGAAAATTTTGTCTGGAAATCAGGGAAAAATAAAATTAAATATTTGTGGCAACCCTGTGTAAAGTAAAGGAATTAGAAACCAGTTGAAGTTGCAGTATAGTCCTACCACTAAAAATTCAGTGTTTCCCACGGAGTCTGCGGGAGAAATTTTATGAGAATTTTGACTGTTTTGAATTAGAGCTAAAGGGAGGAGCGCAGGTGGTTTCGGGATCCATTATCGAATGATGATAAGAGCAATGCTTCAAACCCCACGTAGCGCTTCAGCATTCGCGACGGAACTGAATTTTAACGTCGACATATACACATATCCTTTACTGCGCGGTTAGATGCAAGAGTTCGCGCTACCTGACCCCCTGTCGTCTTGTTCGAAATCACCCACGTGTTGACGACTCGACGAATGAGAATCTATATGCATGCGCACATCTATACATACATACTGATGGAGTATCTTACGGAAATGTATTGGATATCCTTGCGCAAGAGGTACATGCAAATGCAGTCGAGAGACTTGGCACTGAATGCATCGTCGATACGTGAACCTTCGACTAAAATCTTTTTTCCAACCTTTCTTTATTTCTTCAATCCCTCGATATATATACTCACTCACAATATGGAGGGAAAAAGGAAGAGAGAAAGAGAGATTCGGTATTATCGCAGGAATGGAAATCGATGCGAAAGAACAGCGGAAGTCATGCTTGATATTGCAATCTGTAGGGGAAAAGAAGGAAAAGTTGGTTATTGTCATAATGGAGTGGAATTATTTTTGATTTATTTTGTTTATTCTCTACTGCGCTGAGAGAAATTTTGGTATATAAGGAAGTGAAGAATACAGAACAGGAGAATGCAGAACATCGAAACTCTTCGCAGTGTAGCGAAGAGTTTTGGTCTCAATTTTTGTCGCGTGACTATCCAAAGTTGCATGTCGAAAGACTGCTTGTAATCCAAAAGGTCTTTCGCAGTAAAATAAACGAAGTCAAGTTATACTTTTCCTGTTGCGGTAAAATATTTCAACATATCTTCCAAGTATTTGCTTTTCGCACGTCCTGTATTTTTATAGCACAATTATCTTTAGATGTACAGAGAGAAAATTAGAAGCTTCCTTAATTTTAGAAACTTATTCGAAAACATCAATAACTTCATTTTTAAATAATAAATAAAATTAGAAAACAACAATTTTCACTGAGAGAAGAATGCTACCGAATCCATGAAATTTTTATTTGTCCGCATAATTAAGGAATAATTTTTTACAATATTACTAATTTTGTCAAGTTACAAGCAGTTATTACTTGAGACCTTAAGACTCTTCCGATTAGATCATAATTTTAAAAATCTTCTTCCACTCCATACTTGTCAACAACAATTTGTCCATTTACTTAAAAAATCAGTCAAATTTTAACCCAACTCTTTAAAATTTCTCTCCTAAATTTAGACGCACAAGTGACTTTTGAATATCCGAAATATTTTTAAAAGTCTGTCAGTTTTCTGAAATCAGCGGAAGTTATATAGTGCGGGAAAAAGGAGTCCGACTGAAAAGCAAAGGGAAGCGTTTCGTGCTTTTCGTAAAACTGTTTTTAGTTTCTTTTTCCACATTTGTAAGCTATCTTCGAGGTCGGTAATCCCTCAGGAATCTTCAAAAGACATTCCAGAAATATATATATATATTTGAAATCGAAAAATAGAATATATTGCAAAACTCAAATATATGTATCCTCATTATATTCGGAATCAAAATTTATTTCGTTTAAAGTCAGTTTGAAAATAAATGCGAATTATAGAAGAATTTTCTCGAAGGGACAAAAACAAAATAAATAAAAAAAGTGGGTACATTGTATTTTCCATCATTATACTATTTTTTCTAATCAAAATGAATATTAGGTACGTAAACAAATATTGAGAAATTAAACATTTATATGTAATCTTCTCTTTAATATTTCTTTCATTTTTAATAAAAAAAATTAATATTCCTTTGGTACATAAACAAATATTCAGAACTTAAAAATTTATATTCAATCTTCTCTTTAATATTTCTTTCATTTTTAATAAAAAAATGAATATTACTTTACGTACGCAAACAAATATTCAGAAATTAAAAATTTATATTTAATCGTCTCGCATAAAACTTCGTTAAAAGTTGAAACTGTTAAAGAAGTATTTTCCTTTGTTTGAATTAAAAAGAGAATTTAGGTTTTAATTAAGGGATGATAAATTTTCTACATTTAAGAAACGTGTACAAATTGATTGCATTAGTGCGAGGCTTAATTTCGGCACGTGTTGATTATTTGCTGGGCGTTTTTTTTTTCAACGCAGCCATTAGTGTAGTAATGTCATTGTACCGAAACCTCACGGTCGAGTTCACAGTAATATTTTTAACTCGAGAAACTAAAAGCAAAAAAAAACGAAGCAGAAGAAATAACAAACGATCAAAGGGTTTACAGACTTTACGATTGTGCTTTTCGCTCCTTTAAATTATTCAATGTAAACAATCTTTTTTTCTTCTAAAAATCGTCAAGTTCCCAAAGAATCAATTTTTAAAAATATTTTTTTCACTTTTTTAATTTCTTTTATTTCTCTGACCCATTGTTTGTAAAAAAAATTAACGAATTCTTTAAATAATTCAATGTATACAATTTTTTTTTAAGTTAATTTCCTAAAGAATTAATTTTTAAAAATATTTTTTTCACTTTTTTAATTTCTTTTTGTTTCATTTACGTCTTTTGTTTGTAGAAAAATTAACGAATTTCTTCCACTTTAGTATAAAAATTTGAAATTGGGTAAAAATTACAAAAAAGTTAATTATGGCAAAAAGAAAATTTGCTTTCGATACTTTTGTATTAATATTTAATAACAAAAAAAAGGGGGGAAAAATTTTTCATGCATAAAACCTAAAGTATCGGTAGTCATTATTTGCATTTTAATACACTTTATAGAGCTTCTCATAAAAAAAAGTAATTGAATCGACGGTTATAAAAATGCTTCATCTTAAATTATATACTGCGATACAGAATTTTTATTGTTGACGATTCAACAGTGTGGAAATGAAATTATCCACGTGGAAAATTCACATTTTTCTTCAAGGTGAAGAATTATTTTTTTTTTATATTTTTTTTTCTTTTTATCTTTTATGTCTTAAATATTAAAGACATATTCAGGATGGAAATATTATTTTTTGAAAACCAAAATTTGAGTACCACTGTTATTCCACTCGCTATATTCTGGGGTTAAAGACCGTACGAAGTCTCTTACGTGTGCAACGAGTCCTCACATTTGCCTCATTGTGTCCCCTTACACAGTAAAAACGAAAGATAATATTTAACCTGATTTTCAGGAAAAAAAACAAGGAAATTTATTTCCCTCTCAAAGTTTGAACATCATTCGTCTAGTTTTAATCATACGCGAGAAATATCTTTCATTTTCTAAGCGATTATAAGGGGAAGAAAAAATTAATTCCGTTAATATAATTGTCATACAAAAAATAGTTTTTTAATCATCTTCATGTAAAGTTGAATATTTAAAAATTTTTTTTAAATTTTATGTTCTTAAAGTTTTGAACGTTCAAATGAAGGAAAATATGTTCTTTACTTCCTTTACTTTGTATTTTATTTGCAGAAAAATTATTTTCGAAATTAAAACAAAACTAAACTTTTTATGCGATGATTATACAGAAACGATAATGAAAATTGGATCAAATTTGACTACTTTCGTAAAAACACTAGAAAACTATTAAAATTTGCCATTTTTTAAAGTAAAAAGATGTTAAAAATTTATTTTTAAATTTATTTATTTAAAAATTTATTTTTAAATTTTTTTATTTAAAATTTATTGTTTAATTTCAATAACGTTTCTTTTTTCGATACTAATTTTCGAAAACACTGAATGTGATATAAAATTTCGTCCATTTGAACGTTCGAAACTTTAGACACATTAAATTTTTTAAATAAAAAATTTTTTTTTGCTTTAAAAATGGCAAATTTTAATAGTTTTCTAGGGTTTTTACAAAAATAGTCAAATTTCAGCCAATTTTACACTATCGTTTCTGTAATTATTGCATAAAAGTAAAATAAAAAATTTTAACATTTTTTTTTCTTTGAAAGACTTTAACAATTTTTAAAAATCGTAGCAAGTTTCTTAAAAATTGAAAATTTACGGCAAACAAATTTTGACGAAATTTCTAATTGTTTGAAATTTTTCCATTAATTTGTTTCTGGAATTCAGTGCTTCAGAAATTGTTAAATTGAAATTTAAATTTGTTAAATTATTTTAAATCTAAATTGTTATTAATTTATTATTGCACAAGAATATTTCAATTTTCAAAAATTCCAATTTGCGAAATATTCAGAAATTTAATTATTTCTCAAAATCATAAGAATAATTTTTTGCGAATTCAATTATTCTTTAGAGTTTTCGATTAGAAAAATTTTTATCTAATCTTAATTCCTTTTTGTAATTTTAAGAAAGAATTTAAAAAATGGGATTATTTAAAAAAAAGCAAAGTTCATTTAAAAAATGTTTAAAATTCAATTTTTTTAATTCTGCATTTTACGAAATTTATATTATGGTAAGAAATTATTTAAAAATTTTTTAGTATTTACCGAAATTTTACATTTTTACGAAAAAAAACTTACTACTTTCAATTGTAATTAACTGATTTTTAAATATAATTTCTAAACTTCCATGTTTTTAAAATTGCTAAATTTTCTGTTTTTGAATAAAAATTATTTCTTTGCATTTTTACAAAATTTTTACCAATTTATCAATTTTTACTGAAATTTTACATTTTTACTGAAAAAAACTTACTACTTTCCATTGTAATTAACTGATTTTTAATTATTTTTTAAATTTATTACTGAAATTCACCAATTTTTACTGAAATTCTACATTTTTACTAAATAAACTACTTTTCATTGTAATTAACCGAATTTTTAATATAATTTCTAAACTTCCATGTTTTCATTTTTAAATTTTTTGTTTCTGAACAAAAACTAATTTTTAAATTTATTACTGAAATTAACCAATTTTTACTGAAATTACCTAAATTCTTACTTCTCAATTCTTAATTCTTCTAATTTCTTATTCTTCTTTGAACAAAATTTAAATAAAAATATAATTTTGGTTTTTTTTCAAGTTTACCTCTGCGAAAATTACTATTTTTTCTTTGAATTTATCAGTATTTATTGACATTTATCAGCCCGTTTATTTTTAGTAAAATTTACTAATTTTTATTAAAGTTTACTAATTTTTATTATAATTTAACTAATTTTTATTAAAATTTAACTAATTTTAATATAAATAAATTTCATTAAGAGACATAAATTTTCGTGTTATATTTTTTTTATATGTATATTTTTTTATGTATTTTTTTCTATATATTTTTCTATATATTTTTTTACTATATCTTTTTCATGTAAAGAAAACTATTGAACAGAAAAATCGCTTGTAAATTTTGCAAAATGGAATATATAAAAATTGCTGCGAAAGAGGAGGAAAAGATTTGACAAATTGTTCGCAATTTCAATAAAAGTGAAACAGTATTTCATTGAAATTGAAAAGTCAACGTTATATTTACTGTTTAGATTTAGCAGATCAAGGGTTAAGTCGGTGAAATCTCCTCTCAACAAAGTGACTCTATTTCAGATGCACACATTTTCTCTCTACTCGCTCGCTATAGGAGAGGACAAATTTGTCGCAATTGCATCTTCTCGTCGTGGAAAGCACTTTATAGAGCGATTCGAAAGAGCCCACAGTAAGACTCCTTTTGCATTACAGTCGACAAGTCGACATTCATCTGGGCCACGGCTCCTCGGGGAAATCTTATTCCTCTGAATTCACCGCTTTCCCGAAAAGACTTCACCCTCTGCGCTCTCTCTCCTAACTCTCTCTCTCTCTCTGACTCGAGTCGAGGTGTAACGGCTTAACTTCCATAAACTCGATAAATTTCATGGGTTTTCGTATATATATATATATATATATATAGATCTCGACCCGAAATCTTATCTACAGGGTGCTCACAATAAAATTCCGTTAATGGTCGCTTTAATATTACGAAAACGTTTCGTTTCCTCTTTTTTAAAGCTAGCGGGGAAAAAATGTAAATTAAAAGGGGAAAGTGTTTATTTTCCATATTTCGACACTTTTCTTTGAAATTGTTTTCGCACATTTTTTGTTTCATTGTTCTCTAAAATACATGCGACACGCTCCGAGAAGAAAAAGCAACCGAACGAACCTTAGAAACAAAAAAAATTTAAGGTCATGTTTGTTTTTTATTTTTAGCTTAATTATAAGTTTCTGTTTTATAAGAAACTAAAAAAGTTTCCGTTAATTAATTAATTATTTAAAAATAATTAATTATAAATTAATAATAAATTCAATAATATATATTATTTTTTTCTACTGTTTCATAATTCCTTAATTGAATTACATTCAAAAAATATATAAAATATATTTCTGTGAGAATTTTATAATTTTATAATTTATAAAAATAATTGGATTTTTGCAAAGAGTTTTTTAAAAATCTTTTCGAATAATTGAATTTTCTAGTGAAAAATTTTTATTAAAATGATTTCAATCAATGTATAAAGCCTTATTAAAATTTAACTATTTCCAAACATTACAACTCTAATTCTACCAAAATTTAATTTATTTTTGTTGTTGAAATTTTAAGTTCAAATCGTTCTATAATAAAATAGATTTAATTAATTTTTGTTATTGAAATTTTTAAATAAAATTGTTGAAAACTATAATTAATTAATCATATTTTATTTCAAAATAAAAATTTTAATATTATTACAATTTTAAAACAATTTAAATTCTCAAAGCTTTCAATTCTTAAAAATCTTTTGCAGATTTTGAAGATCGCAGGATTTCTATAATTTTAGGACAATTTTAAATTAATTCCTTGCAATGTGAAATTATTATCAAAAACTTTTAATAAAATGTAGAAGTTTATTGAATTTTAATAATTTGACGAAATTCAATTATTTCCATAAGTTGCAAAATTCTACGGAAAGATTCAATTATTTTTCATGCAATTGGAACTAACATTCGATTATTTTCATAAATAACAAAATTTTTGATAGGAATTTAATTTTTTGAAAGGATTTTTAAAAAACTCTTCGCAAAAATTCAATTATTTTCATAAATTCTAAAATTCTCACAGAGATTTAATTATTTAAACAAATTTTGAAAAATTTTTTACTAAATTTTAATTATTTTTATAAATAACAAATTTTTGACAAGAAAATTCAATTATTCGACCAGATTTTTAAAAAACTCTTTGCAACAATTCAATTATTTTTATAAATACTAAAATTCTCAAAGACATTCAATTATTTAAATACATTTTGAAAAATTCGTTACTAAATTTCAATTATTTTCATAAATAACAAAATTTTTGACAGGAATTTAATTTTTTGAAAGGATTTTTAAAAAACTCTTCGCAAAAATTCAATTATTTTTACAAATTCTAAAATTCTCACAGAGATTTAATTATTTAAACAAATTTAGAAAAATTCTTTACTAAATTTCAATTATTTTCATAAATAACAAACTTTTGACAAGAAAATTCAATTATTCGAAAAGATTTTTAAAAAACTCTTTGCAAAAATTCAATTATTTTAAAAAAAGTCTTTAATTCTCACAGAGATTCAATTATTTAAAGCACTTTTGATAAATTCGTTGCTAAAATTTAATTATTTTTATAAATTCTAAAATTCTCACAGAAATTCAATTATTTAAACAAATTTTGAAAAATTCTTTACTAAATTTTAATTATTTTCATAAATAACAAATTTTTTACAAGAAAATTCAATTATTCGAAAAGATTTTTAAAAATTTCTTTTTACAAAAATTCAATTAGTTTTATAAATATAATAAAAGTTTCACCGGAAAATTAAAAAACAGTTTTAAACTTGTAAAAATTCAATTATTTTTACATTTAATAAAACTTCAACCAAAAATTGAAAATCATCCAGATTTGTTTGAAAATCGTTATTTAGAGGGTTTTAAAAGAGAGAAATTAAATTTTATTGTCAATTAAAAAAAAACTAAAAATTAGAATTTAAAATTAAGAAACTGTTTTCAAAATTAGTATAAACAACATTGAAAATAGTAAAAATTACCGCAAAGTAAACAAAAATTTGATACACTATCAATTACAATTACAATCAACAATAAAATTCTTTTTCTCATTCTTTATTTAATCTTTTAAAGTTAAATTTAGTTCTTTTCCTTCTCGTCCATAAAAATTTAGTGAAATTTTCCGATTCAAAGAAGAGATCGCGCAGAGTTTGCGTTTTTCCCGATAAAACTGGAACAAAGGACACTTTATAGTATATGAGGTCGCGGAAATAACATTTAAAAATCAATGGCCATTTTCGTGATGGATCAGCAATTCTAACATCGTTTTAGGATATAAAAAAAAGTCACCAAATACGGAATTCGAAATGTCAAATGTGAAAGAGGATTTCTAACTTTAAGCTTTAAAAATACTATCTCACCGTACAAAGGTGATCGTAAAATTTCCCTCTATTATAGAGATACAACTCCCAAATCTCGAATGAAAAATTTCCCAAACTTTTTCTTCTTCGATTGAAACGATTTTTTATTTAAATGTTTATTTAAAGTTTCTAGATCGCTTTTCCGTTAGAAATATAAAAAAAAATTTTCGTTTTGCAATAAACGTTTTTATTCAAATGAAATTTGTGATTGGAAATTTTTTCCTATGGCTGCAAAATGTGAAAATTTCAAAGTAGAGTAATATTTGTGGAAAAAATGTAAAAAAAGAGGGAAAAAAAAATTTATTTTTGAAATTAGGAATATGTGCTATATTTTTTAGGTGAAGAAATAAGAAAATTGTATACGAAAAGACAAAAATAAGTATCAGACTAAAATAAAAAATAACGTTAAAGTTACTTTTTTCTATTTTTAAAAATTTGCATTACTTTAATTTTTTCTTCAATAATTGGAATAAAAAAAATATTCTTAAAATTTTTAATAAAAATGTTAGAAACAATTCGGAAAGATTCAAACGATTCAATTCTTTGCAAAAATATTTCGAAAATGAAAAAATTTTGAATTTTGAAAGATATTTAATTTTAATCTTATTGAATTGTTTTCATCATTTTCATCAAAACTTTTTTTTTGCCAAAAAATGTAAAATGTCTGTTTAAAAATGGCATGATTTGAAAACATTTAAATTGTTACAGTCGTCATTTTGCTTTCTTTAATTTTGCCCAAAGATTCTACTATTTGAAAAATTAATCTAAATTTTTTATTTTTAGAAATTAAGTACCAAAAAAAAATTCGTACCATCGAGAAGATTTGAGACGACAACCCTGACCTAGACGAAACATGAGGCTACACTCGGTATCATCGATTGCTATGGTTAGGGAGGAATGAGAAGAAGAGAAAATACGCATACATAGAAAGTGATGAGGAAAAAAAAGGAAGAGGGAAAATCATAGGAAGTTCTATTGAGAAATTCTTGCCGTGCGGTGAAAACTGTCTGTGTACATGTTTACGGACAAATATATCCGCAACATCAACATGGCGAGTCTATTTCCAAGAGACGACATATATATACTGTGCGTTAGCAGACACGCGTACTTTATTACGAACCCCGAGCTACATGGGCCGAATCCCCCAAATCTAACAGGGGTTCTCATTCGCTCAATCATTTTTCATCCCGATAAAGTGAATTCAGTCATTATTTTTCTATTTCGTTTTCGAGACAATAGAAGGGAAAACAAATGGGCGCTACAAATTATTATTTATAGATCGTTTCTTATTTCAATATTTTTCGGGGGGCGTCAAATTATTATAGACACGATGAAAATTCCGATCACTATAGTTTCATGTAAACATAACCTTAAGGTTATATTATACGAATGAATTAAAAATAAACTCCTGTATACCAATTGTCGAAAAAAATTCGATAATTTTTCAAAAATTCGTCGAATTCGTCCGCCATTTTCGATCCGCCATTTTGAATGGTTGAAATGCTGCTATAGATTCCTAATCCGCAATTTACATAATTTAATACTTGCAAAAAAATTATAATTTTCTGTCAATAACAAAATTTTTTGTTAACTTTAGGTTAATTTACAGCTAAATCGTCTCATATTCACCGAAAATTGCAATTTTTATTCAAATACAACTCTAATGGAAATTAAGTTTGTTACACTTCGAACAGAGAGCGAATTTAAAGATTAATTAGTATAATTTTATTTAAAATATTATTTTAAATTTTATTTAAATTAGAAAATAATAAAATTAGACTAACTTTTATTTCGAATGATCATCGAATTGCCCGTAATAAAAAAAAATTAATTTGAACAACAATGAAAAAAACTAAGTAAAAAAAAATTTAATTCAATAATAAAAAAACAGTCAATTTTATTATCAGTAAATAATTTTGTTCTCTCAGAAGTTTATATATATTAAAAATTGATAAATTTAACCAAAATTAGTAAAATTTTAATAAAAAATAGTAAATCTATTATTATTAAAAGTTAATGACCTTATTGACAAAAATTTTTCTAAAACTAGTTAAATTTTAATAAAACTAGTTAAATTTCAATAAAAATTTGTAAATTTCACTAAAATTAGTTCAATTTTAATAAAAATTAGTAACATTTCTTGTCAGTAAATAGTTTTCTTGATTACAATTTTTATTAAAAATTTATGTCTCTTAATGAAATTTTTTTATATTAAAATTAGTTAAATCTTAGTAAAATTTGGTAATTTTGAGTAAAATTAGTTAATCTTTATTAGTAAAATCTAAACTTGTTAAATTTTAATAAAAATTGGTTAATTTTACTAAAATTAGTTAAATTTTAATAAAAATTAGTAAACTTTAATAAAAATTAGTAGATTTTACTAAAATTAGTAAAATTTTAATAAAAATTCGTAAATTTTGTTGTCAGTAAATAGTTTTCTTGATTAAAATTTTTATTAAAAATTTATGTCTCTTAATGAAGTTTTTTATTCAATTTAGTTAAATTTCAGTAAAATTATTTAAATTTCAGTAAAATTAGTTAATTTTTAATAAAATTAGTTAATTTTTAGTAAAATTAGTTAAATTTTAATAAAAAGTAGTCATTTTTACTAAAATTAGTTAAATTTCAAAAAAATTAGTAAATTTCACTAAAATTAGTTCAATTTTAATAAAAAGTAGTCAATTTTACTAAAACTAGTTAAATTTTAATAAAAATTAGCAAATTTCACCAAAATTAGTTAAATTCTAATAAAAAATTATAAATTCTACTACAGCGAAATAGTTATATTTTATTAAAATTGCGAACTCAGAAGAAACTTTGTGTGAAATTCACAAATGTTATAATTATAACCCTTTCGTACTCAAGGGAATCCCAGCCAGTGAATTTTATTAAAACTTGTTACCTTGGGGTTATCAGGGTCGCTGATTACGAAACTGAAGTCAGATTTTCGATATTCAAAATAACAACCCTAAAAAACTCCGTTTAACAAGTTTCAAGCAAATATAAGCAAATTTGGAAAAATGTCTTCCAATTTGAATTTTGAAAATTGTATATGCATTACTCCTATTTTTATTAAAAGAAAAGTAATTTTATTTCTTGTTTTATTTACATTCATTACTTTACAAAATAATAATTTTTTTTAAGAGGACAATAATGGACATTTTATTGAACGCTGTTCACGGGTCAATAATGTCGCTATTATTATTCTATAGAATAAAATTATTTTAATTATAAAAAAAGCTTCTAAATTAGAGCTGATTTCGGTATTAAAATAGTCAACTTACGATTTAGTACCAAAATTGGTACTAAATTAGTGCCTTTATTTTTACAGTGTAGGACAATAATGTGGTCATTATTATCCTAGGAGAATAATGGGGCCATTATTAATCTAGGGGAATAATGTGGTCATTATTATCCTAGGGAAATAATGTGGTCATTATTACCCTAGGGGAATAATGGGGTCATTATTACCCTAGGGCAATAATTTGGCCATTTTTGTCCTAGGGTAATAATGACTTACCACCTGGATTAAATAAAGGAACTTATCAACACGAGTACACAATTTTTTTTTTCTAAACCCATAAAACAAAAACCACTTTTTCAACAGTCACATGTAATATAATTAAACGACAATAACATTAATGAATCTTAACCAAGCTGCAATTTTAATTTTATCCCCCAAAAAGGCACAAAATTGAGAGAAACAGGAAATTTCGCAAAGCACAAAAGGAAAGTTAATTGCGAGAAAAAGGGAAGAAAATAATTGCGCGAACGTTGAAGAAAAATGAAAGTCACTGGTACTTTGGGTGCTGGTGAGCACATCTGGCCGTAGGCGCAGTGGAAAACGTGGGAGTTTTGAGAGTAAAATATATAAACTATGGGGTGCTACCCCATCACCTATTAGGCCACCCTGTACATTCTATGTATGTAATATCAAATGGGCACCAGGCACACATGTTACGTTTATATATTCTCGCAAAACTTTACACACACTATGGCTTTCTAAATGCTTAAACTTATCAGGAGAATGTCACACAGCCCTATATAAAGTAGCAGATTTCCACTTGTGATGAAGTTCTATTTGCTCCCTCTCTCTATTTCTGGATTTTCATCTCCATACCTCTCAATTTCGGTTTCTGTATGTTACAGCCCTTAAATGCGCAAAAGGGTTGCTCTCTAAAAGCCATCGACGAGAGAGAGAGAGAGAGACTAATGGTTGATTGGGTTCCTCTTTTACAGTACAAAAATCCTCTATAAAGAACCTCGGGGAATTTTTAACCCCCTCTTCCTCCTCCTTCCTCACTTTTACTGTTGCATAGAGTAGAAACTGCAAAAAAATCAACTCCCCCCTTCCCCCCTCTTCTCTACAATAAGCGAGAGAAATTTATAGGGTCTTTGAACTCTATGCGAATGCAATTTAAATGTCAAGTGAAAAATTCTAAAGAAATGAGCTTCTATTACTCACTAACTAACTGATTTTTTGAAAATTTTATTCAATTATTGAGAAAAAAAAATTTCCATTAAAAGTACTTTTAAGAGCGATAGGGATTGGTGAAAAATTAAAATTATTATGATTCTCCATGGCTTTCTGATGGGATTATTATTATTAAAAAAATTATATTTTTTTGTACTGTTTATTAATATAAATGTTATTTCAACAATATTATTTATTAATATTCTAATAATAATATTTTTTGTATTATTTTTTAATATGAATGTTATTTCAACAATATTATTTATTAATATTGCTATTGTTTTCATTATTATATTATTATAATTTGCAAATATCTTTTTATTTTAGTAAACGAAATTAAATTTAATTATTTATAGTCGGTTTTTTTTTTTTAAAGATGAAAATTGTAAGCATTTCCAAAAATTGATATATTTTTTTCTTATTTTATATCAGTAAATAATTAATGAGTAAGAATTTCTGAAACGTGACACCTAAAATTTAAATATATTTTTTTAAATGTTTATTTTTCTGTAGAATTTTACGTAAAATATCACTATGTAAAAGGATTTTGCAAAAAAAAAATTGCACTCATTATTACGAATTCAAAATTTTTGTTACTTTTTAAAAAAAAATAATTTCAGAAAAAACTTGTTGATTTCAATGATTTCAATGATTAAACTATGGCATTACTTTTGTCTTGAATCCAACTTACAAATAAAAATTATTTAATTCAAAGATATTGAATTTTAATAAACAAAAAGATGGTTTATTTAAAAAAAACATAAAATATAAATAATTTAGAAAAAAATAAATGTATTAAATGGGAATTTTTTCGTTCGCAGTTTTAAAAAACAGTTTTTTAGCTACTTCATAATGCGTGCCATTTTTATTCTTTTCAGAATATTATTACAAAAGGTTTAAAGAATAAAGCAGAATTTTTTCCAAATTTAAATTTCATCGCAGAAGTATTTTCTTTACGAATATTTTATAAATAAACAATTTTTTTGTTTATTAAAATTCAATAACTTTTAACAAAATAAATTTGATTTAAAAGTTGGATTCAAGACAAAAATAATGCTGGTGTTTAATCACGAAAATCGTCCGACAAGTTTTTCTGAAATTAATTTTGTTGAAAAAAGTAACAAAAATTTTGAATTGTTATTAAGAATGCTTCTACAAAGTGATTTTTCATATAAAATGCTACCAGAATAATAAACAAAAAAAAACTTTTCCTTTTTCTTAATTTTTTTTTAATTCATTAATTTTCGTTTTATATCTTTATTGAGTAATAATTTCAAAAACTTGAAAAATTTAAACGAAAAAAATTAAAATATTACTCGTTTTTATACATTAAGGGTCGTGGAATATTCTAAGATAAATTAAATTCTTTTAAGATCAAGTAAAATAATTATTCGCTACAGTGTAGCTTAGTTAGAATAAAAAATAATACAAAAGTCCAAAAAGAACATTAGGGGAATTACGGAAAATTACACTAACGCCTCAATTGTGACTGTTTGGAACGAATTTAGGCGCGAATTTCAAAAACATAAGAAATTTAAATGAAATTTTATGTCAAATCAAATGAGAATTACGTTAAATAGGATTTATGCCAAATGAAATTTATGTAAAGAAAATTGTATATGTCAAATGAGAATTATGTTAAATGAAATTTAATGCCAAGTGAAAATTATATCAAGTGAATTTTATGTCAAAGGAAATTTATCTTAAATGATTTTTATGTTAAAGGAAATCTTTTGTCAATTGATTTTTATGTTAAAGGAAATTTATGTTACGTGATTTTTATGCCAAATGGGAATTATGTTTTAAGAGTTTTAGGTATAACATAAAGTTTGTGTTAAATAAATTTTAGGACAAATGAGTTAATGAGTTTTACGTAACATAAAGTTTGTGTTAAATGAATTTTACGACACATGATATTTATATGTTAAATGATTTCTTTTGTCTGCAATGAAATTCATGACAAATAATGTTTATATTCTGCGAATTTTAAGATAAATTTTCTACCAAATATAACTATTTCATCAAAAAAAAATTTCAAAAATAAGCTTGCGCCTAGAAAAAAGTAGAAAAAGATTGTTAAATAAAAACATATTTCATACATAACACTGTGTTGAGTTGAAAATGAAGAGACAATCTATTTTTCTATTTTTCTTTTTTTTTTGTGAATTTCTTATATATGTATAACGCATATCGGAGCGGGAGAGTGTGATGCTATGTACATTAATAAATAAGTAACATTATGAAAATGCATTGAGCCTCGGGGGACCATCGCGCTAAAAGCGAACCTTCAAGTAGATACATATTTTCCTTGATGATGTTCAAAATGGAGTGTCCTGCTGGGATTTCCCTACAGATACAATCCATTAGACGCCATTAAGAAGAGCTTCCAATTTAAGGCAGGGAAGATTTGATCTCAAGATATATTAATAACTGTATCACTTAAGGAGCACATTGCAAAAGATAATTCCATATTTTATCTCTTCAAAGCAGTGTCTAATTTTTTGAAACTTTCACGCTTTAGGAGATAAAGGGGACAGATCATTTTTCAATTTTTGAAAGATTGTTATTCTTAATATCGTTCTTTTTTATTGTTAAATAAACGTAAACCTAAACATAATGCTAAACCGAAACCTAAACATAAGGCTAAACTGAAACCTGAAGCTAAACCTAAACATTGAAATAAACATGAAAAACAAAACGTAAATATAAAGCTGAACATAAACATAAAGCTAAACCTAAATCTGAATCGATACCAAAACATAAACATAAAGCTGAAGCTGAACCTAAACATAAACATAAAGCAAAACCAAAACATAAACATAAAGCTAAACGTAAACCTGACCTAATTTTCTTCTTTTTTCTTCATTATTCTTATTGGCATTACAAAGAAAAACGAGACAATTTAAAGCAATGGGAAAAAGGAACTTTTAGAAGTTTTTCTGTAATCTTCATTTAAAACAAGAAAAAATTACTGCTATTAGTCTACATCTTTAACGAATCATGAATTTACGATATATCGATTCGTTTCACTAACGAGCTTCAATAAAAATAAAAACGATCTCTATCGTACACAAGGCAAAGTTTAGCAAAAAAAAAAAAAAAAAAATTCCCTTTTTTAGTCTCTCTTACAACTTGAGACTTCAATTAAATTCGGGTTTTAAGTTCCCAACGCCTTGAAAATTCTCCCTCCAAACTGGCGCTACTCTCGAATTAAACGTTCGTTTCTCATTTATTTCCTAACATTTCGCCAAGTGGCTGACCAACTACTGAAAGCAAAGATCCCTCTTCTGCATATTTTTCTTTTTCCCGTTTTTCAACCTCACAAAAGAGTTTTTCCAACTTTTCCTTCCTTCCTTTCTTTTTTCTCTTATTTCGTCTGAAAGAAATTATAATTAAGGACTCGGACCGCCACCGCGCGCGCTCACTGCCAGTAGTCCATAGATCTTTTACTTTTGCAATTTCCTCGCTTGTTTACTTATTGCGGTGAAAAGAAAGTGTCGACAATAAAAATCTTCCCTCAAAGATTTTTTTTCTTCTTCTTCTTATTCTTGAAAAAAACGCGACTTTGTTAGGTTCTTTGTTTTGCAAAATCTTGTTATAACCTAAAGCTAAACATAAAGCCAAACCTAAACATAAACATAAAGCTAAACCTAAACATAATCATAAAGCTAAACATAAAGCAAAACATAAAGCAAAACATAAACATAAAGCAAAACCTAAACATAAACATAAAGCTAAACATAAACCTGAACCTAAACTAAAATTTCCACCTATATTAGAACTAAAGAAACTGAAGAAGAATTAAAAAGATTTCGACCAAAGAAATTTTTCTCCAGAGTGCAAATCGTGAAGAAACATTAAGCAATAACCTAACAAAGCTAATTCCCTCTGTAGTAATTCTTTGTTCTGCGGAAGCTGGAGCGTGAAATTTTCCATAATGAATAAAAGGCTATGATGAAAAATCGATTTTCACCTTTAACAATGGCCGGAGGGAATATAATTTTGAGGGGAGAGAGAGGCATAGTGAATGGTTTTTTTTTTCTTCTTCCGGAAAGTTTGTATTTCGATGAAGAATAAAATACTTACCCAGCTGCGTTTGATGGCCAGGGGATGGTGCTGGCCTGACTTTGTCCGGAGGGCATCTTCTTGTCGCCGCGACAGTTGCAGGTAGGGGGATACTCGTACCACCCGGAGTACTTCCCGCAGCAACGACTGTCGCCTGCTTGTTATAGGGTGACGGTAGTCTAAAACAAAGGAACATTTCACAATTATTAATCCCCCTCCATCCAGATGTATAACATTATAAACGCATTTATATATAATATATATATTCTCTACTTTTCAATTATGCGACAATTTTCTCTTAAACGATTTCTTGTATAATTTATATTTCATCTGAAAATTACGACTCTAACTATGTGTTGTATAATAATTTACCGATTTTCATTCATCTCTTTCGGGTATTTTTAGTCATTATAATATTATATAATACTATATTATTTTTTTATTTTATTCATTATATTACTATTTTTCATATTATTGTAATAATTACTATTGCAAGTATCTTGTATGGATCAAATTGACACTAAAATGGATCAAAATTGATGTGAATTGAAACAATTTTTTGTTTAATACACATTTTTTGTATCAAGTCGTTGCAATTTGGTAATTTTGAGTAGTGATTATAATTTATTATTATTATTATTATTATCATTAATATTATTATTACAGGTTTCGCACTTTCTTACTAAAACCTACTATTTACTATTTTTTTAAGTTTTTATAAAAAGTAAAACTTATCGAAGATTTTCAATTATTTTTAATACTATTTTAAATTAATTAATTCTAAAATTCAATTATTTTAACAAACAAAGTTTTCATGAAATTCTTCCTATTAATTCAATTATTTACATAAATAATTCTTCAAAAGAACTACATTATGTCGATAAATAACGAAATTATCCCTGAAAATTCAGTTATTTTAAAAATTTTAATAAAATTCTTTGCAAAATTCAATTATTTTTATAAATCAACAATATTCATCACTAGAATTCAATTATTTTTAGAAAAAACAACAATTTTCACAGACATTCAATTTTTTTAAAACATTTAAATAGAATTTGTTTTAGTAATTTTATTATTTTTATAAATAGTGAAACTTATCTCAGGAATTCAATTATTTTTGAAAATTGTAATAAAATTCTTAGCAACTATTCTATTAGTTTTTATAGAAAATTACTTTATTTTAAACTTCTTGTAAAAAATTTAATTATTTTTAAAAATAACAAAATTTAACAAAAATTCAATTCTTTTTAAAATATTTTAATAAAATTTTTCACAATAATTCAATTATTTTTTTTAAATAAGAAAATTCTTCTTAGGTGTTTAATTATTTAAAAAAATATATCAGTAAAATT
Organism: Leptopilina myrica (nomen nudum); assembly: GCA_032872475.1. Lineage (NCBI taxonomy): Eukaryota > Metazoa > Arthropoda > Insecta > Hymenoptera > Figitidae > Leptopilina > Leptopilina myrica (nomen nudum). Next base: position 1,360,065 of record CM065467.1, read on the forward strand.
CATGATAGAATTTCAATTTTATTAAAAAATGATTCCTAATTCAATTATTTTCAATATTCTAATTTTTAAATAAAATTTCCCAAAAATTTCAATTATTAAAGAAATTTTTTGATAATATTCTACACAAGCATTCAATTATTTTCCTGAAAAAATAATAAAAAATTTCACATGAATTGAATTATTTAAAATAGAATTTGTAAACATTTTTTTTTGAAAAAAAAACAATAAATGTTTTAAGATTTGGCATTAAATCCTGAGCAGTAATTCAATTATTTTTATAAATTTTTAAATTCTTTTCAATGATTTAATTATTTTTGTAAATATAATCGTTGTCTGAATTCTTCGTAGAAATTCAATTATTTTCAAAAAATCTAAAAGGAATTGTAACCATTTCAATTATCTTTATATGAATGCGAATTTCTTCGACAAAATTTAATTATTTTCAGAATTCCTTGATTTTTAAATATTTTAATAACATTTTTCGAAAGAAATCACTTATTTCAAACACATTTCCAATTAAATTTTTATGAAATAATTAAATTATTCTTTTTGATATAAATAAAATTCTTCTCAAGAATTCAATTATTTATGAATAAATAATTCTTCGAGAGAATTCAATTATTAAACATGAATAACAAAATCATTTCCAAAAATTCAATTATTTTGAGTCATTTTAGTAAAATTTTTTGCAAAATTCAATTATTTTCATAAATAACAATATTCATGACAAGAATTCAATTATTTTTGAAAAGTCTTCAATTTCTTCTAGTTAATTCAATTGTTTTGAAAAATCGTAATAAAACGTTTCGGAAGAATTCAATTATTTTTGTAAATAATAAAAATCTTTTCAGGAATTGAATTTTTTTTATTAGATTTTAATAAAATACCACATAGAAATTCAATTATTGTAAAATATTTAAATAGAATTCTTTGTAAAATTGAATTATTTTCAAAAACTTTTTTAAATTCAATGATTTTCAATATTTTAAAAAAATTTGCAAACTGAATTCAATTATTTAAAAATTTTCGTAAGAATTCAATTTTTTGCATGAATAATACAACAATTTCTCAGGAATTTAATTATTTAAATAAGAATTTGCATAAAATTAGTCGAAAGAAATGAATTATTAAAAAAAACAAAATTTTATACTTGTCAAGAATTAAATGATTTTTGATAAATATTGAAATTCTTTTATGAATAATATTATTACTATTATTATTATAATTTATAATAATATAAATATACGCAACCATTGTCTAGACAGATTTGATAGAAACCAATTCTCACGGAGATAATTGACAATTTATATATAAATTATAAACAACTAATGAAATCAAATGTTCGGAGTATGTCTTGCGTTGATGAATATTAATTAGCAGTATCGTCTTCATGAATACTGATATGCCTTGGAGAATTAATGGTATCACGTATGATGCTTATACTATACAGAAACTCCATCATTATTCATGCAGCTTAATTTTCCGTAAAATTTGTAGAAGAACCTTTCCGTCATTTTATCAATATGCGACACTTTATGTATATTGTCGCCCAACTAAAAATTAATCAAAATTCAATTTCACATATCGTCGTTGTACTTGGGAAAAGTAAACGAAAATTTAAATTTCGAAAATAAATCTTTGTTTACATTAGAAATTTTAGTTGCGTGACAGGCATTAAATCGACTTTAAGGTTTTAAAAAATCACTATTTTTTCACAGTTTTCTTGAAAGTATCAAATTAATACTAAAGTGGATCAAATTGATGCCAAAAGTCTGTATCAATTTTTTATTTGATCCACATTTTTGGTATCAATTCATTGCCATTTGATACTTTTAAGTTAACAGTGATATTGTATAGCCTTAAAGTCGATTTAATTAAAAGAATTTTTAAAAGGACTGTTAATAATTTGACTGTTAACTGAAAAGTGTCAAATGACGAAGTTGACGAATTTACACTAAAAATGTGGGTGAAATAAAAATTTTGATCCAGATTTTTGGCATCAATTTGGTCCACTTTAGTATCAGATTGATACTTTCAAGAAATTCTTGTTCAAGAAGTTTCTTGTTACAATTTTGAAAACTATAAAGAATCAAAAATGTGGCTAAAAACATAAACATTGAAAAATACGAAAAATTCCAACGAAGCCGAAAGAAAAAAAAATTCATTCTTAACTGATTTACAACGATTATAAAATTTATTTTCCAAACGGAGGGAAATTAAAATTAAACCTAACAATCTCATACAATTTATAGTTAAAACGAAGTTGGATTTTCAATTTGTAGAAAAAAAAAACTAATCAGAAGAAAAGGGAAGTCTCCTTCTTGTGTCCATTGATTGCGTTGCTTTAGGGGAAAAGAAGAATTGAAGAAGTATAGAGGAAGAAGAGAGTGTTTCCTTCTAGGTTGATAAAGCAAGTTTGACGAGATCGTTCTCAATTTTCTCCACTCCTCCTCCTCTTCTTTTCTTCTTCTTCTTCTTCTTTACTACTTTTATATCCCATTCCAAGTTCTCAAAAGAGTGAGTAGAATAACGAGGCTTTGTGCTCTCTGATTCGTACAATTTGAATGTACCGCCATAAAGATGTTGCTGATGAAAAGAAAAAGAAGACAAGAAGACGTTGACAAAGGAAATGAAGTGAGAGAGGGGCAAAAATATACACAGAAAATTCTTGTCTTGCCATGGAAGGTGTTTCATGCAAACGACTTAAGAATTTGAAATTTCATTTACTTGTGCGGTTTAAAAATAACTGAATCTTTTTTAAAATCAACGTGACGTGATTTTTTTATTAGAAAGGCGACACGTTTTTCTGTTACTTTTTTTCTTAATTTTATTTTCAGAGGATACTTTTTTGCATCGATAAAAATAAAATCGAAGAGAGTATAGTTTTTACTTCTTTTGTTAAATCATTGGAAAAAATTCCTTTTCTTCAAAAATACGTTATTATTATAATCTTTATTTGCATTCAAGTTTAATTGTCTGTAATTTTTTATTTTTCTTACAAAACCTCTGAATCAGTTCGTAAAAAAAAATCTTTTGGATTAAAAAAAATATACGTTTTTAAGCTTTTTGAATTTGGCGCCTAATTTTTGTTCTTGTCTACCAGCGTCAAGTTTTTGTTTTCACATTACAAGGTTGGTACTTAACTACACAGTTTTTTTTTAAACTATTAAGTTGATACTAAAGTGGATCAAATTGATGACAAAAGTCTGTATCAATTTTTTATTTGATCCACTTTTTTGGTATCAATTCGTTGTCATTTGATACTTTTAAGTTAACTGTGTATCAATTTTTAATCCTAAAAATTAAAAGAAAAAGAAAATTACAAACATAACCTCCAATTTCCTCAAGTTTCCACATTACAAAGTTAGTATACCTGACTATCAATTTTCTATTCTAAAACTTCTAAAAATTAATAAAATAAAAAGAAAATTACAAACATAACCTAAAATTGTTTGCTTCTAAGATTTCTATTTCTTCGGAGCGCATCGAAAATGTGAAACAAAACTTCATAAATATTTGAGATAAGAAAAATGGGCAAAACCCCAAAGTCCAAAAAAGTAATAATGTGGTTTTAGATATAAATTAATAAAATTCTGATATATAAACGACACGTGGATAAATTTGCCTGTTTTTTTTGGTATATAGAAATTTTTGTACACTACTAGTTTTTGTGAAAGAATATATATATAAGAAGGAGCAGAAAAAGAAGGAAGAGCTCAAGAACTGTCAAGTGTGGGTGGCAATAGACCTCAGAACTGTAATGATGTTATTTATGGGGTGCGTTAAAAAGACATTTCACATCCCACGCTGACCACTTATTCTTTACATCACGTTAACTTCGAACCGTAATTACCATCGAAATCTCAAATTTATCTGTTTAAGTCCGTCGTTGCCTCAAATTTTAAAATTTACATCAATGCTTACGAATTTTTTTTCCATCCTTTTTTATAATATAAACCCCTTTTCTTGTGCGTATTTCATTTTGTCTCTATATTGTTTCTCTTTAATTTTAATCAGGAATCAAAAATCTCTTTTATTCGAATAGTGAATTATTTGCAAGGAAAAAAGGGGATAACGTAACTTTCACTATATTTTTACAGTTCTCATTGTTTTTATTTTTTTTTATTATTCATAAAAATTTAAGAAAAGCAAAATAATTTCTGAAGATTATTAAATAAATTCTTTTTCCAAGAATCCACTTATTTTGCAAAATTTTAATAAAAATCAATTATTTTCATAAATATAATAAAACTCAGAGCAAGATTCAATTACATCAAAAAACATTTTTTTTAAATTCTTCTCAGGAATTCAATTATTTAAAAAAATTTCAATATAATTTTTTGCAAGAACTTAATATTAACTTTATAAATAATAAAACTCAGAGCAGGATTACAACTATTTAAAAAATTCTTTTTAAAATTCTTCTTAGGAATTGAATTATTTTGAAATATTTCAATTTTTATTTTTCAAAAGAATTCAATTTCAATTATTTTTAATACAAGTTTTTAATAAATTCCTGGAAAAATGCAATTATTTTCTGAAAATTTTAACAACATTCTTTATAGAGATTTATTTAATAAAAAAAATTTACCTTAAGTTAATTATTTTCAATATCTTTTAATTCCATGAAAATTTCCCAAAAAGAATTCAAATATTAAAATAAAAATTTAATACAATTTGCCGCATTAATAGTTTTAAAAATTATAAAGTTCTTTCTAAAAATTTAATTGTTCTTGAAAATTTTCTTAAAATTGTTCGAAAAAATAGAATTATTTTAAAATTTATTTAAAATTATTTAAAAATTCAATTGTTCTTGAAAATTTTCTTCAAATTGTTCGATAAAATAGAATTATTTAAAAATTTATTTAAAATTACTTAAAAATTCAATTGTTCTTGAAAATTTTCTTCAAATTGTTCGAAAAAATAGAATTATTTAAAAATTTATTTAAAATTACTTAAAAATTCAATTGTTCTTGAAAATTTCCTTCAAATTGTTCGAAAAAATAGAATTATTTTCAAAAATTTTGATAAAGCTTTTTATAATCATTCAATTTAAAAAAATATTCAATTATTTAACAAATTATTTATTTTCGTATTTAAATAATTGAACTCTTTTGCAAAATTTTATAAGAAAAATAGATTTAATATTTAGTTTCAGTTAAAAATTGTTAATAATAATTGAATATTATAAGTATTTTAATGTGATTTTTTAGAAGGAATTAAATTTCAAAGGAATTTTTAATTTGAAATGATTGAAAATTTTAATTGTAAAATTCAAATTTTTCGTTTAAAACAAAATGATTAAAGTTTTGAATATTAAAATTCTACCAAAAAATGGTTTATATTTTAATAATATTTAATAATATTATTATATTATTTAATTGAATTCTTGTATAATTTTCTAATAAAAATTTATTTACATCTTTACATAATAATTGAATATTTAGAAATATTTTAACGTAAATTTTTAGAAAGAATTAAATTTCAATAGAATTTTTAAATTGAAAGTTTTGAAAATCTTAATTGTAAAATTCAAATTTTTAGTTTAAAGAAAAATGATTTAAGTTTTGAATATTATTTGTTTATTGTTTTTAAATTTTAACAAAAAAAAATGGTCGAATTTTTGAAATTAATGTATTTTTTAATCATGGTTAAATTTAAAAAACGCATTTTATTGAAACCTTTTAAAACTTTTAATTCCTTGGGGACAACAAATAAGTATTTATTTATATATTTCTTTTTAAAAAATTAAAAAAGTATAATAATTAATACCTCAGCTAATTGTAACAACAGTTATATGTTCAAAGACTGAAATTAAAATTCAAAAAGTAATTTCAATACACAGAGACCCATTTATTTGAGTTAATTAAACATTATACTATTTTTATTTTTACAAATGTTAATTTCTTATTCCTAGCAGATACACATTTATATTTTTGTATTATCCAAAAGATTTTATGCGCCCACGTAAATAAGGAGAACTGGCAGTGCAATAGCAGGACACACCTCAAAAATTCTTTTTCTCATATATACATATATAAGCAGCATGGCATTATGTTTCATCGAAGAGTTTACCAAGGAAGAAAAAAAAATTCTGACAGCTAAATATATCTCCTATAAAATGAAAAGCTTAGTAACAATAATATTATGACAGATTTTGAGGGGGAAAAAAAGTGCTTCAAAGCGAACGGAAAAATTTTAAACTGAAGCATCAGTGTAAAATTTCTAAATAAAATAAATTTCTATTCTTAAAAAAAAAGAAATTCATTAAAATGATAGAAAATAAATTCTTTTCTGATAAATAAATTCTTTTCTAATATCAAAGACTTTTCGCCTTATATCAAAGACAAAATTTGTTAAAAATTTTGGTTTCATGTAAAAAAGTTTGTAGTTGTTCCAGGTAAAGATTTTTTTTCGTGTTATATAAAAATTCTTTTTTTCAGTTTGAATTTGGTAATGATAATTTTTTTCTCTTGAGGTTTGAAACTAAAAATATTAAAATACGCACTCGACCCAAAGTTTAATTATTATCTGTATAATCTTAAAATATCTGAAAACAATTGATTGGTTTTTTGTATTGTTTCGAAAAAAATGGTTTGATTTTCTGTATTGTTTCGAAAAAAATTGTCCGATTTTTTGTATTGTTTCGAAAAAATTGTTCGATTTTTTTGTATTGTTTAAAAAAAAATTGTTTGCTTCTTTGTATTGTTTCGAAAAAAAACTGTTTTCGGCGCTCGGCGTCGACGCTATTTTTCAAGGGCCTCTTCTTAAATTTCATTCAAATTTTTTATTTTAAATTCAAAAACCAAAAAAAAAAACTTTGAGAACCAGTTTTATTTCTCACATGCAAAAGTTTTAGGACTTAGAAATAAAAAAAAACCCACTTTTAATACACAAGAGACAAAACACAGCACGCAAGAATTCTTATAAGAACTGAAAATCTAATTGGGTTCGAATTGTCGGATTAAATTAGCCCCACTTAAATGACTATATGAAAGATTCATAAACTACACTCGAGTGCCAAGTTTCAAGTATATACTTTCACAAGATCGGGTTTTAAATTACCTCTATGACTTATGAGGAGAAAAGGGCCCCAAAGTTTCAATAAGACTTCACGTCGCTTTTGCCGTATTCAAAGTTCCTTATGCCAATTGAAGAGATGGCAATCTTTTTTCAACAGCAGCCAAAGAAATTCCTTTTAATTGCTTTGCAAGCACCATCTGATATTTCCTATACATATATATATATAAGCGATCACTTTGAGAAACGAGGAAATAAAAAAAATATCATCAAGACCAAACGAGAGACCGTGTCAGTTCGACCAATTAGATCTCTACTTGAAGATTGTTGCTTAACGAATATAGTTTTCAGATTCTTCAGTTAGGAAAAGTCACAAAGGTTGTGCCCTATCGTGTCCCGATTTGACCTTCTTGAAAACAGATCGTGGGTAAAGTTCCAAGAGCAATTGCTAAATTGAATATTTAGCTAAACATTTCTGGAACAAAATTTTTCTTTTAAGAATAAATTTTATTTTCCGCGCCCACTTTTCAGTAAAACTTTAAAAGAACTATTTTTGGTCTAATTTTATTAGCATTGAGAGTAAATGATTTCAGGTCGATAAAATTAAAAATCGATAAACTCTTAATCTACATTTTTAACAGCTTGTGATTCTTAGTCTAAAAAATTGCCGAATGAAAAAATTAATAGAAAAGTTTTAACATTTAAAAAAAATAGTTTTCAAGCTTAAGACTTTAAAAAAATATTATTAAATTTGATTCCACGAAATGTATGCGAGTTATATACGAGTTATTAAACAAAAACACGAATTTTATTTTCTAAAATCAAAATGAAGACTCCCCTATGAAAATTCAATTTTAAAAAACATTCCTTTATTAAATAAAATATTTATTTTTATAGTCAAAAACTTTGATTACTAAACAAAATTTTTTTTATAAAATTCAACACGAACATTCAATTATTTTTTCAAAAAATAAAAATTTCAAAAAATCATTGTTGAATTTCAATTATTTTGAATACAGTTTTAATCGAATTTCTCAAAAAATGTAATTATTCTGTAGAATTTTTTTTAAAATTCATCAAAAGAATTCTATTATTTAAAAAATTTGTTTTATAAATAATAAAATTTTTCTTCGACATTCAAACATTTCTGAAAAATTTTAATAAAATTCTTGGCAGAATTTCAATTATTTTTTATATGTTTTATAAAAATTGGTTCCATCAAATTTCTCAAAAACAGAAATTATTCCTAAAAGTTTTATTAAAATTTGTCGAAAAAATTCTATTATTTAAAAATTGTTAATAAAATTCTTTATGAAATTCCAATTTTAAGAGAAATTCAATTATATAATAAAGTATTTATTTTTATAGTAAAATTTTTCAATTAATAAACAAAAATTTTCAGAATATTCAACAAGTACATTCAATTATTTTGCCGAAAAGAAAAAAATTTCAAAACTCATTGCAAAATTTCAATTATTTTTAATACAATTATAATTGAATTTTTCAAAAAATTAATGATTAATTAATAATTAATTATTCTTCAGAATTTTATTAAAATTTGTCGAAAGAATTTTATTATTTTAAAATTTATTAATAAAATTATTTGTAAAAATTCAGTTTCAAAAAAAATTCAATTATTTAATAAAATATTTATTTTTAGTAAAACAAATCAATTATTAAAAAAAATGTACAATATTCTATATAAACATTCAATTATTTTCCCAAAAAATAAAAATATCAAAAAATCATTCCAGAATTTTAATTATATTCAATATAATTATATTGATTTTCATCCAATTTTTTAAAAAATTCTAATTACTCTGTATAATTTTATGAAAACTCGTCAAAAGAGTTCTATTATTTAAAAAATTTGTTGATAAAATTCTTTACCGGAATTGTATTTAAAAAAAAATTGAATCCAATAAATTCTTTTTGTTTTTATTTAAATAATTGAATTCTCGTAGAATTTTCTGATAATAATTGATTTTTAAAATAAATTTCAGTTAAAATTTGATGTTTTTATTTCCTTACATCTATTTAATTGAAGAATTTACGAAAAATTAAAATTTCGTAAAATTGAAAATTGTAAACAAATAGATTTAAAAATTGTCAAAGAAATTTATCGAAAACTCTAAAAATTAATTGATTTAAAGAAGAATTTTAGTTAAAAATTCTAAAAACAAAAATCTTAATGATGAAAATAATTTTTGAAGAAGTTACAGTAAAAAAAGCAGAAGTAAACTTCTTTAAAAAAATTAATTCTACAGAATTGTTCGTTAAAAGTATAAAAAATTCAAATTTTCAAAGAATTTAATTTAAAATCTTTTGAAAATTCAATTATTTCCGAAAATTTAAATAATAATTGAATTCTCTTAACAAATTTTAAGAATAATTTAAGTTTTCGAGAAATTTGATAAACGAATTTTATAATATTATATATTAAAAATAATTGAAAGTCTGACGAGAATTTTAATGTATTTTTCCTAATAATTGAATTTTGAAGAAAAATTGTATTACTTAGAAAGATAATTTAAATTTTTACTAAAACTTTTCTAATTTTTTAAATATATATTTTGCTTTCTGCGAAGATTTTATTACTTTTGAAAATAATTGAATTCTTGAGACTAATTTTATTAAAATTCATTTAAAATAATTGAATCTTGACAGATTTTTCAAATTAATTAAATTTTTACGAAGAATTTTATTAAAAATATTTTATAAAAAACTTGAATTGTCACAAAATAATTTCATTAAAATTTTGGAGAATAATTTAATTCTTTGTCATTAATAATAATTGAATTTCAAAACCGTTTGGTGATTTAATTATTTCTACATATTGAAATAATAATTGAATGCGAATTTTATTTTCTAAAATGAAAATGAAGAAAGGAAATTCAATGAATTAATGAATTCCCTTATTTTATTGAAATAAGGGAATACTAGGATTAAAAAAAAGGAGAAGAATTCTCGCTTTGACAGTCTGTGAATTTATTAGCGATGAAAATTGCTTTTTGAGAATTAATGAAATGCGTATGATATGGGAAAAGAGTCGCTCGATGTATTTTAATCTGAGCAGGTGCAGTTGTAGAATCGTGCAAACGCACAATGTTGGAATTTCTGCTAGGTCGAATTCTAACGACATGAACAAGAGAGGAGGCTGCTTGCTGATACCTCTATATACTATGTGAGCGAGGGCGGGGAAAACATTTGATATATACATATATTATTCGGCTTGAAATTTACAGAGAGAGAGAGAGACGAAGGGAAGTCGCTTGGCAATTAAAATGGAATTAGACAAAAAACATTTTCTCCCAAAATTGTCAGCGCTCTTGGATAATAATTCCAACAAAGAAAAGCAAAAAGAACGAAAAAGAAAAAAAATACCATTTTACATATTCTGATGAATTTATAAAAAAAAAAAATTACCATAAAATGTACGTGATTTTGCATTCTACGAAATTCTTATTGTTAAATAACTCACAGAGAATAAAATTAATTAAAAAATTAAATTATTTTCAAAATTTTTTAATTTTATTCATTTCTTTCTCAAAATAATTTGTCAAAATTCAATTATTTTCAATGTCTATAATTTCAAAAAAATTTTATTAAATGAATTCAAGTATTTAAAAAGAAATTTTAATAAAATTCTTCCCAAGAAATCAATTCTTTTCGAAATAATATAATTCTTTGATAAAATCCAATTCTGTTCGAAAATTTAGAAAAGTTGTAGTCAAAATTTAAATTATCTTTAAAAATAATATAATTTTTCTCCCAAATTCAATTATTTAAAAAATATTTTTTAAATTCTTGTCAGAATTTCAATTATTTTTTATGTTTTATAAAAATTGGTTCCATCATATTTCTCGAAAACTGAAATTATTCTTCAAAATTTTATTCAAAGTTGCCAAGAGAATTCAATTATTTAAAAATTTATTAATAAAATTCATTATGAAAATTAAATTTTAAGAAACATTCAATTATTCAATAAAATATTTACTTTTTTTTATAGTCAAAAAATTCAGTTATCAAACAAAAATTTTTATAATATTCGCCACTAACATTCAATTATTTTTCCAAAAAATGAAAATTTCAAAAAATCATTGCTGAATTTCAATTATTTTTAATAAAATTTTCATCCAATTTCTCAAAAAATTTACTTATTGTGTAGAATTTTATTAAAATTCGCCTAAAGAATTCTATTATTTAAAAAATCTGTTGAAAAAATTCTTTACCAGAATTGAATTTTAAGAAAAATTGAATTAATCAACAAATAATCGTTGAATGTATTTAAATAATTGAGTTCTCGTAGAATTTTCTGATAATAATTAAAATTTGATGAAACCAACTTTTTAAAATATATTAAAAATAATTGAAATTCTGCCAAGAATTTTATTAAAATTTTTCAAAATAATTGATTTTCGGAGATTAATTGTATTATTTATAAAGATATTTGAAATTTTGACTAAAATTTTTGTAAATTCTTTAACATAATTTGATGTTTTCGAAGAATTTTTTACTTTTGAAAACAATTGAATTCTTGATTATAATTTTATTACAATAAAATAATTGAATTTTGACAGATTTTTCAAATAAATTAAATTTCTACGAAGAATTTTATTAAAATTATTTTAAAAAAGATAACTAAAATTCTTCTATAAATCCTATATTCAAAAAAAGCAATAAAATGTTTATTAAAAACTGTAACTAATTTCAGAACAATTTTAGTTATTAAATATTGTTTTAAAATTTAGGTTTTTAAAAATTCTAATGAAATTCATTAAAAATTGAAATTTTACAAAATTTTAGATGAAAATCTTCTCAAATTCATTTAATTTTGAAAACTGTAAATGCAACTTTTTTAAAATTGAATTAATTATGAAATTTTTAAGTAAAATTAGATTTCAAGAATAAGAACAACTAGAAAACAAGAATTTTTCAAGGATTTCGTTAAAAATTCTTGGACTTTTCTGGTTTTTTTCCCTTTTGCTTTGATTTTCATTTTTATTCGATTGGCTGTCAATTTAACCTTGAACTTAACATTGACTTTGATTTCAACATTAATTTTGACCTTCATTTTCACTTTTACTTTGATTTTAATTTTTATTAGTTTGGCTGTCAATTTAACCTTCAATTCAACATTCACTTTGATTTTAACATTAACTTTGACATTAAATTTGACCTTCATTTTCACTTTAGCTTTGATTTTCATTTCTATCAATTTGGCTGTCAATTCAACCTTCAATTTATCATTGATTTTAATTTCAACATTAACTTTAACAATAACTTTGACCTTCATTTTCACTTTAGCTTTGATTTTCATTTCTATCAATTTGGCTGTCAATTCAACCTTCAATTTAACATTGATTTTAATTTCAACATTAACTTTAACATTAAATTTGACCTTCATTTTCACTTTAGCTTTGATTTTCATTTCTATCAATTTGGCTGTCAATTCAACCTTCAATTTAACATTGATTTTAATTTCAACATTAACTTTAACAATAACTTTGACCTTCATTTTCACTTTAGCTTTGATTTTCATTTCTATCAATTTGGCTGTCAATTCAACCTTCAATTTAACATTGATTTTAATTTCAACATTAACTTTAACAATAACTTTGACCTTCATTTTCACTTTTGCTATGATTTTCGTTTTTATAAGTTTGGCTGTCAATTTAACCTTCAATTCAACATTCACTTTAATTTTACCAATAACATTAACATTAACTTTGACCTTCATTTTCACTTTAGCTTTGATTTTCATTTCTATCAATTTGGCTGTCAATTCAACCTTAAATTCAACATTGCCTTTGTATTTAAAAGTAAAAATCAATGTCAAAATGAAAATCGAAAGTCAAAAAGTAATTTACTACATTGTTCTCTAAAAGATCGTTTTTGTGTACAGCTAGCAGTAGCAGATGTAACAGCAGAAGGAAAAAAAATCCATGGTTATATAAAACCCCATGAATAGTTTGAAGAGGATAATTTTTCAGCATAGTTGAATAGGATTGTTAAATAAGTGAAAATTGTATAAACTAGTCAGTGAAGGGTGTTTTTGATGAAGTATAGTACAGGCATATATAGAAGGTACAATATATACATATATATATAGAGATGGCACTGCAGAATGGAGGAAACAAATGGAATTCAAGGCATGTGAGTATCATCGACGTCCTGCAATTGAGGCAGGAGCGCACATGCGGATAATTAGTGAAATCCTCATCCCCTAGTTTGCACCAATAACCATTGCTAACCACACACCTACATCTATTGTCATTAACGCCCCTGTACTTTCGCTCTGCTGCTTTAATACAATCAGAACCTGTTCTCACCTTGTTTAACCAATCCACACACACACACACACACATAGCGGAAGGAAATGTGTAATACGATATATACACTTTTCCTACCAATGATATGATTTATCTTATCTTATTTATAATCTTTACAGTCACTGATTTTAAACACAAAAAAGTGCCTGCGATGAAATTTTCAAATTTCAAATTCAAACAAGTAGCTGTAAATAAACGACTTTTTAGATGAGATAATGTAAGTCTGGTTCACCACCTACAAGCAAAGGTTAATGATTCTGATAGATAGGAAGCAGATGCGTTTTTCTAGGGTCGGAATCATTAAACTAAAAATTTTATTTCACTGCATTGAACAAATTTTTTTCGTTGATAAACATTGTGGATTTCAGCTTCGTCATTTGAACGTTCGAAACTTTAGGAACATGTAAAAAAAGTAGTGTAGGAAGTGTAATTAATTAGTTTTAATTCTCCATTTATTCAAATTTTGGAGTTAAAAAAAGAGCAAACAGGACAATTGAATCTAAGCCAATGTTTACTTTAACACTCACAATATTAGTAAACAGAGTATAGTTGTAAAAGATAACATTCACTTCTAGCTATCAATTTTTATTATGTACCTCTATGTAGTTAATTCAGATTTGGAGAGTTAGCTTTCCTTCACCTGCTATGATAAGAACGCAACATCTGAGCTCAATAAATGGAAGCGCAGATGTACAAAGAGATTATAGAACAAGTTTCAAGTCGTCGTCGTCGTCGAGGGATTTTAATATTTTACAACCTGTACAATAATTATCACGATCTTCTGCACTCTCAACTATATAATCCGAATTTTGAGAGTCAAACACTGTAACAACTTTTGTAACGAAAGGGGAAACTACCTCCGAAGTTATTTCGCAAACATTCAAACATCAAAAGTCTTCTCTTCTTGAAAAACTAAAACTATGTCCGTATTCACAATAGGCACCAAATAGTAGAGTAACTTTAAAAAAGTAGTAAATAGTGGGTTTTAGTAGACAAGTGCAAAGCCTGTAATACCGAAATCAGCTTTAATTTAGAACCTTTTCTTTATAGCGTAGAGCAGAAGTTCCTAGTAGATATTTCTTGGCGAAATTCCTAGGAGATAATTCTCGGAGAAAATCCTAGGAGACAATCCTTGGAGATAATTCTAGTAGATATTTCTTCTAAATAATTCCTCTAGATAATTCCTCTATAGATAATTCTTCCAGGTAATTCTTCTAGAAGACAATATTAATTCTTCCTGTGAAGATAATAATTCTTCTTATCAAGAACCGTATAGTTTCTTGACCTCTCTCAGGAGTATATTACATTATTCTGAATACTGTACTTATTAAAGCCGTTTTTATACCCGCACCACATTGAAGCAGGCGTACTCCTTTCATCCCACATCTTTTTCTCGATCTTCCTCATGGGATCGGACTTTCCAAGTTGGCGTAATAATAGTGCTCCCGTGAGTGGTGGTTGCATATAATTTAACACCATTGGAGATTCATTTTAACCGAGGATGACACGATTAATTCCCATCATAAATGATCGTGTAGACATCGCATAAACATCTCCCTTGGATCCTATTAGCGTATAATCGTAGTCGCAAAACCGGATCACAACCAACTAATATAACATCAGACTCGACAAACTACTTATTTGATGGAATCGCAGTTGGAGGTTCAATCTCATACGACAAAATCGTTCTTCACTTATCGTCATTCAAATGATTACACGCACTACATGACTACATGTTCCTACAGATGATTCATTTTCATCTTCTGATTTTTTTTCTCATTGAAATTGATTCATGTTTGTGAGACTAAGTCGTTCAGTTGACACTGAACTAATTGAACGAATTTTTCAAGAGCAAAAATACTTCTTATCAGCTTTTAATTAACGATCTCAAGACGTATGATTATTTCACACCAATTTGACGCTTTTGAAACAAACCCAAAAAGAAGAGGTAAGCCTCTTGTGTTTTTTGGGTTTATTGTTTCTTTTTTTTGCTCTTAACTCCTTTCTTTGGCCCTCTCCTCCTCTTTATTTAGGGAACGAGTTCAAAGCATCCTCGTGACCACGTATACAAGCCACGAAACGTGAGTCAATGTTTTTCAATGTGAATGGTCACCAAAATAGAACCTCGTGCTTGGTTCGCGAAACGTATGTACACAGGCGCTGCACGTTTCGGAATAAATCTCACGTGCGTGTGAGTTACTCCTTCCATTTTTAAAACAAATGTACATGTGCGAGATTGTCGAATGCACTCATTCTCTCTCTCTCTCTCTGTCTCTCCACCCACGATTCCTCTTGTTTACTCTTTAAATATAATCGAAGGAGCAATAACACGCTCTGGCACGTTCAAAACATTAGTGCATGCGCATGCAGGGAAATTTTCATTTTTACGAATCAAGTTCTCTATATGTTATTCATTCGATTTATTGCCATATAAAGTCTTGGGTGTATTGAAATCTAATGTTGCAGAATATTTTTTAAGGATTCATATCTTCTTTTGCTGATAAATGTGTGATATCATACTTTGAACTCATCTACTAAAACCTTCTTTTTGCTACTTTTTTTTTAGTTACGGTACTATTTGGGTATTATTTTCAAATTTCGGACACTAAAAGCTACTATTTCTGTTTTTTTAGTATTTTCATTACTTTAAATTCGCTAATACTAGAAGACAAAAAACTGTTCTCAAATATTAGAATCAAATTCTTCGAAATGATTCAATTCTTTTCAAAAAATATTCGAAATTCAATTATTTTCATCAAATTTCGCCTTCGAAATTCAATTATATAACAAAAAATTGATAAAATTCGTTCAAAGTCAATTATTTTTATAAATAATAAAAATTTCACAAGGATTTAAATAATTGAGAATAGTGTTTTCAAAAAAAATTTGAAATTCAATTATTTTCATCAAATTTCGCCTTCGAAATTCAATTATATAACAAAAAATTGATAAAATTCGTTCAAAGTCAATTATTTTTATAAATAATAAAAATTTCACAAGGATTTAAATAATTGAGAATAGTGTTTTCAAAAAAAATTTGAAATTCAATTATTTTCATCAAATTTCGCCTTCGAAATTCAATTATTTAACGAAAAATTGATAAAGTTCATTCAAAATTCAATTATTTTTATAAATAATAAAAATTTCACAAGGATTTAAATAATTGAGAATAGTGTTTTCAAAAAAAATTTGAAATTCAATTATTTTCATCAAATTTCGCCTTCGAAATTCAATTATTTAACGAAAAATTGATAAAGTTCATTCAAAATTCAATTATTTTTATAAATAATAAAAATTTCACAAGGATTTAAATAATTGAGAATAGTATTTTCAAAAAAATTTTGAAATTCAATTATTTTCATCAAATTTCGCCTTCAAAATTCAATTATTTAACGAAAAATTGATAAAATTCATTTAAAATTCAATTATTTTTATAAATAATAAAAATTTCACAAGGATTTAAATAATTGAAAATAGTATTATCAAAAAAATTTTGAAATTTAATTATTTTCATCAAATTTCGCCTTCCAAATTCAATTATTTAACGAAAAATTGATAAAATTCATTCAAAATTCAATTATTTTTATAAATAATAAAAATTTCCATATAAATTCAATTAATTCAGAATAGCATTTTTTTGAAAATTGTCAAAAAAATCAATTATTTCACCAAATAGTTCAATTATTTGCAAAAATAATAATATTGTTCTCTTGAGTACAATTATTTTAATAAAATATCACTAAAATTTATGATAAACTTTAAATTGTATTAACAAATTATTATTAATTCAATAATTTTCAATATTCAACTATTACAACAAAATTTCCAAAGGAATTGAATTATTCAATTATTATTTCCGAAAATTCAATTATTTTTATAAATAACAATATTTATGACAAGAATTCAATTATTTTTTAAAAGTATCAAAATTTCTTCTTGTTAATTCAATTATTTTTAAAAAATTCTAATAAAACCTTTTCCAAGAATTCAATTATTATTGTAAGTAATAAAAAACTTTTTAGGAATTTAATTTTTTTCATTAAATTTTAATAAAATACAACACAGATTCAATTATTGTGAAATATTTTAATATAGAATTCTTTGTAAAATTGAATTATTTTTAAAAAATTTTCTAAATTCATTGATTTTCAATATTTTAAAAAAATTTGCAAACAGAATTCAATTATTTAAAAATTTTCTTGTAAAAATCTTCGTAAGAATTTAATTTTTTCATGAATAATAACAATTTCTCAGGATTTTTTTTCATGTACTTTTTTTAGTTTGAAAGCTACTTTTTGTGTGCTGTGTTTTTTTAAACACCAAAATTGGTTAAAAGTCGAGATAAAAATTGCAACAGCTAAAATAATTCATTTCTTCAAAGGGTTAAAAGACACTATCCTCCTGAGACGAAGTGACAAGAACTCTAAAACATAAAAAAAACTGAACCTATAATAAGAAAACTGACTGTCGAGATGATAAAATACGAAAGAAAATAGAGGATAAGAGATTTTTTCTCATATACAATGTATATAAACTTGACTCCGCTCTCGACGTTTTACGAAAAGTTACCAACAAACTACAAGTTTCTTCCATTTATTTCTTCATTATTCATCAGATTTTCTTCAAAAATTGTCGTTTAACCCCTTTCTTTCTCTCTCTCTTTTCTGCCTCGATCCACTTTTCTCTGAATGGGAATTTATAGGTTGGTCTTTGAACCACTTAAAGTGTTGGGTTATTCGAGTCGATAGCAATCGTTGCGACGATTCAGGAAATACTGCTTCCCACATACTCGAAAGTAGCAAAACGATAAATTCATTAGAAATTATGTACTTTTTTTTAAATTTCAAAATTTAGAATTCAAATTTATTCCCATTTGTCTAGGGAGGACAAGAAAAATGAGGGAAAGAAGTAGATTTTTGCTCTAAATGGTTGCAAGAAAGAAAACTGGATTTTTGTCATTTAACACTCAGATATTGTCAATTAGCATTTCTACATTAAACATATTCCTAAAGTTTCGAACACAATATTTTTTTTTACTTCTTATAATTTGTATTTCTTTACAAAAAAATGAGTTTTTAGATTAAAACAAATTAATGCTAAACTAAACATTATTTAATTGGAATTATTTTTCTTTTTTGAATAGAAATTTTCTAAAATACTTGCCGTGAAAAAAAATGTTTCGTTCATTTGAACGTTCGAAACTTTAGACACATTATTAGACATTAATATATTTTAATACAAATCTAAAATATTTGTAATTAATTTATTTCTTAAAATTATTTATATTTGTAAGAAATTTATTTACTTATTTATCTTTTGCAAAAGATCGAAGAGAATTTCACTAAATGTGATGAATTGTGAAGTTGGGGTCAAATTGACCGAGTGTGCGAATGGAGGGTAAAAAAATTAGTCCCTTGTTGTTTGAATAGAGAAGTGAAGTTTTAAGATTCTAAGCAGAGAATGTTAAAACTTACAAGCATCAACCTCTCCATAAAATGGTTTGTAATCCAAGAAAGATCAAAATCTATTAAATTCCCTAAGACAAAAGCCGATTGGACGCTAGGAGGTTCTATAGACTCATCTTCCTTTATAACAAACGATTAATAGTCTCCACAGTTACAATAAAATATACGAAATTCAATGGATTCAGTAAATACGTATTTTGGTTGAAAAAAAGATAAATTTTACACACATATATATATAAAACGCCTCTCCTCTCATGTTAAAGAGACCGGTCCTCCCACTGATCAAGTCCGATTGCATTTATGAAGGAATTTCGCAAATCTTTCTTCTATCAAGTGAGAGGTATGTACACAACTAAAAGGTTCTCTGCCCTCCTATCTTTCCAATTTAATACCACCACTCATTCAATTTTAACTCTAAATTTGTGTATTTTTGCAATTTTCTTCGAATTTCATGTATTTTTTTTTTTTTTTTGAAGTTTTTTACTAAATAAATAATGACGATAGTTCCTTTCAACAATCGGACATTGAGTGTATTTTCAATGTCCGATTGTGGGAATAGGTGTTAAGAGTCTCGAGAGATCCAACCGGTCTTGGAGGGCCCGTGGCAATGAGGTTCGGATCTGGTTTGAAAATTTTTAACATTATCCTACACAAGAGTTAGCGTTGGATTCGCTTTTACACTAACATATATATACACAACAAGGGATTTAATTATGCGGCTAAGCTAAAGGAACTCCGAGTGTTGAAATAGTTTCACAGTGTGCGACAAACTGCGACAAACTTACTGCTCTAAATATTTATTCGTTTCTACTTTTTTATGGGAATTCTGTCGAAAAGAGAGAAACTTGTAAGCTCAGCCCTTGCTCTCATTGTCCCCACTCGTGAATTCTGAGAAACGGCGCGTGAGAGCAGGAGTGGGGGCAATGAGAGCGAGAGAGACGTTGCGGAGTTTCTCTCTCGCTCCCATTGCCCCCACTCCCGCGCGCGGATTCTAGGACTCGTGAATTCTAGGAAACGAAGCGTCGGCGACGGAGTGGGGGCAGTGAGACCGAGAGAGAAACTCCGCAACGTCTCGCTCGCTCTCATTGCCCCCACTCCCGGACATTCGTTCCGTTTCTCAGTCTTCAAAACAATTAAATTGCACCTCAATATTTTTAGTTTCATTTGCGTAATATTTAATCAATTTTTTTTCCAAACGGAAGTAAATATCTTCATTCTTTTCAGTATTTTAACTTATGAAATATTAAAATAAAAAATATAAATAAATAAATATATATATATATATATAAATATTAAAATAAAAAATTGAAGAAAGAAACAATATTTTTATTGTCTAATAAACGTTTCTTTATTAAATACTTCATATATTTAAGAAACACTACTTGCAATATTTGTTTTAATATTTCAATCATCAAAGCCTATAAAAACACCAATAAATTGAGAATATGCAGAAAAAAATTTACGCACATAAATATTAATGCGATTCGCATCAGTTCGTTTGACATTTAATATAATGAAAAGTGTGTATTACAAAATAAGTTCTTTAAAAGTGCGTACACAACATGTGAAATTGGATTTTTCCTTCGCTTGTAAAAAAAAGTTGATGGAAAGGTGTTTAATTACATCCGCGACATATTTTTTTTTTTTTTTTTTTTGCAAACTTGTATATTTTATACAGAGAGGAACTTGCATAAAGTTTCAAGTAGCCTCAATTAGATGCTTGCTGTATATGTGAATATGTCTTTGAATGTATATGTATGTATATAAGGGTAATGACACTCATAATACTGGATTTAAATACACAATTTGTTACAATTATATTGATTGAAATATGTATCCTCTGTGTGACAATGTGGTAAATTGTAATGCTTTCCAAGCACCATAATCCAAACAGTTTTATTAGAAACATCAAAGACTGTGAAGCGTAACATTATTTGCTGAATAAACTTCAACGTATATATTTTGCCGCACAACTGTTTTAGGCATTATTCCAAAAAAAATTAGGCGCACGCTATCACAACAGCAGTGCGGGTCTATGTTGGATTATTTTTTTTTTTTTAGTTTTCTCTATTAGTTTTGCAAATTATATACTTAATAGATTTCTGGCTACGTTTTTTTTTATTTAATATCACTTTTTTATTCTTTTAGCTCCAAAATTATTATATTTTCTACTTTTTTCAATTTTATTTCCTTTTTTTAAGTAAGAAAATGTAAAATTAAAACTTAAAGTAAATATAATAAAAAATTGAAAATCATCTCAAAATGAAAAGAAATTTGGACAGTTCAAGTTAAAAAAAAAATAATTTCAAAGTATAAAATTAAAATTTAGTAATTAATTTTATTAATATTATTTTTCGACAGAATTTTTTTTTCAATTTTTTTTTTACTGTATAGCGAAATATAGTAAAAATTACATCACATATCGATTGGTTACTAAAAAATTTTTTAAATAAACGTATAGAAATAAAAAAAAAATTTATATGTGAAATAAAATACTGTCGAGAAATAATATTTATAAAATTCGTAATTAAATTTCAACTTTATTTAATGAAAGTATGGTAAATAATAATTTTTGCAAAATCTGTATATAATTATATAAATTTATTGACTTTTTCCTAATTTTCAAAATAAAAAATTTTCTCCTTTCTTATCCTACCAATAAACTGAATTCTTGCTACGAATTTTATTCAAGAAAGAATAAATTTTGTTGATATTCTCAATTCAAGAAAGAATTTCAAATTATTCAATTACTATTTAAATATTTTCAAAAATATTTAAATTACCCAAATTTTATATAAATTTTTAAATAATTCACTTCTTTTGACGAATTTTTAATAAATTCTAATTTAAATACTTGAATTCTTTTTAGCAAAATTTTATTAAAATCTAAAAGAATAATTGAATTATTTGAACAACAAAAAAATTTATTTACATTGTATTAAAAATATTTGATTTCTTTTAAACAATTTTATTAAAATATGTGAAAATAATTCATTTCCTGTGAAAATTTTCAATATTCCTGTAAATAATTGAATTCTTCCACAGAATTTACAAAAAAGGATTTTTTTTAAATAATTGATTTCTTCGGGGAATTGAAATTAAATTTTTAAGAATATTTACAATTTTTTAGCAATTCCTGTAAAATTGTATTACAAAAAAATTGAAATCCTGCAATAAATTTCATTATTTATAAGAACAATTTAATAATTGCTGAGAATTTATAATTGAAATTTTCGAAAATAATTGAATTTCTTCGATGAGTTTTATTATTTATGAAAATAGTTGAATTCTTGCTTTTGAAAATTATGAATTATAGTATTGCATCTAATAATGTTTATGATGTGAATTAAATCATATTTATAACAAAACCAGAATTTTTTATTCAAATAAAAATAATTTTAATTTAAAAAAAAATTTATTTGATTCAAAGAAAATATTAATTTGATAATAAATATTTATTTGAATCAATAATAATCAATTTTTCCCATTGTTTATTTTTGCAAATAAATAACAATTCTAATTAACAAATCCATTGTTAAGTATAGACTTGGAATAAGTTGAAGTAACAGTATAAAATAATTCTTAAAAATTGAAATAATTTTTCGTTTGTTTTAAAAAATATGAAAAAAATAAGACGTTAAAGTCTTGAATTATAATTATTAATTTTTGAATATATAATTCCCACATTCGAGTCTAATATTTGTCTTTTATGTTAATCACCCGGCTGTTTTGTATTTACCTGTGAACTTCCGGCGAATTAGGTAAACTCCTGACTTTCCTGCTCGAATTTCCGCTACTTCCGTTATTTCCCATAATTGAGTAATCCTTTGTCAAAATCAAAATCGTTCAACAAAAGCACGTACACACACAATATACACGATTTAATATCACAAAATCATCACACTGAAACACCCTTTGTCAGAATACATAAATGTATCAAAATTTCACCTTCTTTCCTCATTCTTTCTTTAATACAAAAAAAAAAGTAAAAAAAGTGTTTCCTTCTATAATTTATTTAATTTATTCAATAATTTATTTAAATAATAAAAACATTGATATGTGCAGTCAAAAATATGTTTCGTTTATCACTATCGTCTCAGTTCACTTTATGTTTATTTCTATTCTATTTTTAAGTGGAAAGATTTAAATAACTTGGAAATAAAATGTTCTGAACTTTTTTTTTTATTAAGTGTTATTGATAAATATCACACTTTGTACAAAAGTCGATAATTCTTGTTTTTAACGTTTTTTAAATAAAAAATATTTTTACTATTTTAATTAACGTTTTTTTAAATAAACAATATTTTTCCTTTCCTTATTTAACGTTTTTTTGAATAAAAAATATTTTTCCTTTTTTATTTAACGTTTTTTTGAATACAAAATATTTTCACTTTTTTTTATTTAACGTTTTTTTAGATAAAAAACACTGTAATCAATAAATTATTTTAATTTATCTATTGTTTTCATTTTGAATTAATAATTATATTTTTAATTATTATGTTGGTTGTTATTTTATTCGTAACTACTATGTTTATAATTATTACATTCTGAATAATTATCTTTATAATGATTAATAACTATTTATAATTATTTTTATAATTATTTATAACTATTTATAATTATTTTGATAATTATTTATAATTACTTTTATAATTATTTATAATTACTTTTATAATTATTTAAAATTACTTTTATAATTATTATCACGTTCGAAAATAAATACTTGACTATTCAGAATATTGATAAATTGTTATGGTTTATTTATTTAGAATTAAGTTCGATTTAAATTTGCCACTTAAATGGAGAACGTTATGTTTTAATTATTTAAAATTTTAATCACTTTTTCCTTGTATTTGATTTTCAATTTTGGTAAAATTGTTATTTTTTTCGAGACACTCGCGAGCACGAAATTTCACAAAGAACACATTTTTTTAACCAATGTTTTCCTTCTTCGAGTGACTGTACTTTTTTTTTGTCTTGACTTTTTAAGTGTAAAGATATATTTGTTAAAATAAAAATATATAAAAGTTATGATATGAATGTAGAAGATGGCACCTCGTGGTTAAGCCATGTCGCGATCATGGTGTGTCCATGGTGCGTAGGCATCGCTGATGGCCCGTTTCAAACTGAAGGCCCGAGAAGAGAGAACCATTACCATTCCCGTTCCCATAGCACGTGGCTCCTCTCTCTCCATCTCATTCTATGTTTCACCCTCGTGTCAGCTTATCCTCTCTCTCTCTCACTCTCTCACTCTCTCTTTCTTTCTTTCTCTCTTGTATCCCCCCCTTTCACGAGCCAGGATCGGCTCTAGGTTTGTTTGCACTTGAAATATCATTTCAGCACCTGGAACTCACTTTTCTTTCTTTTCTCATATTATATATTATTATTTACGAGTATTTTTTCCTCGACAAAAGATATTCGATGCCAACGCACGATATATAGAATTTCTGTAATCGAGGATTATAATCGATGCTTTAGTCAGCTTTGTGGATTATTTCAGTGTGATAAATTTAATATGTGACACGCTCCGAATGCCTTTGAAGAAATTTATATGCTTAGCAGAAGCATTTTTAGGTTATGTTTGACATTATTTTTTGTGTTTGACTCCTTTTTTTATGCTTGACTTCAGTTTAGGTTGAAATAAAAGTTTTTGTTACAGTTTAAAACATTTTTAGGTTATGTTTGACTTTATTTTACTTTAAACAAAAGCTTTTATTAAAATATAAAACATTTTTAGGTTATGTATGACTCCTTTTTTTATGCTTGACTTCAGTTTAGGTTAAAATAAATGTTTTTGTTAAAATATTATATAAAATATTTTTATAAAGAATTTTTAAGTTATGTTTTACGTTTTACTTTTTTTTACGTTAAATAAAAGTTTTTGTTAAAATATAAAACATTTTTATAAAGAATTTTTAGGTTATGTTTGACTTCATTTTTTAGGTTCGACTTATTTTTACATTATAAATAAAAGTTTATGTTTATAAAATATAAAACATTTTTAGGTTATGTTTGAATTCATTTTAAGTTTAACATAAGTTTTTGTTGAAATACAAAACATTTCCATGAAGCATTTTTAGGTTATGTTTGACTTCATTTTACGTGAAATAAAAGTTTTTGTTAAAATATAAAACAATTTTTATAAAGCATTTTTAGGTTACGTCGTTGTAAAAAATTAATAAAGAAAAAATAATACTACTTTACTCAAATAACAATCTAGTAAATATTATTTAAAAGGCAAAGATAAAAATTTTTTTCGCTGCGAAAACCCCCATTAGAACCGACCCTGCTTTTGGTCCTGACACTCACTCACGATGCTTTATACAAATACAAATTCACGAACTGAATACATATAACTATCTCAGTCAGTTCTGAAACTGGCCATGTAGATTGAACCGCTCCCATCTCTTTCCGTCACCCTCGGTCTCAACACACGCTATTCTCTCTTCACTTCTCTCTCTCCGATTCCCTCGTTCCACCCTCCTCTCATTTCTCTTCAAGCAGCCTCCCTTTGATTCTAGTCGTGTCCAACCGATGGTGGGGACACCTACATAAAGGCCACCAATCAGACTTCGATCAGCAATTCAGCATTGGATTTTTAAAACCATTTTTATGCTAATCAGATATATAAGTTTCGGTAAGCACCGGGCTGCAAGAGTCAATATTAAAAGTGAGAGATGCTGAACACGAATGAATAATACAAATGCACGCGAGAGGAGCCTGTAAATAATCTCTCTCTCTCTCTCTAAGTCTCTACTATTATATTTACATCCTTTGCATTATTCCCAAAGTATTTTGACTGGAGTGGACATTTATGAAAATTAAAGCGCACCTGTAGATGTTTTTTTCGTCCGTATATTTTGTCATTATATACACACAAATTTATTTAATGCGCTGATAATTTTTTTTCTGCTTTTGTAGACTTACGTATTTTGCTTCTTGTCTTTATAGCCTTATGTGGATTGTAAAAGGACACTTGGCGGAATTTTTAATCAACAGAATGTGAAAATAGAGATTAAATTCTAAGAAACGGGGCGTGAGTGTAGAAACTGGGGGCAATGAGAGCGAGAGAGATGTTTCGGAGTTTCTCTCTTGCTCCCATTGCCCCCACTCTGTCGCGCGGATTCTAGGACTCGTGAATTCTAGGAAACGGAGCGTCGGCGACGGAGTGGGGGCAGTGAGACCGAGAGAGAAACTCCGCAACGTCTCGCTCGCTCTCATTGCCCCCACTCTTGGATTTTCTTTCCGTTTCTTAAAAGTCTTCAAACACGCTGTACAAAAACGCTTTTATTTGCTTTTCGCTCAACATTTCATAAATATTCTAAAAACCAAAGGATTATAAATATAAAAACCTTACTTCTTTTCGACATTTTAACTCGTATTTTATTTGTGAAAAAATAAATTTCAAAATTATCCGTCGAGTACAATTATTTGATCAAACTTTTTTCTACATTAAAATATATTTAATGAAATAAAATAAAAACTTAAATGAAATAATAATTTTACTCCAATGAAAACTAAAGAATATTAAAAAAAATAATCTTTTTTAAAAATTACATTTTTAATCTTTAAAATATGCGGTGCATAAAGGACAAAGGGAATTTTGACAAATTTCCATTCTCTCTTCCATAAAGGATATGAAAAATTGAAAACAAAAAGGACAAGAAAGAAAACATGCGTGGAGGAGAAGATAAAGAAGAGAAAAATCGTTATATCTCATAAAGTATAAGTGATTGTAAGCTTCACCTCTACATTTTATTTCACACCTTTTACGGAACGAATCCTGTAAGCGCAACAATAATTAATTACACCGCGTCTTCTTAAACATTAATTTCTATTTCATTTTTCCCTATGGATATACAATGAAAATCTCTAATCAGAAATATATTTATCGTATTTAAAAATGCATTTTCGAATAAAGGAAAAAAATCCGATAGAACAATTTTACAAAAAAAAAAAATTACTTTCAAATAATAAAATTAGATTTTTTCACTATTATAATAAGAAAAAATTAGTCGTTTTCTACTAATATATGTACATTTCGTCTTTGCTTAAAAAAGAAAAATTACAAACACTTTTTTTTCTTAGAAATAATTTCATCGTCGAGACATTGAAATTAAATGCCGAATCGTAAGTTTCAACTACTTTCGAATAGAATTTCCTTTTTTTATATTTTGTTTACTTATTTTTTTTTTTGAAGACAAAATATAAGCAGAGAAGAATGAATACAGAAATGACAAAAAGAAAAAAAAATATGGAGCATGCAGAGCGAGGGAAAAAGACTCGAGCATTCATTACCTAATGAGTCGTGTGATGATGACTTTCAAGAGATATGAAGTTGGGTCGAGAATATATAAGAATAAGAAATAAGAGTTGGTTTTAGGGTTTTAGGTCTCAGCAGCTTTTCGAGGTAGCATTAACATATTAACAATGGTCCATTATGCCACAGAAGAGGAGTGTGAAAGCATAACTGACGTTATACTGTGCCTATATAGTTATTTCAGAGAGTTTACGATCACGTTACAAAATCCATATTGCGCCTCTCGTCAAATATATACACTGCACTTAACGAAACTATCATTTTCCTCTCTGATGTTTATTCCGAAACTAAATCAGGAATTATTAAAGTTCATTCTGTGTAATGTCAGCTTTTATAATATGTATATATATATATCTTTATGGGATCGGGGCAATTTTGTTTTTAACTCGAGAGTCATTTTTTATGAAAAGGTCATTTTTTTATGAAATACCGAAAATTTGTTCCTGAAATTTTACTGAATTTATTAAAGGTGAAAGAATGTGAAACTGAATTTAGTTCGGGAAAAGTTGAATGAACTGTCAAAATAGTAATTTTTGAGGAACTAGACTCTAAAAGCTGTTGGATTTAAATAATAACGTTTGCTACTCTTTTATTTACTGAATAGTTCGGTAAAAAGTTAGATTAGTGTTTCCTGTACTTGTTTTTTACTGAATAGTTCTGTAAAAAGTAAGATAATTTTTACAATTTTCATTTACTTATTTTTACTGAATAGTTCGGTAAAAAAAGATAAAGTGTTCGGTAAAATTGATCAGTTGCAATTTTCCAAAAGAATTCCATTATTAAAAAAAATTTTAATACAATTCTACACAATCATTCAATTATTTTCATAAATAATAAAATTTTTTACAAGAATTCAATTATTTACAAATATTTTAAATAAATTTCTTCGCAATAATTGAATTATTTTCATCAATAATAAATTTTTTTACAGAAATTCAATTATTTACCAATTTTTTAATAAATTCCATCACAAGACTTCAATTATTTTCATAAATAATATAACATTTCTACAGGGATTCAATTATTTCCACAAACAATAATTTTTTTTTTAGGAATTCAATTATTTTCAAAAATAATAAACTCATTGCAGAATTTCAATTATTTTTAATGCAATTTTAATCAAATTCCTCGAAAACTGTAATTATTCTTTAAAATCTTATTAAAATTCGTCCAAAGAATTTAATGATTTAAAAAATTTGTTGATAACATTTTTTATGAGAATTTACTTTCAAGAAACGTGAAATTAATAAATTATTTATTTTTCTATTTTAATAATTGAATTCTCGTAGAATTTACTATAATGAAAATGGTTTTGAAAATGAATTTTAGTTAAAATTTTAGATTACACTTAAATATTAAAAGCATTAAAACGTTGATTTTTGGAAATAATTAAATTTTGAAAAAGTTTCAAACTAAAATCATTTAAATTCTTAATTTTTCATATTTTTAACAAAAAATTCTGTAGAATTAATTCTTTTTTAAAGTTTAATAGGATTTTTATTGAAAATATTTCAAGTTTTCATTTTTCAATATTTATTTAATTGCAGAATTTCCGAATAATTGAAATTTTGTAAAATTCAATTGTAAACGAATAAATTTGAAAATTATAAAACTCATGGCAATGTTTGAATTATTTTTCATAAAATTATAATTGAATTCCTAGAAAAAAGTAATTATGTTAATGCAATGTTTTAATAAAATTCGACAAAAAAATTGAATTAATAAAAAATTTGTTACTAACATTCTTTGTGAAAATTGAATTTTAAGAAGCATTTAATTATTATTCAATAAATTTACTTTTCCATTTAAATAATTAAATTCTTGTAGATTTTTTAAATAAAAATTGATTATCATTTCATAAAATTTGAGATAATAATTGAATTTTAAGAGAAATATAGAGTGAACTTTATGGAAATAATTGAATTATCAAAATTAATATTTTTAAAAAAGTTGAATTGAATTTTTTGAATATTATTTGAAGTTTTTATTTTCTAATATGCATTTAATTAAAGAATTTAGGGATAAAAAACTGTTGAAAATAATAATTGAATTAAAATAATGAAAATAATTTTGAAGAAGTATTCTGATAATATAAAATAATTATTTTATTACTTGGTCATCTTTAATTATTACAAAATATGAAGAAATCGATCACTCCGAGTTATCGATATCTTCATGTTTTATAGTTAAAAAAAGTTTAAGAAACTAAAATTTCGTTCATTGTGAAAAATAACATCAAAATTGATTATTTTAATCTTTTTTGGTGTTAATTTAATCTACAACACTTTTTAATACCTCACGATTTACTGTGTTACTTATTTTTACTGAACAGTTCGGTAAAACGTAAGATTAAGTGTTCGGTAAAATTGATCAGTTGCAATTTACCGAATTGTTCGGTAAAACTCAAGATTAGTGTTCTATTCACTTATTTTTACTAAATAGTTCGGTAAAAAAGATACGAGTCTTCAATATTGCTTGAATATAATTGCAGCAGTGGAAAATTAGCAATCAGCATTAATTTCAAAAATTGAGGTGTGGCGTTGCATCACAATTAATGTCGTTAATATTTAAAAAATTGATAATGTAATTAGACGGTATGGAGAGCCCGACTGGTGTAGTATAAGGAAATCGGGAAATATCACGAGCAGCCGGTTTGCTGATGAGGAAAGTCAATTGAGCCGTTGGGAAATCAGGTGGGTGTACTTCTGAAAAGCCCAACGCGCCAATTTCGTTGATACTTACCTATACTTACGTAATTTGATGCGCTGATTACGAAAATAATGGAGAAAATTGGTGTGCCTGTGGTTTTTGCATGGAATAAACAATTTTTAAACAAAAAAAAATTCAAAAAAAAATTCCATTGTTCTTTAGGCATTTTTAATAGAGACTAATTCTTATTATTTTTTTGCATAATATTTTTATTATTTTGTGCATATTTTTATTATTTTGTCCATATTTTTATTATTTTGTCCACAATTTTATTATTTTGTGCATAATTTTATTATTTTGCGCTTAATTTTATTATTCAAAATATAGTAATATATTTTTATTTAAAAAATAGTAATATATTTTTATTTGAAAAATAGTAAAATTATATTTTTTTACGAAAACAAATTCTAACCAGAGTTTTAAGAGAAAATAATACTTTTCTATTTTTCATGCTGAGGATTTTTGAGACTAAAAAATTATGCAAAGTTTTCTTACTTTTAATAATTTTAGTCTCACGTTAAGTGAACATGAACTTAAAAATAAACTTCGTTTATGGGAAATTTGCATCTTCTACTCGGAAGTATAATAATGTTGCCTCAACTTGACAGTTCTTAGCTACTTGAATATAAATTCCGCCTTCGAAACACGCTTTTTCTACTTAGAACTGAAAAAGTTGTCTCGACAATATTCAACTTTATGTCTTTATCTACTGAAAGATACACTTTTCCACGCCAGTAGTAACTTTTCCCTACTTTCGAAATCAAAATTAGTATAGTAAAATATTAATCAACAATAAATAAATAATAATCAATAATAATAAATCAGCAAAAAAAAATTGTAAATTATTAAAAATTGATTAATTCAAAGTTAAAAGTTAGTAAAAAATAAAACTAAATCAGGGTTGCCTATAAGCAAAGAGCAAACATTAAATTATTTCCATAAACAATAAAAATTTCCCAGAAATCCAACAATTGGATTTTTTAATTCTTTTAATAAATTATATATTGTAAATTATAAATTCTTTTTCTATAATTGGTAAAATAAATAGGTAACCGACTTTGAATCTCGTCCTGATATAAATAATTAAAATAATTTTTATAACGTAAACTTGTTTCTACTTTATAGAGAATTGAAAATAAAGTATAGAGAAAGAGGCTTTAAAAATATTTTCTCGTATTTGTAAGAAATTATATCTACATAGGATTATTTCGACCGTGAGTAAAACGTTTTGACGATTATTATTAAATCCTTTGGTAAAAATGTCGACCTTGACAGTCGTTAAAGTCGTTTGTTTGTTTCTTATATGGAAAATACAGGATTTCTCGTTATTATAATATAAGTGAGAGACGTGGAGTGTGAAGAGAATTTATACATAAAGTAAAATGAAAAGGAGTGTCAAGACGGTTGCAACCGAACCTGACTCGGTCCACTAGTTGCAATTAACCGTATGGAAGGAGTAATTAAAATATTTCAAGTTTCAGCCTAGCAACGACTAAAACTTTAGCTTAGCGCATATGAAACTTTGAGGTATACGCGCTTATTACCACCCACATTGATATTACATCCTCTATTATACATATATACATATATATATATACTGTTCGCAAACATTGACATATTCCGCGAAACATGTTTAACTATGAAATTTTACTACTTCCAGACTAATTTACTATTCAGATTCTAATTTACACTTTTCACACGCGCATTTACACTCGTGTCGAGTCTGATATTAACATTTAGGCTTCATTAAACAAAGGCACGATATTTTACATTCTATTAGAGAGAATGCGATTTATAATTTTGTTAATATATTGTTGCCGCAGAGGTCACAGGGGATTCAGCGAAAACTTAGGAAATGTGTAGAATTAGTTTTTTCTATTTCTAAAAATAATTTCTTTATGCAAATAACTTAATGCTTAAACAACAGTTATAAAATTATCATCTACACTGAAAAAAAATTTAATTGATTCAAATAACGGATTAATTGATTATTATCAATTAAATATTTAATTGAATCAAATAATATTTATTAGAGTCAATTAAATGGTATTTGATTTAATAACTTCAGTTTTTGAATCAAATACCATTTCAATAACTTCAGTTTTTGAATCAAATACCATTTTGTTGACTCTAATAAATATTATTTGATTCAATTAAATATTTAATTGATAATAGTCAATTAATCCGTTATTTGAATCAATTAAATTTTTTTTCTCAGTGTATAAATTGAATAATTGATGTTCCTAAAATTTCTAACGTTTAAATGAACGACAATATTTTTTCACTTCTTCTAATTTGTATTTTTATACAAAAAATTATTTCTTAGATTAAAACAAATTAATTCTGAATACTAAAAATTGTTGAATTACAATTATTTTTCTTTTTTAGATAGTAATTTTCTAAAAAATAATTAAGGTGAAAAGAAATTTCGTTCATTTGAACGTTCAAAACTTTTGCCATTATAATAAATGAATATATTTTTACTTGAAAACATTAATTGAAATTTAAAAAAATTGCGTTTAGAATTTTCGTAAGTAGATGAACTTCAAAAGGTTTTTTTTATTTTTCTTTTCTGAAAATTCAATTATTTTCGATAATTTTAATAAAATTCTTCTTAAAATTTCAATTGGTTGTAAAAAGTCTTTTCAATTAAATTATTTTCAATATCTACTAATTTAATGCAATTTTTCAAAACAATTCAATTATAGAAAAAACTTTTCTAATGAAATTCTAAGCAAATATTAAATTATTTTCTCATAAGTAATAAAAGTTCCACAGAAAATCAAAATTTTATAAATGTTTTTTATTCGATAATATTTAATTACTTTTTTGAATATTAAAATAAACTTTGTCAATTTATAAATAAATTATTAATTTTTGCAGGGATTAAATTTTATCGTAAATAAATTTTTTTTTCGAAATTTAATTATTTTTAGAACTAATATACAAAAAACACAGATAAGTAGCAGAATTTCAAATATGTTTAATACAATAAATTTTAATCAAATTTCTCGAAAACTGTAATTATTCTGCAAAATTTTATTAGAATTCAAATTATTTTTACAGGAATTGTAATAAAATTTTTTGGAAAATGTAATTATTTTCATAAATTTCAATATTTAGTACAATAATGCAATTATTTTGAAAAAATTCTAATAAAATTCCTGGTAAAATTTCAATTATTGAAATTTAGAAAAATTAGGAAAATAATTTTAATTTTTCAATGATATTTAATATCTTCTATTTTAATGTAAAGCCTTTTTAAATTATTGACAAATATTTTATAACTGTTTTTCTTACAAAATTCAATCATTTTCTTGTTGAAATTTTAAAATAAAATCATACAAAACTTTAATCATTTTATTTGCAAAATACAAAATATTTTAACAATTGTATGAAAATTGAAATGTTTCATTTTAAAAACTAAGTGAATTCTATCAATAAATTTTGTTAAATTTTTTCAAGAAAATTAAATTTTTCCCACCAATTATATTATAACTTAAAAAAATTGAATTCTTGTGATAAATATTTTTACCAAATATTCATAAATAACTGAATTCTTTTATAAATATGTATTCAAATAGTAGATATTAAATAGAATTAATTTTTGAAAAATTTTTGAAACTAAAATTTAAACAAAGAATTTAATTTAAATTTTCGAAAATTCGATTAAAATTATTCGAAATTGTGCGATACGTTCTATTGATAATTAAAATAATTGAATTTGCGCAACGAATTTTATTAAAATTTTTCAAAATAATTGAATTCACGAAAAGATTTTTAAGATTTATGGAAATAAAATAAATTTTTGCAATGAATTTTATTAAAATTTCAAAATAATGAATCTCGAAATAAATATTTGTGAAAATTCATTTTAATTAATTAAATTGACTTGAAAAATTGTATTTTTGCAATTTTGCAATTTTTGCAAAGAATTTGATAAAAATTCTTTAAAATAATTGACTTCCTTTGAAAAATTATATTATTTATGAAAATTATTAAATTCTTGCAATGAATTTTATTAAAATTTCAAAATAATTGAATCTCGAAATAAATATTTGTAAAAATTCATTTTAAATAATTAAATTGACTTGAAAAATTGTATCATTTATGAAAATAATTGAATTCATGCAATAAATTTTATTATTTTTCTAAATAGTCAAATTTCCTAAAAGAATTTTATAATTTATAATAATAATTTAATTTATGCCACGAATTGTATTAAAAATTTAAAATTAATTGAATTAATGAAAATAATAATTGAACCCCTCTTAAATATTTGTTTTTTTTGCGAAAAATTTTGTATTAAATAATTTAATTCCTGCAGGAAAATTTTATTATTTACGAACATATAATTAAATGTTTCTAAAGAATTATTTCGCATAAAATGGTTTTTAATTTACTTTTCATTTTCTTTTGGAAATTTCAGTATCGATAAACGAAAATATTTTAGAAAATAATATAATTAACTTTCTTTTCCTCTGTTCAAAAATTGACTAAAATTGGATTTATAGTGAAAGAATGAATTTAATTAAAGTTCTAGTACCCTCAAGTGCGATAGAGTTGAGAAACTGTTTATTTTTGTCTTTTGTTTCGCCTTCTTTTTCTTTTTTTTTGTAAATTTGTTATACGTTTTTTGTAAAATGGAAATGAGTGCTTTGCACCGTAAAAAAAATATGTTCAAGTTGAAGCGTAAAAAAAGCATGTTGGTGTGTTTCGAGAGTTGACTTTATATGATAGTGTGTAGATTCAGGGAACAGGATGAGAATTTTTACGGATGAACGCGGGTATTCGCGACTCTTTATATTCTCTCCCGGCGTTGCGTTGTCGAATTGATAACGACAAGCCAGCTGACGAACGAGCCAACAGGCAACGCGCTCATTAACGTCTCCGTTAATCAAGCTATACGTCCTGTGCAATATTGCAGTAACCCATATGTATATAATGGACAAGTGTGCGCGTTTCAATATTATCCTGCGGGAGTACTAACACCGATTAAATTTTTTTTCCCCCTATATATTCTCTGCGATATTCGTTTTCTGTCGATCCATAGGCGTAATCAACATTTTTCACATTCCTTTTTATTCGCATTTCTGTAATCGAAACGTGATTTAGAATCGATTTTATACACTGATGCAAAAACTGGTATTTCATTTCGAATCATGTGAAAATAAAGGTTTCTAAATATTTATTATTATACGGGAGAGAAAATTTGACACTTTCAGACAACTTTCAGGTTATGTTCGAACTTTGTTTTGCTTTTCTATTGGCAGCACTCGCACTGCCCGGTCGGTAATGTCTAGAAAATATTTTTCCAATTTCTACAACTCGTCTTAGTCAAGTTAATCAATAACTATTTTTCCATCAACAATGGTATTAATATTTATTTATTCAAATATTTATGGAACTATTTAAATTAATATTTAGTATTCAAACTTTTTTGTTCTAATTTTCTACCTAATGTCGGTAAAGAAGATTCAATATTAATGTTTCTGAAAGTGGCCGTTGGCGTTTATCAACAAAAAGACCTAACCTAAAACTGTCAGTCAGTTTTCTTGAAGAATAAAAACGTGAATATTGAAATGCCATTTATTGCGACAAACAAACATGATGTCATTGATTCAATAGCATTTTTCCCCTGAGTGTATAAATAAATAGTTTTGTTAAAAGTTTTATTAAAAATATTTTGTTAAAATTCTGTTAAAACTGTCGTTGAAATTCTGTTCAAACTCTTGTTAAAATTCTGTTCAAACTATTTTGTTAAAATTCGGTCAAAACTTTCGTTAGAATTTAATATCGATACATAATAATAGAAGTTAAAAAAAACAGAATGTATACAATTTTCTCGAGTAGAAAAAAACGTGAATTGGTAAAGTTGAATTGTAAATGGTAATAAAATTAACGGACGGTAACAAATGAGAGAATATATTGTCAACTCTCGTGTCTGAAGTGATGTTCTGTTGATTTAAGGTAAATTTGTATAGTGAAGTATTTTCACGTAGAGGCGAATGGTGAATATATATCTATGTGACGTTTTTACACGTGCAAAATATACCAACATGACAGATTGATATTCCAGACAGGAATAAAGCGTTGCTTCGGATTTTATACTCGGTGCGGTTTATTTTGCGATCTATTTCTGATTCAAATGATAAGAGTACATAAGTTAAAGGCGTCATGAATTATTATTGAAAGTGCATCTGAGCATTTATTTTATATAAACACGTTTCACGAAAAAAGGGAAACAAGATTATCTCAAGCAGAAAGCAAACATTTAAATTTTCTTGTACAAATTTTTGAGAAATAATTTTTATATCTTTAGTATCTTTTAGTATGTTTACTCTCTAAATCTGAATTAGTAGATAGAAAGTTAGTAATGACATGATAAAGAATTGTTTACCGAATGATTTAGTAATTCTATCGTGACAATTCGCGCGCGGCTAACTCTCTAAACTTAAATTAGTATATTATTTTTACTAATTTAATTAGTACATTTAGTTTTAATTAATAAATCAGTTAATTTTTACAGAATTTCTGAAAAAAGTAAATTTTTAGAATTTATATGAAAATTATCAAGTTTTGTCTCTTTTTTGTTTGCTTCATAAACTATGAAATTACCAAGAATTCAAATGCAAAATCTTCCAATTTTTCTATTTTTATGAAAAATTTCTTTTTAAATAAATTACTTTTTGAAGAACAATCGTAACATTATTAATTAGGAATTATTAAATTAATAATTTTTCTTAAATATTTCAAAATTGTTCGAATTTAAAACAAAATTAAGTTGTCAATTTTCAAATTCTTTTTTAATTAGGAATTATGAAATTAATAATTTTTCCTAAATATTTCAAAATTGTTCGAATTTAAAAAAAAATGAGTTTACAATTGTCATAAGTAGATGAATTTCAGAAGGTTTTTTTAATTTTTTTTCTCGGAAATTGAATTATTTTCGAAAATTTTAATAAAATTACTGTCACAATTTTAATAAATTTAAATTTTGAATAAAAAATAGAAATTTTAAAGAACTTCGAGTTTAAAAAAAAAATTAATAATTCAGATTCTTCTGAAATTAGTTCAATTTAATGTGCATTTTATTAATTATTGAAAATAGTGGATTTGTAGAAAAAATTTTACTTAATTTAAAAATTCTTGTCAATTTTTTTTTACAGGAATTCAATTATTCTCGAAAATAATACAATTTTTTACAGCAATTCAATTATTTTCGAAAATAATAATTTTTTTTACAGGAATTTAATTATTTTCGAAAAGAATAAATTTTTTTTAGAAACTTAATTATATTCATAAATAATAAAACTTATTACAGAATTTCAATTCAATTTTTTAAAAAAAATTTAATCAAATTCCCCGAAAAATGTAATTATTTTTGGAAATTTTCTTAAAAGTCGTCAAAAGAATTGATGTTTTTGAATAATTTTACAATTAAATAAAATTTGTAAATATATCCTAACAGATCATTCTGTAGTAACATTTGTTCCTTTTATTTTCTAAAAATTAAAATTTTTAATTCCATTTTTAATTAAATTACGATTAAAATAAATTTGCAAATAAATCCTAACAGTTAATTTTTTTTGAGTAAAATTTTGTTTTATTTTCTAAAAATTAAAAAATTTTCAATTTCGTTTTTAATTAAAAGTTGTAATTGTTATTAATATTTATATTTTGTTATTAATATTTATTTTATTTATTTAAACACTTTTTATTCTTTATTTTGAAAAAAACATTGAAATTTGTTAAAGCAATTGTAATTAAAAAATACAAATGATGCAAATTATTTCCTTATGAAAATTGAGAATTTTCTGCAAAAAAAAACGTTATAAGAACAGAATATGTAATGTTTTTTTCCAAAAGAACTGAATGAGTTTATGAACAAATATTGTTATTCAGAAATACAAAATTTGTAAAAATAATGGATATATTTCCTATTTTCGATTTCTTAATCATAATTTTTTAACAATTTAAAAATTTTTTCTATTTGTTAATTATAATTTTTTTCTAAATTTTCTAATTCGTATCATTTTTTTGACTAATACCTGCATTTTAAAGGTGTTGGTTAAATTTTACGAAATTCGTCAAAGTGGTCAGAGAAAATAAGTAAAAGCTAATTTTTCTATTAATTAAAATTTGTTAAAAAATCTGTCGATTGCAAAAAATAAGGAATAAATTATTCGTTTGATAGTTTGATTTTTTTTATTTAATTTTATTTACTTAAATTATTTTATTTACTTTATTTAATTTTATTTACTTTATTTACTTTATTTACTTTATTTACTTTATTTACTTTATTTACTTTATTTACTTTATTTACTTTAATTATTTTATTCAATTTGTTTAGATAAATTGAATGGATTTATACACGTAATGGAAATTGAAGAAAAGAAACATCAGAAGGTACAAGAATGGAAACTGACATCAAGAAGATTTCAACATTATCACAGAGTTAAATAGTCGAATTTCTTTTTGGAAATTTTGATATTTACCATTCGAGTACAATCATCGCAGGATAAAGCAGAATTACCATCAGACGATAACCGAACCATTCGAAGGTAAATTACCAACCGACGATGAATAGCCAAATTCTACCTTACCAACCGTGGGACAAAACAACTTTAGATAAACATTTTTCGAAAGTAAAGCGGAAATTAATTTTCAAAAGAAACAACTGAGGGAGAAAATGAGACTTACCGAGGCATATCCTGAAGCTGTTTTGCTCTCTGCTTGTGCCTCGAGAGGGCAAAGAGAAGGGCGAGGACGGGTCGAAGGGTTGATCCTGCTGTTAATTCGCCGGGATTCACAGCCCCAACATCTGCACCAAGTGCCCGCAGGGCACCCACGCATAGACTCACGTTTTCAACCTGGAAACATAATATACACGTTTTGTGAAACAATGATACTGATGTACAAACAAAAGAGGGGAGGCGCAGACGAAAATAAAAATTGCTTTTCAGTTTGACCCCGCGGTTATATTAAACCAACAACAAAACAAAAAACAAAAAAAAAACCCATTTCATTCACGCTTTACGCGAAAATGCATCGTTTCCACGCGCTCTTTATACACTGTGTATACATGGACTTTACACGAGGGAATTAAAGTATAGAAATTGAGCCTTGATAAATGTTGGCGCACAAAATTAATTTACGAGCTCTCCGAGCATTTTGTCTCCTAATTATTCCCGGGCTTATTAATTATAATTTATGTCGCTAATCCTTTGCGCCTTTATCAATTCAATAAATCTGCTTTTAAGGAACTTTGCGCCTATGAAAGGCCGTGATAATCTATATTGAAAACCTGTAAATTAAATAAATTCTTCTTGCATTTAAAAATAAATAAATATTCTTTTTGCATTTAAAAATAATATCATTTTAATATTCTTTTTGCATTTAAAAATCAAATTTTTCCACTAATATATTTGATTCATATGGAAAGCAGAAAAAATGTCAAAAAAATAGAGTCTGAAGTCCAATTTTAAAAATCCAAAATGGCGGATCCAATATGACGGATAATTCATCTAACTTTTGCGGGAAGAAACCTTTAAGAAATTTTCTTTCCTCATATGTAAACTATATCAAAAATTACAAAATAAACAAATTTTTCCACTGCATTGATTTTATATTATAGATGTTTCACTTTTATATACCGAATATTATATTCGTTCCTGTATATTTATCACGATTAAAATTAACGAACCGGAAATAAAAAACATGTTCATCCTAACAATGAGAATTTGAATTCCGCAACCGAAAAGACTGTCAACTAATAAGGAAGAGGATAAAAAATTTGTCCTGATGCGACGAATTGCAAATCACAATTCGTGTTAACTGTTCTGATGAGGACATTTTATCATAAATACATTTTTAAATTTATAATTAAAGTACAAATGCATTCAAGAAAGAATTTTGTTCAACAACCTGGTTTTATTGTTAACATTATGTTATTATTGCAAAATGATGTAAATTCAACGTAAACGTTCCTATGCAGTTAAGAATTAATTATTAAAGTGAATAATTTAATCAAACAAGAGAAAATATAAAAAATAAATAAATAATTATACAAATTAAAACTAGTAGCAATATGTTATGGTAATGCTTCTTTTTTTGTAACGTTACTACAATTTTGTTCGTTAAAAAAATTTATTTCTTGCATTGAAATAAATTGATTAACCCATATAAAGTTCATATTTTATTAATTAAAGCTATTGATTAAATCTTTTTGTAGAATTTTTAAAAACCAGTGTTTTTAGTGTTTTTTAAAATAACTCTTTTTAATATGTATATATGAAAAGTTCACTTTATTTTGGTCAAAATTTTATTGCTGGCACGAAAACGTATCGATTAATTATATTTATAATAATAAATTTATAATTATTTTCAATATCTAGTATTTATATCAAATTTTGCCTTTAAAATTCAATTATATAACAAAATTGATAAAATTCATCAAGAATTCAATGATATAACAAAATTAATAAAATTCATCCAGAATTAAATTATTTTTTATAAATAATAAAAATTTCACAAAAATTTAATAAATTAAATAGTATTTAAAAAAAAAATTGAAAAAATCAATTATTTAAGATAAAATTTTCATAATTATTATATTTCAAAAAAATAAATTGTTTAAAACACTGTTGGGAAAATTCTTTAGAAAAATTCAATTATTTTCAAAAATAACAAAAAAATTTTCACAGAAATTCAATTCTTTTTGAAATAGTTTAATAAAATTTATCTCAATAATTCAATTATTTTCATAAATAAGAAAATTCTTCTTAAGGGTTCAATTATTAAAAAAAAAAAAAAAATACCAAGAAAATTCATCGTAAAAATTCAATTTTATTAAAAAATTATTCTTCATTCAAAAATTTTCAGTATTCTACTATTTTCATAAAATTTTCCACAAGAATTCAATTATTTAAAAATTATTTTGATAATATTCTACAATTATTTTTTTAATTTAACCTCTAAAATTATTTTTCTGAAAAAAATAAAAATATCACAGGAATTGAATTATTTAAAATAGAATTTGCAAACATTTTTTTTTTTGAAAAAAATCAAATGTTTTAAAATTTGGCATTAAATCCTGAGCAGTAATTCAATTATTTTTATAAATTTTAAAATTCATTTCAAGAGAATTCAATTATTAAACATAAATAACAAATTTATTCCTGAAAATTCAATTATTTTCAGTCATTTTAGTAAAATTTTTTGCAAAATTCAATTATTTTCATAAATAACAATATTTATGACAAGAATTCAATTGTTTTGGAAAAGTTTTAAATTTCTTCCTGTTAATTCAATTATTAGGAAAAATTCTAATAAAACCCTTTGCAAGGAAATAATAAAAATAATAAATAATAAATAAATAATAAATAATAAATAATAAAAAGCTTTTTAGTAATCAAATTTTTTAAATTAAATTCTAATAAAATACGACACAGATATTCAATTATTGTGAAAAATTTTAATAGAATTCTTTGTAAAATTGAATTATTTTTAAAAACTTTTCTAAATTCAAAGATTTTTACTATTTTAAAAAAATTTACAAACAGAATTCAATTATTTAGAAATTTTGTTCTAAAAATCTTCGTAAGAATTTAATTTTTTAAATAAATAATAACAATTTCGCAGGAATTTAATTAATTCAATAAGAATTTGCATAAAATTAGTCGAAAGAAATGAATTATTTAAACAAAAATTTTTTAAACTTTACAAGAATTAAATAATTTTTATAAACATTGACATTCTTCAAGGAAATAAATTTTTATCTGCAATAGCGATAAGTTTACGAAGTTGAAGTCCGCAACGTTTTTAAAAACGAAAAATCAAAAAAGAGTTTTTTTTTCAAATAAAATTAATGTCTTAATTTCATGAGCCTCAATTTTTAAGAAATCAGTTGTTACTAAGGATTTAATTGTCGAAAAATAACATTACTTACAATAAAAAATAAATGTACCGTCCCATTATTTTTTTGTTTTCGTTTTTAAAAACGTTGTGGACTTCAGCCTCATATAAGTTTTGCTAAGTTTTTATAAAGATTGAAAACGAGTTTTTTTTATCATGAAGTTTAATTTTTCAGTATACCTACTTTTTTTTGCTACTTTTTAAAGATTAATTATCCAATGCGAAGTCTGCAATTGGCATTTTAAAAGTTCCAAAGATTTGTAAAACAATTTGAAAATTCAAAGATATTTAAACATCATGAAAATTTGTTTGCTTACTTAAAAAGAATGTTATTAATATTTATTATTTGATTCCTTAGTCCTTTTCATTGAAGCTAAATGATGGCGAATTTAACAAATCATCAAATTACCAATTAATCAATTATAAGTTAAATTGTCATTAATTCTCATGAATTAAGCTTAATAGTAAGAAGACAATGTCAGTGTTGCGAGATTAGAATTTTTTTTTTCTATTCTCATTTGGTGTGCAACTAAAGATGTTCCTATAGGGAAACATGA
Source organism: Leptopilina myrica (nomen nudum) (assembly GCA_032872475.1). Lineage (NCBI taxonomy): Eukaryota > Metazoa > Arthropoda > Insecta > Hymenoptera > Figitidae > Leptopilina > Leptopilina myrica (nomen nudum). The sequence goes on from CM065467.1 coordinate 1,402,384, forward strand.
GGACTGTGACGATAGCTGTACACCTTTCTAGCACGCGTGCATATAGCTTCTTTTGTTTCCATTGTTCTTTTCATAGTGAATCTCTTTTTCTCGCGTAGTGAGTCTCTTCCCTCCTTCTCATTCTCCTCAACACCTTCTTTCTCTCTTTCTCTCTCTCTCTCTCTCATTTTCTCTATCAGCAGTTCATAAAACAAACGGTGTGTGCACGGGGTGGCGAAGAGAACTTGATGATGACTCATCTGACAATTCTTTCCAACCCACGTGAACGAGTGCCGTCATATATAGGTAAACCAACATCGCCGCACCATTACCACAAATGGGGTGCAATTCACCATAAAGATGACGCTTTTTACACTTGGAAAAGTGATTGCTGTGCTTCCTTCTTTGTTTCATTTGGAGTATCAATCATTTTGCAAATTACTTCAAGGGATGATGTGAATTAAAAAGGAACTGAAATTGTTTTTGTTTTGGTATTTTTAATTTGGAATTGGGTGTGTTTTGACTATTGGGATTGTTTGTCCGAAGTGGCATTAAACCGAGTTGATAGTTGTTAATTGTCATTTTGACTAGCTACTAGTTTAACAGATTGGCAAACAACAAGTTTGCAACAAACAAACAGACAAACAATTCTAACAGAATTGACATAGTTAAACAGATTGACAAACAACAAGTTTGCAACAAACAAACAAACAAACAATTCTAACAGAATTGACATAGTTACACAGATTGGCAAACAACAAGTTTGCAACAAACGAACAGACAAACAATTCTAACAGAATTGACATTTGAATCTGTAACTTAAAAGAGCCATGATCTGTTATTTAACTGAATTGTCACCTAACCGAACGGTTTTTTAATCGAATCATCACTAAATTTGGTTACAAACAAGAAGTGACAACCTACAAACAAAAAATTAATATGTTTCTGAATATTAACAGTTTGGAAAAATCCTTTAAATACTCTCCCTACCATCATATACTTAAAGCACCAATAAACAATTCCATTGCCGCATGTGACACTTTGATTACATCAGCATTAAGGAAGTACAATGATTAAATATACTATTCAATAAATCAGCAAATTTTTTGTCACGTACTCCACCTTCCATTTATCCAACAATAGAATCTTAAAAGGAGGAAAAAGAAAATCATAAATTTACCGCGCCTGAAGGAGCATTAAACTCTCGTAAAAGTGACGTTTGCCAATAAACGAAAGGGATAAACGTTATATTGTCTTTCTATATATACAATACACTATGGCGAGTTGAAAATTCAATAGGCCATTGATAAATAATTAGCTGCTCTTAGTTCAGCAAGAGTTGCATAATTGTCAATTTTCTTTTCTAAATGCACTCTTTCCTGCACAAGAATATATGTATTATTTGAATGCATTAATTATGTGGAGGGCAACATTCTTCAAATGCCATCACAAGTTCCACGGATTGAAGGTCTCTATAAAAGGACAATGATCTTTTTCGCCGCGTGCCTTCGTGTTCCTTTTTTTCTTTTCAGCTCTCGTTTTGCTTCAAAGTCGTCCTCCTCACTCATTATCTTTCCGTTTATAAGAATTATTTTTAGCTTCCCCTGCGCTTGTTGCTTTGACAAACACTTTTCATTTCTGGAACGAATCGGTGAAGAAGTGGATTAAAGACAATTTTTACCTTTTTTCGTTTTGGGTTTTACATACCGAAAAAAGTTGTTTTGCATTGGTAGTTTTCTGTTTTACGAATTTGAGCAAAAATTCTTATTGCAAACCTGGTTTAGACATAAAAGAACAATTTTCTTATCAATGATAAAAAGGAGTCTAAAGAAGATTTGTAAAATGCAATTAAGTTAGTAGACATTGTTTGCTGAGGCAACGATTTTCTCTCTCACAAGCGGTATTAATTTCATTGTTTTTGGATACAACGGACTTCAAATCAACATGATCCAACATGATTATGATTGCATCAAGTATCTTGAGTTGATATTCCGATAAATTGTGTGTTTAGGTCAGGTTGTGATCTACCATCTTAAATTAATGCCACAACAAAAAATATGTCACTGATTCAATAGAATTTTACTCTCATTGTAGATTTTTATGTTTAGGAACAACTTGAAGCTAATTGTGGTTTTTATTATTTGAAACAACTTGAAGCTAAAAAAATAGTGGTTTTTATTATTTGGAACAACTTGAAATTAAAACAAAATTTGTGGTTTTTATTATTTGAAACAACTTGAAGCTAATTGTGGTTTTTATTATTCGAAACAACTTGAAGCTAACGAAAATTGTGGTTCTTATTATTTGGAACAACTAGAAGCTAAAAAGTTGTGGTTTTTATGTTTAGGAACAACTGGAACCTGCAAAAAATTGTGGTTCTTATTATTTGGAACAACTTGAAGCTAAAAAGTTGTGGTTTTTATGTTTAGGAACAACTTGAAGCTAAAAAGTTGTGGTTCTTCTGTTTAGGAACAACTTGAACCTGCAAAAAATTGTGGTTCTTATTATTTGGAACAACTTGAAGCCAAAAAAAAATTGTGTTTTTATCATTTCGAAGCAAGTTGAGGGGAAAAAATACATTTGTAGATTGTACATACTGTACAAAGTATATTGGTGAAAATTGAAAGTTATTTTTGTTGAGAGAGTACTCGTGGTTGTACAGAAATACACATGCGGTCTTTTTTCATTCTGGAGACAGGGAGGAGCCAAGACGGCGAAGACGATACCATAAGAGGACATCTCTGACCATACTCGAAGCAAGCAGCCGATTCTGCTTGCTCACGTTCTCGCTTTGGCTTTTCCCTTCGTGTGGTCTATAGGGACCATGAAATATACATGTACATACAACTGCACAAGTGTTCTTCTTCTTTTTCTTTTTCTCCTTCTTCTTGATCCGTAAGTAGAGGGAAAATAAAGAATATTGCTTCCGAACTTTCAGGTACATATAGTATAGTTTATCACCACGCGGACTCACTTTTGCTGCAAAGGAACTGACTTTTGCGATACTGAAATTGCATAAAATGTGCCCGACCATGTTTTACGATCCACTCAACTATATTCGGAGTTTCAGAAGATTTACACTACACACAATGTCGAGTCAAATTTTGCAGAAAGCAAGCCGATTGACTGTACCATGTAATTTTCTTATTTTTCTAAATGAAAGAATAAGTAACAAAAATGACAATTCGGGAATTTAATTTTTCACACTTTCTTTTATATTTACAATACAAATAACATATTTGATTCTAATGTAGGTTCTCCATTCGAAATCGCAACAATATGTTAAAATAGCGAAAGTATTGGAAATTATTTTTAAATTCATTAATTATAAAATTTTTAAGTAAATATAAATACTTCTGTCATAAAATTGCGTAAAAGAAGCTTTGAACAGTTGAGGTGGGTCAAAACATGAAGTTCATTCACCTACTGCAATATATTGGATTTAGAATATAAATCCCAATTCTTTTGTCGAACAAACAAAGTAAAAATGTAACAAAACATTAATTTTCTGATGCAAGAATTTATTTTTCCTCCTTACATTAAAATATTTAAAATGACCAAGATTCGTATTTGCTTTTAAAAAAAATTCTTGTTTCTTTTTAATGAAACAGTACAATTTTATTAAGTCTTTCAAAAAATAGGAATGCAACATTCTTTTGATCCCATCACCCAGGGTTTACATCCCTGAATGCCATCGGAAAATTCTCCGTATCTACAAATTGTTCTGCAAACTCCTCGGTCATTATTTGGACATTTAGTCCCTATTTGCACTTTTAAAAACAAAGGAAAACATTATTAATAAATAAAGAGAATGAAATTCATTTAATACAAATTTTATTTTACACAAAACTCATATATAACATAATTTACATTTGACATAGAAACCATTTAACGTAAATTTTTGACGCATATTTTACTTGATGTAAAATACATTTGACATTAATTTATTCGTCATAAACTTCATTTGACATAAAATTATTTTGTTAAAATGAATTCTATGTCAAATGAAAATTTGCTGAAATAATTTTACGTCAAATGAAATATATGTTGGATTAATTCAATGTCAAATTAAATATAAATTTTATGTTAAATGCGGTTTCATGTCAAAGCGCATGAAACATTTGAAATAAACATTCATAATTTATCATTAAATAAATAAAATTTAAAAAATTACATTTTAAACTTACATGTTAGTACAAAGACATGGTCAATAATAAATATTACTGACAAAAAAAGTATAATGTTGGCACGAAGTGAAAACATAATAAAATAGTGCAAAAAGTTGTAATATTTTAGGTTGTAAACTTGAAAGAAAAATTTTAATGCTCTTATTTATACTAGCCTACATATAGTGAAATGTGCGTAAATGTCTCTTAGCAATACTATTATTATTGATAAAAAAAAATTATCTTAAAAAATAAGAGCATAATTATTTAGATTACGACGAAAGTGAAACCACTTTTCTTTAAAAGCTCTTTGTAAATTGTTTTTCCTAAAAAGTCTTTTGATAGAATTCACTTTATAGATTAAAAAAAAGAGGCGATTTCATTTAGATTTTAGAAATTTAAATAATTAAATTCTAGAAGAACATTTGGAAAATGATTTAAATTCATTGATTCAAAGATGAGGTTTAGTTGAAAATGGTATAAAATGTAATTGAATTCCAGATTTTTTCTTCACAATGTAGAGTCGAAATTTATCTTTCAGTTTTTGTAGAGAGAGTGCGTTTCGTCTTAAAATTAGTATACTAGGTTCAAAGGTTTTTTTTTGCCCCATCAGGACAGGTTTTTTATTGATGAATAAGAGTAGTTCGTGCTCTGCGTCATTATATCGGACGGGTTACGTGTAACGATGACATTCAAACTACAAAACAAAAAAAAAAAAAAAAAAGAGAACCTCGAATGGCCACACCATCCAAGGAAGAATGGTTTTTTTTTCTTCAGCTTCATAACCGTTTTGGAATTCGGTTTACAATAGGGATCGAACCGGCGTCTTCAATGACACCGACTTGAGAAATAATGTATTATATACTCTACAGTTGATACTTATATGGTCTCATCTCAACTTCTTGTACAATCAATTCCTTCTCTTCATACTCATAACTTGTTAAAAATACTTTTGTCATTCGTTATATGCCATTGGTTCATACCATTTGTTATATGCCTTTGGTTCATACCATTCGTTATAAATAACGAAGCAATACTAAAAGTTATTGTATTTATAAACGAAAGACAACACAGTAAATTGTGAGGTATTAAAAAGTGTTGCAGATTAAACTAACACTAAAAAAGATTAAAGTAATCAATCTTGGTGTTATTTTTTTAAATAAATGAAATTTTAGTTTATTTTTTTAAATAATATTTTTTAGAAAATTTTTTAACTATAAAACATGAAGATATCGATAACTGATCGATTTCTTCCTATTTTATAATAATTAAAGATGACCAAGTGATAAAATCATTATTTTATATTATAAGAATACTCTTCAAAATTATTTTCATTATTTCAATTCAATTATTATTTTCTAAAATTTTTAACTACAACTTTACTTTATATCTATTATTTTTAATAATAATTAATTAATCAATTTCACGAAATTTCAATTATTCCTAAATTCTTTAATTAAATGGATATTAGAAAATAAAAACATCAAATACTATTCAAAAAATTCAATTCAACATTTTCAAAAATATTAATTTTGAAAATTCAATTATTTCCAAAAAGTTCACTCTATATATTTCTTTTGATATTCAATTATAATTTAAAATTTTAATTGAAAATCATTTTCGTTTTTAATAATTCAATTCTTTTGTCGAATTTTATTAAAACTTGCATGAACATAATTACTTTTTTCCAGGAATTCAATTATAATTGTATGAAAAATAATTGAAATGCTGCGATGAGCTTTATAATTTTCAAATTTATTCGTTTGCCATTAAGTTTTAAAAAATTGAATTGGATTGAAAATAATTGAATTTTAAACAATTAAAACGTAATAATTCAGAGAATTATACTTTTTTTTACACTTTAAGCTTAAAAATAATTTTTTAAAATAAACTTAAAACTTTAAAAACTTTAAAAAAATTGAATTGAATTAAATTAAAAATAATTGAATTTTAAACAATTAAAACGTAATATTTCAGAGAATTATACTTTTTTACACTTTAAGCTTTAAAATAATTTTTTAAAATAAACTTAAAACTTTAAAAACATAAAAAAATTGAATTGAATTGAAATGAATTAAAAATAATTGAATTTTAAACAATTAAAACGTTATAATTTAGAGAATTTTACTTTTTTCTTAAACTTTAAACTTTAAAATAATTTTTTAAAATAAACTAAAACTTTAAGAATATAAAAAATTGAATTAAATTGATAATTGAATTTTAAGCAATTTAAACGTAATAATTCTGAGAATTTTTCATTTCTTAAAACTTTAAACTTTAAAATGATTTTTTAAACTAAACTTAAAACTTTAAAAACTTTTAAAAAATTCAAATAAACTTTTTCAAAAATATTAATTTCAAAATTCAATTATTTTCAAAAAGTTCACTCCATATTTCTTTGAATATTCAATTATAATCTCAAATTTTAACTGAAATTCATTTTTATGAAATGAAAATCAATTTTTATTAAAAAATTTTACAACAATTTTATTATGTAAATGCAAAAGTAAATAATTTATTGAATAATTTAATGTTTTTCAAAATTCAATTGTCATAAAGAATTTTAGTAAAAAAAATTTTAATAATTCAATTCTTTTGTCGAATTTTATTAAAACTCGCATATTGTATGAAAAATAATTGAAACGCTACGATGAGTTTTATGAAAATTTTTTAATTTATACGTTTACAATTCAATTTTACAAAATTTCAATTATTCGCAAATTCTGCAATTAAAAATATGTTGAAAAATAAAAACTTGAAATAATTTTAATAAAAATCCTATTAAACTTTTAAAACGAATTAATTATACAGAATTTTTTTGTCAAAAATATGAAAAATTAAGAATTTAAATGATTTTAGTTTGAAACTTTTTGAAAATTTAATGATTTTCAAAAATCTAGGTTATAATGCTTTTAATACTTAAGTATAATTTAAAATTTTAACTGAAATTCATTTTTAAAACCATTTTTATTAGTAAATTCTACGAGAATTCAATTATTAAAATAGAAAAATAGATAATTTATTAATTACACGTTTCTTGAAAGTAAATTCTCATAAAAAATGTTATCAACAAATTTTTTAATTCATTAAATTCTTTGGACTTTCAATAAGAATTTTAATAAGATTTTTAAGAATAATTCAATTTTTCGAGGAATTTGATTAAAATTGCATTAAAAATAATTGAAATTCTGCAATGAGTTTTATTATTTATGAAAATAATTGAATGTTTGCGTAGAATTGTATTGAAATTTTTTTTGAATTATGGAATTCTTTTGGAAAAATTGATTGAAATAGTAGATATTGAAAATTATATGGAATTTTAGGAAACTTTTGAAAATAATTGAAATTTTGACTAAAAATTGATTAAAATTTTGTAAAATAATTGAATAGCAGAGAAGAATTTTATTATTTTTAAAGAGAATTGAAATTTCATTGAATTTTTCGAATCGTTGACTTTGATGTTTTATTAAAAACAAAATTTCATTTGTAGCTAAAAATAACACCAAAATAGCTTATTTTAATTCTTTTCGGTTTAAATTTAATCCTACAGAAATTAAACTGTTGCAGATTATTTTAATCCATTCTGGTGTTATTTTAACACCTCACGTTTTACTGTGAAAAAGAGATGAGAATTTTGATAATTGCCTTTTATGCGCCGCAAATATGTTCAATTATAATACGAGTATTTTATTCAGACTACAAATCAGTATGGGTTATTCTTCAACGTCTCGAGATGTCTATTAGAATACGAAATTGGGTTTTTTTAATCATTACATTTGATAATATTTAAAATTTAAATTGTATCTATTATTTAAGTTTCAAGGTTTCTAGGTCGGTTTTCGTAATCTTCGAAATTGAACCATTTGTAGAATCAAGATCTTGTCTTGAATGTTTATTTTGAGTTATATGTGGTATAATAAGTTGGTTATCGGACATGAGTCGCTCGAATGATTTATTGTCGATTGATACAGTCTCTCTGTTATACTCTCCATATAGAAACGCTTCATCATTCTGATCCGTAAAACCTTTTTGATATCCTAATTACTAATCAGTTATAATTTATAAACATATCTAATTACAGTATCTAATTAGAGTTGACATAGCTGCAGTTGACACAAATTTTGTAAAATAGATTTTTCACCTGATGATACCTATTTTTACGCAAAAATTTGCTAAATAGAGCAATACTTGAACGAAAACATCACATCCAGGAAAATATAAACATTTCGGCGTAATCCCTCATTTTGTTGGAGGAAGCAAGAAAAATTATATTACAACAATAGGTATTATCTTTGAAAAAAAGGAAGAAGAGGAAAATTCTGTGGTATGTGAAGAGCTTTACATTACTAGAAGAAAGTAGAGGTACACATGTTCCGCCAATATAAGAGGATGGAGAAAAAAAAGAGGAAAACTTACGTCGCCGTCTTTGAGAGGAAGCATACAAGAGGATGTTGTACTTTAACAGTGTACTTTGCAATGCAAGAATTTCAAGTATAACCTTCACCTTGAAACGAAGAACATATAAAACAACCTTTCATGCAAATTATTGCCTTTACCTGAAAAGAAAAGGTGCCTCTGGATCATTTTTTGTTTGGAAAAAAAATCAACCAAAGTGTTTCAAATAATAATAGAGCAGAAAGTATTTACTGTTAAACTGCATCATCTTCTTTCCATTCAAAAATGAAAGGAGCTTCCTTCTTTTCATTGCTTTCTTTTTTTTTATTTTTTCAAAGAAAAGCAGATTATTATCATGCTGATTAAATGTAACTGTTGGAAATTCTTTCTCTCTGAATTTAGAAAAAACTAATTTGATTCTTAAAAGTCAGTCACTGATTCATACGTTAATAATTAAATCAATTAAATACTACCAGTTACTAATAATTTTATAATTAATTTTATAATTAATTTTATAATTAATTTCATAATTAATTTTATAATTAATTTTTGTACTAATTTTATAATTAATTTTTTTTTACTAATTAAAATTTAAAGCTTTCTTATTCGTGACAATAAAGCAAAAAATTGTCTTCGTTCTGTGACTTTTGACGATGCTCCACTGGAAAAGTTAGCAAATAAAAGAATTTTTGCAAGTGTACTATTTTAAGGAAAAGAAATATCAACATTTGCGGCTCATCAGAGCAACTTCAATGTAGCAGATGACAAAATGAAGAAAGCCAAAATCATAGCAAAGAGAATATACAAAAAAAAAACATTTTGATCTTCCTCTCCTGTTGGCAGTCTTCCAGAGGAAAACATCGTTTCAGTTCAAATTTTCATAAATCATCAAAACTGTAATTGCTGTTATGATTTCGATAATTTAATTAACATTCCGTTTTCTTTTCTTCAAGAAATTCTATTATTCAAAAATATATTAATTTTTTAGAAAATTTTACCCAAATTTGTCATTTTTGTGTTTGATTTAATACTTTATTTACACTTTGGACTTATTTTTAAAATTCGAAATAACTTCATTTTTTTGTCATCTTAAGTAATTCACTGAAATTAAAATTTAAAAAATTCCAACTTCTGAAGTTTAATAATTTAAAAAAAATTAAAACTACAACCCTTCGAAAAATTTAATTACTTTCTACTATTTTTAACTAAACCTCATTTCCAAATCAATTATCTTTATTAACTTTTAATCTTTTTTTGTAATTTCTTCAAAAAATCAATTATTTAAATACGAAAATTCAATTTTTTGTAATAATTTAAAACGTCCATTCACTCTTTTTCAATGATATTAATTAAGGTAGAATATTTTCCAAAAATTTTAATAAAGAAATTCGTGAAATTAATTTAAAAATATTTCTAAACGATTTTTAGAAATACAAAAAACTTTTACAATTAAATAGAACTAAAAAAAATTTCCAAAAAAATAGAAATTTGGTAAATTCTTTTAAAAAATAAGAATATTTGATTCCATCACTCGGTAAAAATTAATATTTGATAAAATAATTTAAATTTAGTAAAACCTTTGAAAAATAATTCAAAATTTGACAAAATCTTTTAAAAATAATTGAGTTTCTTTAAAAACATACAAAAATTATAATCAAATTTTTCGAAGAATTTTAATTATAAATAAATGATTTCTGAAAAATTGAAAAAATAGTAAATTTTTAAATATTTTAATTTACTTTATTCGAAGGTAATTGATCTTAAAAAATTATGATAAAACAATTTCTAAGAATTAGTTATTAATAAATATTTTAATGGAATTTTTCGAAAATAATAATTGGAGAATTTTTGTATATAATTAAAAAAAGTTTTTTTTAAGAATTTTAATTAAACATTTAAATAGTTCTGAAAAATTTTAATTTTATTATTTTGTGGATGAACTTCAATCGAATTGAATTAAATTGAAGATAATTGAATTTTAAACCATTGAAACATAATAATTCATAGAATTTTACTTTTTCTAAAAACTTTAAACATTAAAATAATTTTTTAAACGAAACTTAAAACTTGAAAAACTGTAAAATAATTGAATTAAATTGAAAGTAATTGAAGTTTAAACAATTAAAACGTAATAATTTAGAGAGTTATAGTTTTTTTAAACTATTTTATTATTATTTTTAAAACCTATGTTTCATTAATTTTCATCTTCATCGAATTTACAATTGAAGATTATTTACTCAAATGTTCAATTACAATAAATTTAATATATTATTTCCAAAATTTTTAATTACAACTCTTTAAAAGTTAATTTTTAAAAAAATGTAATAGTTTGAATTAAAGTTTACAGAAATTCAATTTTTCAAAATCTTTTTAATTGAATTTTAAATATTTTGGAAAATTGAATTAGAAAAATTATTGAAAAATAAATTAATTTGAATTAAATTTTACAGAAATTCAATTTTTCAAAATCTTTTTAATTGAATTTTAAATATTTTGGAAAATTGAATTAGAAAAATTATTGAAAAATAAATTTTCAAAGACTTTTACCACGCTATAAAAATCGAAATAATTTGCATTTTACACGAAAAAAAAAATATTATGGTACTTTGTCGGAGAAATTTGAAAGAAAAGTAAAAAAAAAGTCAACAAGAGAATATAAATTTATTTTTTGAAAACTTTACTTTTACACGAACTTTATGTAATTCTCAACATGTAAAAGGGTGGACATGACACGTGTAAATTTCTTGTTCTTTCTTTCCGAAAGAGAAAAACGAACTGCAAAACATGAAGGGCCTCAAAAAAAAAAAGTTTGCCTTGGGCGATTGGGTGGTGTTCGAAAGATTATTCTTATATGATACACCCTTCTTGTCCCCCCATTCACATATATATATATATATGCTTTTAAATCATTTTTCTGGGAAGCAAAAAGCACATAAAGAATGTAATCAACAGCTGATAAAAAAATCATAAGCCGCTTTATCTTTTTACAAGTTTTTTTATTCGCAAAGACATATATATTCCTCACGAAAAACAAGAGAAAAATCGACTCCTCGCATTATAAGTCTGACTGACTTATCGGAATCGAATTTTTTTCCCTCTGCTTTTGTTCCGACGTTTCTTGTATTTATTATTATATATATTATATAAATGTTCTATTTATTATTATTATAATTATTATTATTTTTGAAAAATAATTTTAAAGCTATGAAAAAATTTTGGGAAAATTTAAACTATTATTATTATTATTATATTACTATTATTTTTGAAAAATAGTTTTAAAGCTATTAAAAAATCCTAGGAAAATCGAAACTGTTACTATTACTATTACTATTATTATTATTATTATTATTATTATTATTATTATTATTATTATTATTTATTTATTTTTTTTGAAAAATAATTTTAAAGCTATGAAAAAATTCTGGGAAAATGCAAACTATTATTTTTATTATTATTATCATTACTATTATTATTATTATTATTATTATTATTTTATTAATACTACTGTATTATTACTATCATCCCGAATATCAAAATATCTGACTACAATATATTGATAGAATTACAATTTTCCAGCAAAAGTGCCGCAAGCTTCAAATGTTATACATTTAAGGTTATGTAAAACGGCCGAACACCTTTATTAAACTAAAATCCTAATTCCCATGAATTACAGTCATTTTTCTCACTTTTTTTTAATCCCAGTCCCTTACAAACTTGTCGACTGTGGTAACAAAAAAAAATGTTTATCTATTCCTCCCGTGTAAATTCTGCTTTAAATTAAAATAAAAAAAAAAACTCTGTCAACGAGCCATATTTATGTATATGGCCGTAAAGATATCTTAAACTGTATAAGAAAGAAAGCTTTCAAGCTGCAAAAAAAAAAAAAAAAAAAAAACGGATCAAGAGGAGGCCGAGATCAGTTTTGACAGTGTCTCCAAATATTTTTAACCATTTCTTTTTTTCCCAAAGCAAGAAAAAAAAGAAGAATAAAAAAAACAGGAGGAGGAGGAGGTTCTTTCGTGACGCAATATATAGATATATATAAGGTTTTAAGTCTCCTCACGACTGTTTTGCTTCCGAAACCCCCCCCCCTCTCTCTCTCTCTCGTTGTAAACCTGCAACGCAAGAAAGGGAGATGGGGATTATTTTTAGTTTGTCTCGTGCCTTTAACGTTTTTCTTTCGCATTCGAGCGGAACTGGATTTATCGGAGACTCGAGAGTTAAGTGCGCTGAGTATAACTATATTCTATATAAGAGGCGACCGCATTTTACATTCGGAGAGTAAAAGATCTTTCTCTCTCTTTCTAAAACTCTGTATGGCTAGTATATTTAAGTACATGTGTAAAGATTCAACAACGCGGTTTTATCTAAATATATGTTCGGTAATGCACTTCTTAGACACACGGTTCAAATTGAAACCATCAACCAAAAGGAAATCACTACTACTACTAACGGCGAGTTACGGTCATGTGCCCGAGACCTTAGCAAATAAGAGAGAAGGCAAGGAACTCACAAACGGAACCGCCAAAGGAAGTACGGAAAATAACAACATTGCGCATTGCAAGCGGGGAAAAACAAAAAAATCCGCTTCTCCAAAAACATGAATTTAGTCGCGTGCTGAGAATAATAGTCGTCAAAACGAAAATGCACAATTCGACGGAATTAGAATCATAACAAGATTGTATTTATAAATACTTGTTAACAACATAAACATCTATTGTCTCTTAATCTCTAGTAGAAAGGGAGAAATGGAAAATTTCAGCCAACTATGGTCAAAGACTTTAGGTAAAGTAACTACTACTTTGGGTAAAGAAAATAATACATTAGGCAAAGTAAACATTACTTTAGGTAAAGTAAATAATACGTTAGGTAAAGTAAACATTACTTTAGGTAAAGAAAACAATACATTAGGTAAAGTAAACATTACTTTAGGTAAAGAAAACAATACTTTGGGTAAAGTAAACAATAGTATGGGTAAAGTAAACAAAACTTTAGGCAAAGTAAATAATACTTTAGGTAAACAGAACAATACTTTAGGTAAAGTAAATAATATTTTACGTAACGTATAAATAATACTTCGAAACCTTGACAAACAACGAATAGACCGCAGTATTCTACAAAATAATTTATCACTGTTAAAATCAGGGACCGTCACGGAAATCAAATTTTGATTTCGTTACGATATTCCAAAACAAAACGAAATTATTAATGTATTTTGATTTTGATTCTGTAACGAAACAAAATTCACATCCTATTTTGATTCTGATACTGTAACGAAACAAAATTCACATCCTATTTTGATTCTGATACTGTAACGAAACAAAATTAACATTCTATTTTGATTTTGATTCTGTAACGAAACAAAATTTACTTCCTATTTTGATTCTGATACTGTAACGAAACAAAATTTACTTCCTATTTTGATTCTGATACTGTAATACTGCAATTCGGTTTTCTTATAGAAACAGAAGTCGATTCGAATTCTATTTCAGATTTCGTAAGTAAAAACGATATTATCTTCTGATATATTTGACATTTGCAACAAAATTTAGGTTCAATGACACTTCTACATGCGCAGTATTATTTTATCAAAATTAAAACAAGAAAGAATTTTGATTTTGATATTAGAACCAAAACGAAATAGAGTGGAATTTTGATTTTGATTTTGATATTGGAACCAAAACGAAACACAGTTAAATTTTGATTTTGATATTGAAACCAAAACGAAATGGAGTGGAATTTTGATTTTGATATTGGAATCAGAACTAAATAGAGTGGAATTTTGATTCTGATACCCATATCCGAATCAAAACAAACAGTATTTTTTAATTTTGTTTTGATTCCGTGACGGTCCCTGGTTAAAATCTAACAAACCCTATGGCCAATGACAACAATAATTTTTGGTTAAATTTAATGTTGTAATTCATGTCCAAACGTGAGCTGAAAAATAGTCAATCAATTATTTGACGACTGAAATTATTCGCAATGAATTCGATGACCAAAAAGTGTATTCTTTATGTCCTCGAAGTAATATAATTTGCAGTATATATATGAACAGAGTTGTGTAGTAACTTTTCAATTAGCTTAAAATCAGGAAAACATCAATGTTTAAAACCTCATTGAAATAATTGAAGTGAATTGACACAGCTTTAGATACTCAACTCTCTTTTATGTAAACAGGGAACTTCTATTACTGCATTCCGCGTAGCGTTTTAACGGCTTTAATTAACACCAGTTAATTAAAGGACTGTGCTTATAAGCGGCAAAATCGATCCGTTATGCTTGGATTCTTCCAGCAATTATTGCAAATAAAAAGGATGGGAAAAAAATATATCAATCGAAATGTGAAATTTTGGAGAATTCTTCTATTTTTGCTATATTCAATTTTTAGATATATAATAGTATTTTTTTTATCACAATTGAATAATAATTGTATTTATAGGTAAAGGTGCTATACCTTTAGATCTCGGACACTAAAAGCTACTATTTCTGTTTTTTTTAGTATTTTCACTATACTTTAAATTCGCAAATACTGGAAAACAAAAAACTATTCTCAAAAATTATAATCAAATTCTATGAAATGATTCAATTATTTTCAAAAAATATTCGAAATGCCATTATTTTCAGTATCCAGTATTTTCATCAAATTTCGCCATCAAAATTCAATTATTAAACAAAAAAATTATAAAATTCATGCAAAATTCAATTATTTTTATAAATAAACAATATTCATCACTAGAATTCAATTATTTTTAGAAAAAACAACCATTTTCACAGAAATTCAATTCTTTTGAAAACATTTAAATAGATTTTTTCCAGCAATTTAATTATTTTTATAAATAATAAAATTCATCTCAGGAATTCAATTATTTTTTAAAATTGTAATACAATTATTAGCAACTATTCTTTTATTTCATATATATATATATATATATATATATATATATAAAAATTGTTTAATTATAAAATTCTTATGAAAAATTCAATTATTTTTAAAAATAACAAAAAGTTTTCACAGAAATTCAATTTTGTTTAAAATATTTTAATAAAATCTTTCACAATAATTCAATTATTTTTAAATAACAATAAAATTCATGGTAAAGTTTCAATTTTATTAAAAAACATTATTCTTAATTCAATAAGTTCCAATATTCTATGATTTTTATAAAATTTTCCAAAAGAATTCAATTACTAAAGAAAAGAAATTTCATAATTTAATTATTTTTTGTAAATAAAATAATTGTCAGAATTTTTCCTAGAAATGCAATTATTTTCAAAAAATCTAAAATGAATTGTAAACATTTCAATTATCTTTATGAATACAAAATTCTTTGACAAAATTTAATTATTTTTAGAATTCCATTATTTTTAAATATTTTAATAAAATTATTCGAAAGAAATCACTTATTTCAAACATATTTCCAATTAAATTTTTATGAATTAATTCAATTATTCTTTTAGAATTTAATATAATTCTTCTCAAGGATTCGATTATTTATGAATAAATAATTCTACGAGAGAATTCAATTATTAAACATAAATAACAAAATTATTCCCGAAAATTCAATTATTTTCAGTCATTTTAGTAAAATTTTTTGCAAAATTCAATTATTTTCATAAATAACAATATTTATGACAAGAATTCAATTATTTTTGAAAAGTATAAAATTTCTTCTTGTTAATTCAATTATTAGGACAAATTCTAATAAAACCCTTCGCAAGAATTCAATTATTTTTGTAAATAATAAAAGCTTTTTAGGCATTGAATTTTTTAAATTTTAATAAAATACCACACAGATTTTCAATTATTGTGAAATATTTTAATAGAATTCTTTGTAAAATTTAATTATTTTTAAAAACTTTTCCTAAATTCCATAATTTTTAAATGTTTTTAAAAAATTTGCAAACAGAATTGAATTAGTTATAATAATATTTATAATAATAAATTATTTTATTGAATTATTTATTGAATTATTTATAATAACAATTTTTAAATAATTCAATTCTGTTTGCAAATTTTTTAAAAACATTTAAAAATTATGGAATTTAGAAAAGTTTTTAAAATTAATTCAGTTTTACAAAGAATTGTTTTGAAATATTTCACAATAATTTAATATCTGTGTGGTATTTTATTAGAATTTAATTAAAAAATTCAATACCTAAAAATCATCGTAAGAATTTAATTTTTTCAGGGAATAATAACAATTTCTCAGGAATTCAATACAATTAGTCGAAAGAAATGAATTATTTAAAAAAAAATTTTTATACTTCGTAAGATTTAAATGATTTTCATAAATATTAAAATTCTTTCACGAATAATAAAATTCGTTGCAAAAATTCAATTTATTAGCATTAGAATAAGAAAGAAGTGAATATTTTTCTAAAAATTAGGAGAATGTCAAAAAAATAAAATATAGAAAGAAATTTTTGTCAGTTTTATAAAGTTTCTAAAACGTTGGTTTTTGCGTGAAATTTAAAAAAATGGAAAAGTCCATGCAAAAACTTGTTGAATTTAAAAATTGATTTAAAAAACCTTTCCAAAATCAGCTTTGTTATAATTTTAAATCCGTATTAGATGTTTTTTAAAATTTCCTCATTTTCCGAATGAGAAAATAAAAAATCGTAAAGCGAATTATAATGCCGGCTTGTTTTGGTGATTACAATTAGATCGTTGGAACAAATTTTTTTTTAACACACAAGGCATTAGTGATTATAAATTAAAAAAAAAAAAACTCTCCTTTTGAACGGTCTAAAAAGAAGATGTTTGTAAATAGAGGGAAAATGATTTGAACGTCCTCGCAGTGGGAGAATAGGATTTAATGAAGATTCAAGAGACGCGAATGTTAGAAGTAATGCCGACCACTCGGCAATTCAATGGGAGCTTCCACGAAGCTTCCAAGACACAAGATCTCCTCTAGAAACTCTGATTAGAGAAATTCCTGACTGGACGTGCAATGCTGTGCCGAGACACGAATTTAGACGTATACCAGGTGGACCATGGCGTTTATTAAGTCTCACATTTAACATATTTCTCCTCGCACTATATAGAACACTACGTTACGCGCCATTTCAAATTTTCCAAAAATTCTCCAACATTTAATTATTTATCGCCAGGCTTCTCACTTTATTTCTGCATTTCATCTACACGCATATTTCACAGTTTCTTATTAATTTTTTTATTCAGCTACTACACTGGGAAAACATTATATTCGTTTCAAGTAAAAAAAATAATTTTAAGTGATTTTGTTTTATTGCGAAATTAGTTTGTAAGCTTAATTCCAATATATAGAAAATATTTACTGCTTTGATTCAAAAATAATTTTTGTTTCAATCATTATGTTTAATTTAAACATATTTTCTGTTTTGGTTTAAACAAACAATATGTTTAAAAATGTTATGTTTGATTCAAACTTAAAAGTTAACTACTAATAATTTAAAATCAATCACAACTTATGTTTGAATTAAATATATTATTTCTATAAATGAACCAAAAAATATGTTTGAATTAATTTTCAATTTGTTTGACTGTATAGCAAAGATATTTTAAGTTTGATTTAAACAAAATATGTTTGAATGAAATAAATCGTTTTCTCAGTGTAGCTTGTTTTAATTTTAAATTTAGTTTGTGTTTGTTTTTTTTTGTTCTTTAGATTAGTTGATTAAATTAGTCTATGGACTAATTTATAGTTATACTTTATAAAGTTTCCGTTTTTGAATTTTTATGAATATTATGAATATTATGTTAATAGAAGTGTTAATAAAAAATTGCGAAAAACAAGAAGAAAAGTGGAATAAAATTTTTCTCGTTTGGATAATTTAGACGACGATGAAGACGTGCGCCACGCACGCCAGGAACGGAGAGAGATTACGTGAAACTTGCAGAAAGGTCAATTCAAGTGGAGAAATGCGGTAATTACTTTTATGTTCATAACACTCTTGAGTTTCAAGTTCGGGTAATTTAAAACTGCGAAGGTTGCATGCCAATGTCGTGCAGTGACGTGTACGTCACCATAGAAATTAAAATGGCTTAAGGAGGTATTTTCGAACTTTGTCTGAGGAAGGGTAAATGCGCCCAGAACGAGGTAAAGGACCGACGATTCGCGGAATGTAACGGTCACCGTGTAATCCGCGGTGCAAAAAAATAACCGAATCATCAGCGACGTGTTTCGAAAAAATGCCACTCCTGCAATTATCACTGATTTTATTTTCTTAATTCTCCTTTTAATCCTTTTTTAATTCTTTTTTTACTTTTTTTACTTCCTTTTTTACTTCTTTTTTTTACTTCTACACTGTGCGTACATTATACGAAACGCATGCGACTGCTCCCGAAATTTTATTTTACATAAATATCATTTGACATAAAACCGCATTTTTCAAAAATATCATTTGACAAAAAATATATTTAGTATTTTGAAATTTATTTCGTATTTACGTCAAATGAAACTTATGTCAGGTGAACTTTATGTAAAAAAATATTTTTGTCAAATGGATTGTAACAAAAATTTATTTTAACTAGCGAAAATAAATTCTTCTTTCATTAGCATTGAAAAATTTAATTATTCAGAAAAATTCTACTCAAAATTATTCAATAATAAATAATAATAAATAATAATAAATAATAATAGATAATAATAAATAATAATAATAAAAAAATAATAATAAAAAAATAATAATAAATTATTTATAAAAATTGTTTTTTATTCTAACTCAAAAGTATTTCTCTAAATATATTCAGGAAAGTCAGAAAAAAATCAGAAAATTTTGTCAAAAGTACGGAAACAATATTTAATTTCGAAAATTCGTAAGAAAATATTCTGAATGTATCTCATCATTCTCATTATTGAAAAGATTTTATTCATTTCAAACATTTCTTATTTTATTACCAACAATTGAACTTTACCGATTTTTATCAATTATTTTGGAATAATTTTTTTGCTTAAAAATTTAAAAAGTAATTGAATTTTGTAAAATTTGGGTTCAATTTAATTAATTTAATTTAAATTTTCAATGAATTTCATTAGAAATTTGAAAGATAATTTAGGTTTATGAAAAACTTTAATAATTAAAATTCTTTATAAAATTTGTTATATTTTTTAATACACATTTCATTCATTATTAAAAGTAATAATGGATTTATGGATGAATTTTACTTAAAACACTAAAAAAATTGAATTTTGATGGAAAAATTATAAATGTTTGCAAAAACTCAATTATATTCAATTTTTTTTAATATTCCCGTCAAAATTTAAAAAATTGTTAACAAAATTTTTGGTAAAATTCAATTATTTAAAAAATTGTTAACAAAATTTTTGGTAAAATTCAATTATTTAAAAAATTGTTAAGAAAATTTTTGTCAAAATTCAATTTTTCAACAAAATTTTTGGCAAAATTCAATTATTTAACAAATTTTTAACAAAATTTCTCGCAAAATTCAATTATTTAAAAAATTGTTAACAAAATTTTTGGTAAAATTCAATTATTTAAAAAATTGTTAACAAATTTTTTGTCAAAATTCAAATTTTTAACAAAATTTTTGGCAAAATTCAATTATTTAACAAATTTTAAACAAAATTTCTCGCAAAATTCAATTATTTAAAAAATTTTTAACAAAATTTCTCGCAAAATTCAATTATTTAAAAAATTGTTAACAAAATTTTTGGTAAAATTCAATTATTTAAAAAATTGTTAACAAATTTTTTGTCAAAATTCAAATTTTTAACAAAATTTTTGGCAAAATTTCTCGCAAAATTCAATTATTTAAAAAATTGTTAACAAAATTTTTGGTAAAATTCAATTATTTAAAAAATTGTTAACAAATTTTTTGTCAAAATTCAAATTTTTAACAAAATTTTTGGCAAAATTCAATTATTTAACAAATTTTTAACAAAATTTCTCGCAAAATTCAATTATTTAAAAAATTTTTAACAAAATTTCTCGCAATATTCAATTATTTAAAAAAGTTTTAATAAAATTCTTTGCAAAAATTCAATTATTTCCAAAAATCTTTCTCAATTTAATATGAATTCTATTAGTGACAATTTTTTAAAATAAATTTCGTTTCTTCTTAAAAATGTTAATAAAAATCGCCAAACGAAATCAATAATTTCGTATTATTAATGTAGTAAAAAATTATTTTATTTTAAAAACCAGGAAAATTTCCATTTTTTAAACTGAAAAAATCAGGAACTTTCAAATGAAAAAATGCGTGACAACTCTGATCAAGTCTTTAATGAATTTCTCAAGCAAAACAAATAATAAAATAAATATATTTCTGCCCAAAAGTCAGAATAAGAATAATCGTAATGTAAATTATTTGAAAATAACTGAAAATGTTATTAAAAAAATGAATACGACGATTATTATAGTTTATAATAATAATAATTAATAATAATAATAATAATAATAATAATAATAATTATTATTATTATTATTATTATTATTAAACGCAATTTTTGAAAAGGCAAAATCACTTCCACTTTGGGAAAATTTTAATAAAACAGAACAGTCGGTTAATTAAAAAAAAACTGGGAACACAATTCACAATCTAGAATTACAGGCAAAATTGCACAATAGTTGATGACTAGTTTGGCATAAAGCATTCACTATGCGAGCAATCTTTATCAGCTCACTGGCCATAAACTATATTTTGCAGCAATAATAATGTCGGCACGGCAAAGGTTTAATTACCATTAAATTGTTAGTTTTCACGCGAACAGTTTTTCTTCCATTTAAATAATTTTACCTCTTCAGAGAAGAATTTTCCGCATAACATATTTAAAAGACTTGATTTTAAATATTCTTCACAAGAAAAAAAATTCTCTAGTCATTTTTTTCCCTGTATAGAATTATTTTTCTATTATTATTATTATTATTATTCTATTTCTATTATTAATATTATTCTATTTTTCTAAACCGAAAGTTAGAGGGATATTCCATCATTTAAAAATTGCGAAACAGAATTCTTTTTTGCAATAATAATAAAACTAAGGAAAGGTTATAGTAATTCAGTGCGAGAGTTGAATGCTAATTAGTTGAATAATTTCAATTAATAATTAATAATTCTCATTATTATAGAGTATATTTAATTATGTGTGTGTATGTGTTTTAATTATTTTTTCATCAGCAGTATTAATATGTTGGCTGATAATGTAAGTAATAAAAGTCGGACAAACGCGGTTATACCTAAACGTTGCACGTACAAGGAAGAATTTCGCGCAATCACGTGTTTTTTTTTATCCCATGTAGCAATCAGCGATCATCAATTTTCAGGACCGTTATTTCTTATACGATTGTCTTATTTTTGCGCCCCTTTTTTTTTACTTTTAGTTATACAAGAGTCTTTTTTCTCGTGTTTGATATAAATTAAGAAAACATGTTCTTGCGGTCCTGGGATGAGTGGCAGAATTTTAACTTCTGACATTTTTTTTTCTCCTTGAAGAAACTATTGTCACTGATTCAAATTTAGATTTAAAACGCGTATTAATTATTAAAACGAGTAAAAAAAAATAGAAATAAAATAGGATAAAAAAGTAATTAATGTGAAAAGTCCAGAAAATGGAACAATTGTTCTGCAAACATGGCAACAGTCACCAAACACATTGGATGAAAAAAAAGAAAGGATGAAAATAAATCATACAAGCTACGAATTTTGTGTATGTACCGTACACGGGACTCTGTATTCTATAAACCTTTTTGGGTTTTTTTTCCAATGCGCTAGAAATTGCTTTTACAATAATGAAATATACCCATAAATACAGAGAATGAAAGCGCGGCAAAGGCAAAGTATTTTTTTCTTTTTTTTTAAAGAAAATACGTTTCTATTATAAACGCAGCACTCTCTTTAGTTTGTAGCGCGTGAATTGTCAACAGCATTAATACAGCGGAACATAACTCGAGAACCAAAAAATGGAGGGCATGAGCACGTAATGCATTAGTCGTGTGCACTATTCTTGTGTTTAACATACTTATAACATGTTGTACACATAACAGGGAACAATACTCAAGTGGTTTATTCCTTTGCCAGGTATTGTCGACTTACATTACACATTATAAAGTTAGGAAAAACCACGACAATGTGCACACCATACACACACAAACATACGCGTAAAGTTTGTAATGCATAAGGCATTTGCCCGAGTTGTGTAATCAGACACACTTTGTTCATGATTCACATTGCTTTTCTTCTTTCTATATTCATCTTGAATTCGTATTTTTTCTTTCTTAAATTCCCTTTTTTCCAAATATTTATTTCATTGAAGAAGAAAAAATTTAATTCAAAGAAAAAAAAGCGGTGAAATATTTTGTCATTCTCTAAAATTGAATTAGTAAAAATGTTTACTAAACGAAAAAGGAATTTAAGAAAAAAAATAGGAATTCAAGTTGAAAGAAAGAAGAAAATCAATGTGAATTAGTAAAAATGTTTACTACACGAAAAGGGAATTTAGGCAAAAAAAAATGCGAATTCAAGTTGAAAGAAAGAAGAAAACCAATGTGAATTAGTAAAAATGTTTACTAATTTGAATTAGTGTCTGACTTTTTGCTTTTGAAATTTGAATTAGTAATAAATAGTCATTTTTACTAATTTATTAGTCAACTTTACTAATTCAAAAGCAAAAAATCAGTCACTAACTCAAATTAGTAACAATTTTTACAAATTCAAATTTATAGAATGACAAAATATTTTTTCTTTCAATTAAATTTTTTCTCTCAATTAAATAAATATTTGGAATTATTCCAAGTTTTTAAAACAACATTTATTATTAATTAGAAACATATTTGAAAACATCAATAACTTCATTTTTGAATAAATATTTAGTCATTATTTTTTCATAGAAAAATTAGGATTTAAAAAAATTTAACGTTTTTTTCTTTATTCTTCCAAGAAATCAATTATTAGCAAAGAAAAAAATTTTTATTTCTTTCTCAAAATAATTTGTCAAAATTCAATTATTTTCAATGTCTACTACTTCAAAAAAAATTTCACAAAAGAATTTAATTATTTAAATAGCAATTTTATAGTAAAATTCGTCTTAAGAATTCAATTATTTTCAAAAGTAATATAATTCTATGCAAAAATTCAAATTATGTTCGAAAATTAACCAAAATTCTCGCCAATTTTCAATTACTTTTATAAATAATAAAAATTTTCTCCGACATTCAAACATTTTTGGAAAATTTTAATAAAATTCTTGTCAGAATTTCAATTTACATTTATCATGGAAAAATATTTTTAAAAAAAATTTTGTTGACAATATTTTAAGTATAAATTTAATTATTTTCATAAATAAGAAAACTTATCGAAGAATTTCAATTATTTTTAATACTATTCTAAATTAATTAATTCAAAAATTCAATTATTTTGACAAATAAAGTTTTAATTAAACTCTTCCTAGTTATTCAAATATTTACATAAATAATTCTTCAAAAGAATTCCATTATGTCTATAAATCACGAAACTATTTCTGAAAATTCAATTATTTTGAGGAATTTTAATAAAAATTCTTTGCAAAATTCAATTATTTTTTATAAATAACAATGTTTATCACTAGAATTCAATTATTTTTAGAAAACAAAATTTTTCACTGAAATTCAATTCTTTTAAAACATTTAAATTAGTTTTTTTTAGTAATTTTAATAAAATTCGTCTCAAAAATTCAATTATTTTCAAAAATAATAAATTCTTTGCAAAAATGATATTATGTTAAAAAATTTACAAAAATTCTCGTCCATTTTCAATTACTTTTATAAATAATACAATTTTTCTCCAAAATTCAAACATTTCTGCAAAATTTTAATGAAATTCTCGTCGCAGAATTTCAATTATTTTTAATATATGTACAATTTTTATCAAAATTCTCGAGAAATGAAATTATTCCTAAAAAAATTATTGAAATTTGTCGAGAGAATTCAATTATTTAAAAATTTGTTCATAAAATTCTTTATGAAAATTCAATTTTAAGAAACATTCAAGTATTCAATAAAGTATTTATTTTTACAGTAAAAAAATTCAATTATTAAACAAAAAATTTTATAATATTCTACACAAACATTCAATTATTTTTCCTAAAATAAAAATTTTCAAAAAATTATTGCAGAATTTCAAGTATTTTTAATCGAATTTCTCGGAAAATGTAATTTTCTGGAATTTTATCAAAATTCGTCGAAAGAATTCTATTATTTAAAAATCCTGTTAATAAAATTATTTACCAGAATTGAATTTGAAGAAAAATCGAATTATTCAATAAATTATCTTTCTTTGTATTTAAATAATTGAATTCTCGTAAAATTTTATGATAATAATTGATTTTGTAAAATAAGTTTCAGTTAAAATTTTAGATAAAATTTGATATTTTTATTTCATTACATATATTTAATTGAAGAATTTACGAATAATTAAATTTTCGTAAAATTGAAGATTCTAAACAAATGGATTTGAAAATTGTCAAAGAACTTTTTCGAAAATTATTAAAATTTATTGATTTAAAGAAAAATTTTAGTTAAAAATTCTAAAAATAATAATCGTAATGATGAAAATCATTTTTGAAGAAGTTACAGTAAAAAGTAGCAAGTGAATTTTAAAAAAAATTAATTCTACAGAATTGTTCGTTAAAAGTATAAAAAATTCAAATTTTGAAAGATTTTAATTTAAAATCTTTTGAAAATTTAAATATTTCTAAAAAATTAAATTAGAATTGAATTCTCTTAACGAATTTTAATAAAATTTTTAAGAATCATTTCAGTTTTCAAAAAATTTGATGAAACGAATTTTATAAATAATATGTTAAAAAAATTAAAATTCTACCAAGAATTTTATTAAAATTTTTCTAACTAATTGAATTTCGGAGAAAAATGGAATTATTTATAAAGAGAATTGAAATTTTGATTAAACTTTCTGTAAATTGTTGAATATAATTTATTTTAAATTTAGTTTTTTTTTTATTTTTAATAAAATTCATTTAGAATTGAAATTTTACGCAATAAATAATAAATTTGATTTTTTACAAAGAATTTTATTAAAATTATTTTGAAAACAATTAAATTGTTACTGAAGAATTTCATTAAAATTTTAGAAAAAATAATTTAATTCTTGAAAGCATAAATAAAAAGAGAATAAAAAAACCAAATTTTATAAAAGCAAAAGTGCTTAAAACTTTTGCTCAATGTTCAATTCTAAAATAATAAATATTCTGAATAAAATTTCGTTTGAAAAAATAATTATGGGCCAATTAAAATTTATGAAGAAATTGAATATCAACTTTTTTGTAATGTAAAGCGACTGTTTAAGAAGCTATAGTGTAAAAAATGTTAAATCAAGTTATAAAATATTCACTATGCTACAGCAAAAATAAACTAATTAAAGTTTATGTCTTTACTTTTAAGTCTATTCTATACCCATCATTTACATATTTAAACTCTATACGTTAGTAATAAACTTTAAAAATAAAATAAAATAAAAAAAAACTATGGTTAACAAATTTTTTTTACGTTACCTATTAACTGTTCTTGTCTATGTGGAAAAATACCACAAAAATATATATTGTGAGTAAAAAAAATTTTTCTATTTTTTGGAAATATTTGGTTTTGAAAAATTAATTTCAGTGAAACTATAACAAAACTTGTATAATATTTTCAAGGAAATTGTAATTGTTTCTAAAAAAAATTCTGGGGGAAAATTCAAATAATCAGAGGATTGCAATGGCCATAAAAAAATTGTTTAGAAAATATTTTGATCCTTTCTGAAAATTTACTTTTTCTCAAAATTGATTTGATTTGTTAAAAAATCGATAATAGTTAAAAAAAAAAGTACGAAAAACACAATTTCCCCGAAGTGAAAAAAAAATTAAATTAGTCACATTTTCAAAATGAAAAACCTCAAAAATTTGTTTTCAAAGACACTGACTTGGGAAATACATTCTCTCCCTCTATAATTGAATAAGAAATTGAAAACAAAAGCATGAAAATAATATATTATTTTCGAAAGATTGATAGTGCAGACCATAAACGTAATTAAGATATAAGTTAATTATTTAATTAGGATAATTTCTATGCATTCGGTTACTAGAAACTCGGCACATTTCATGTACGCACACAGAAGGAGAGTAAATAAATAAAAAACCTATTATAAAATACGTGAATTAATAATTAATCAGTGAGGACAAAAAAACAAGTTATCTCGCTATTTATAAATATATATACAACACTTAAGTAATACTGAAAAGGCAAAAGTAAGTATAAATTGTTTGAGAACTAGGTTAAGCTATCTATAACGCGAATATAACATATCAACATTATTGGCATATTGACTTGATCACTCATTTAATATTTGTCCCCCAGGCGTGGAGACTTTCTGTGCGCGCGAGAGTTTTAAAACCCGTATTAGTAGAAAAAGTTGTTTCTCGTCAGCCAATTGCCCGCAGAAATTTTATATATATATATATATATATATATATATACAAATATATACATACAAATTCAGTCCAGGGTTGTAATTTCAAGACCTCGTTAATGTTTCTTTATCACTGCTCATAATTTCAGTAATTATTATTTGACCAGTAGCAAATTTATTTTGCAATTTACATAACGTGCCAATCGACGCAAAAAAAGTATTCCTTACACACATATGACTGGTATTTAAATCAAAAAACATATTTCCTGATATCAATATTATAAATTATTTGCCACTTCTCGGAACTATTATTTCGATAAACTTTCCCCGGGTGGTTAAATGCATGTATCGATTTCCATTTGTTATTTGTTAATAATTTGGTGAATTAATGTTTATTACGATTTTTGATTTATTAATTGGAACGACTCTTGTACCTGAATATTAATTATTACTACTATTTAATAAAAAAAACATATATATATATAATATTTTTTTTAAACATTAAAAAAAATTTTTTTTTTACGTTTGACTTGAATTTCAATTTTATTATCAAGTATATAACTTTAGATTTGCTATTTTCCAATTCAGTATTTTAGTGTTAATTAACTTTCTATTTTGTTTAATATTTCGTTAACTATCTCTAAATTTCATGTAGAAAAAACTTTTACCACAATTTGACAATATTTTTTAATTTAAATTATTTTTAATTTAATTTAATTTAATTTTACACTGAAAAAAAAATTTAATTGATTCAAATAACTGAATAGTTGACTATTATCGCAATTAAATATTTACTTGAATCAAATAATATTTATTCGAGCCAATTAAATTTTTTTCCAGTGTAATTTATTTGAAAATTATTTTTTAAATTAAAAAACAAAATTCATTCTAATTAATTTTAATTAATTATTTTTCTTTTTTGGATATTAATTTTCAAAGACACTTAAGGTGAAAAAAAAATTTCTTTCATTTTGAATGTTCAAAATTTTAGCCACACTTTTTTTTATTATTTAAATGTAAATTTTCATTACTTGATAACAAGTTTACTAATAATTAGTCGTATCTACTAATTTGTAGACAAAAAACTGATGTTTTGTAATTTTAATTAGTGACTCACTTTTTACTTATTAATTATTGAAAAATTTTTAATATAAATTCGTAGAAATTACTATTTATTAGTGAAATTAATTAATTTAGAAGGCAAAAAAAGTCTGTAATTTAAATTAGTAATAAAATTAAATTTTACTGGTAAATTAGTAAAATTAAATTACTAAATTATTAGCAATTAATTTTAATTGGTAAAATTTACTAATTAAAATTAAAAAGGAAGGTCAGTCACTAAATTAACATTAAATTATAGGCACTTAGCTTAGAATTAAATTATTTTTAAAATAGTAACAAATTAATAAAATTTAATTTTACTTATTAATTAGTAAAAATTGCTATTTATTGGAAACATTTACTAACTGAGAAGTAAAAAGTAAATTATTAATTTAAATAATAAGTAAACTTTTTTAGTAACTTAAACTTCGAAATAATATTTTTGTCATTAATTTTTTATTTTTGACTAATTTTAATTTTTAAGTAATATTATTATTACTTATTATTTATTTTATTTATTTATTTTTATTTAATATTTATTTTATTTATTTATTTTTATTTAATATTTATTTTGTTTATTCCAAAAATTAGTTTTTTCACTAATAATCATTATTAGTTGTGTTTAAATAATAATTAGCTATTTTCTGCTAACAGTTCGTTATTTTCTACTAAAAACTAGTGTTCGTCGGCAAAATTATTTTTCCAATTTTGTCATTAATTACAGAATTTCGTACTTTCTCAAATTGTATAAACTTTCTTTTGAAACCCCATAACAATACGAGTGACGATTTACAATAATACAAAAGTAACGAACAATTGCGCCAATTCAGTTGTACGTGACCGCGGTTTTTAAACAGTGTCGAGTCACCACGAATTCTACCCTAAAAGAAAAAAAAACCCGCAGCAAAAGGGAGAAGTTTTTTTTTTTATATGGTAGAGAAAAATTTCTCCCTTTTTCGTGATTTTTTTTTCATTTATCTATATACTTATATTAAAAAAAATAATTATAATAATAAGAATAATCATAATCAGAAATAATGTTTGGACAAAAGGGAATTTTTCTTTCCCCTATGATTTCGTTTTTTTTGGAAAATTAAAAAAATGTATTAAGATAAGAGAAAAGAAAATATAACTAATCGCGAGTAATTAAATTTTATATAATATTTTCCTGAAAATTAAATTTAGTGACGTTAACGACTTTGGTATGTCAGAAGACTCATTGGTCCAACCCAATGGCGTGGGCGTTTAGGCCAATCACCGGAAATGTTAAGAATTTCTTCGCAAATGATAAAAGTCAAGGACAATGAGAGTAATATTGTTATTTAAGTATCCATCGGTTACGAGAAAGTTAGATAATTTTATGTTTCGTATTGAAATCACTTTTTTAAGTTATCGAGCAATTAATATTTTATTATCCTTTTTTAATTATTAACAAAAATTATATTAATTAATTCAATATTATTATATTAAAAATTATTCATATTTATTATTTAATTTAACTCTGCGAAATATTTTTTTTTAATACAAAATAATGCGTAGACAACGAAAAAATGTGTTTTTAAATTAAACATAATTTTTAAATTACATTAAACGTAATTTTTATTGAATCAAACTTATTATGAATTGAATCAAAATTATTATTTTTAATAGAAAATAATATGTATAGCCAACGAAAAAATGTCTTTAAATTAAACAAATTTTTTGATTGAATTAAACGTAATTTTTATTGAATCAAGCTTATTATGAATTGAGTCAAAATTATTTTCTTTTTCAAAAATAATTTTTCGTTGACTGCATGAGAATAAAATTATATTTGATTCAAATAAATTTTTTTATTTTTTTCTCTTAGTAAATTTTATTTTTACTTTATTTACTATTTTTATTATCAGCTTTGGTCTATAATAAGTTTTTTTATTTTTATACTTCTTATTTTTAGTTTATCAACTTTATTTTTCTTTCACTATTCCCATTTATTTTTCATTTTCACCTTTTTTTACTTTTCATTCAGTTTTTTCTATTTTTATTTTTTCATTGTTTTTTCTAATTACCACAGTTTTCATTCATTCAGTTTTTACAATTTTTATTTTTTCATTGTTTTTTCTAATTTCCATAGTGTTCATTCATTCAGTTTTTACTATTTTTATTTTTTCATTGTTTTTTCTATTTTCACAGATTTCAGGAATATGTTTTTTGACATAAAAAAAATTGTTATTACCTAATTTTTTTTTTAATTTTTAAATAAAAATTATAAAGGAAATTTTTTTAAAAAATTTAAAAACTGAAACACGACTTTCTATGTAGGTACTAGATATACTGTGATTTAAATTTTAATGAGAAATAATAAAAATTGCTATAAACAAAATTATAGAAGCAAAGTAAAATAACACTTGGAAAGGTATTCATTAAAGAAATTCTCGAAAACTTCCATACTTACATTTTAGCGATAAAAGAAAAATATAATAATTACAGTGTCGATTTTCTACCACAAGGCTGTGAGGAAGTGACAAACTATCAGATTGTCGTAATAGTACAGCCTTGAGTAACAAAAACCTCTCTTTTTCTATTGTTCTCCAGTAATAACTCTTTTAATAGACAACAAAATTTTTTTTTTCAAAAAAAAAAACGAGAAACAGTTAATTGTCTTTTAATATTTTTACTTCACTCGCCGATTTCTTTAAGTCTAGTATGCTACTTTTTACTCAAAATACTTCTTTTTATGAAACACAATATAATAATAAGTTAAATTCAATATATAGACATTTTTTTTGTTGATGGAAAATGTTTTTAAAACATACTTAAAATTATTTTTGTCCTAGTTTTTAATTTTAAATATCAATTTGTTTAGTGAAGAAATTATTTCTGTAAATAATTATAGAATTAAAACTATTTGTGTCCTAGTTTTTAATTTTAAATATCAATTTATTTTAGTGAATAAATTAATTCTGTAAAAAAATTATAGAATTAAAACTATATTTGTATCCTACTTTTTGATTTGAAATATCAATTTATTTAGTGAAGAAATCAATTCTGTAAATAATTAAAGAATTACGATTATTTAGATACGAATTTTTTTGAGATTCAATATGGAGATAATATTGTCCACCTACGAACGCCAAGGTCACCGCTAGATGGCAGTTTTATTTCTTGGAATTTCCCCTGACACCTGGTGGCGACCTTGACGTTCTCTAGTGGAGCTATTAAACCACCATTTTATTTCTCAAAAATAAATTTAAATAATTACTATGTCACAGTTTTTCTCTATTTTTAAAGCTTTTTCTTATAATAATTTAAATCAATTTAAAAAAAAAGTATAATATTTATTATTCTTATAATACTGTTTTGGAGTATAATTATTAGTTTATCTAGACAGATTTAAGTAAATAATTTTTTTCTAAATGATAATAATAAAAATAATAATAACGATAATAATAATAATAAAAAATATATAATAATTATAAGAATGATAATAATAATTATAATAATAATAATAGTAATAATAGAAAAGTATAATAAAAGAAAAAAAGGAAAGTATAATATAATAATAATAATAATAATAATAATAATATTTATAGATACATATGTAGTCTACGCACTGTTTATAATGCAGTTTCTTTATCCATGAGAGAAACCAGACTCAAAGCTTAAATAGCCTTCGAATGAATGGCAAAACAGGAGAAGAATTCTTGTTAAAATAGTCGAGTCATGTTTCACGAATTACAATTTTTGACAATGATACTTTTTGATGCACATGATGACTTTATATTTTTTTTATTCTTTTTTGTAGCACGTAATAAAAAATTTTTTTTTTGTAAAATCTCTTTTCTCTCATTAAAAATTTCAAGAAAAGAAAGCAACACTTCTAACAATCATAAACGAGAAGTAATCCGTATGAAAAAATATTTTTTCGAATGATGAAGATAAAAAAGTACATCATTATTACTATTACTATTATTATTATTATTATTATTATTATTATTATTATTATTATTATTATTATTATTATTATTATTATTATTATTATTATTATTATTACTATTACTAATTAATAATTAAAGCTCCCCTAAAGTTCTGAACGTTCAAATGAACAAAATATATTTATTTCCTCTAAAAATTAAATTTTTTTGCAATTATTTTTGCGTCACTAACAAAGAAATTAATAACTGAGTTTCTAAACGTAAAATTTCAGTTTTTTAAAATTTTTTTATAATTAGTAAATTATTAAAATATCTCCACACTGAAAAAAAAAATTTATTTGATTCAAATAACCGATTATTTGATTATTATCAAATAAATATTTACTTGAATCAAATCATTTTTATTTGAATCAATTAAATAATATTTGCTTCAAATACTGAAATATTTAATTCAAATACAATTAATTTGATTTAAATACAAATTATTTGATTCAAGTATAAATATTTATTTGATAATAGTCAAATAATCGGTTATTTGAAACAAATAATTTTTTTTTTCAGTGTAATAAAAAATATTTCGTTCATTTGAACGTTTTAAAATTTGAGGACCATAATAATTAAGACTATCAAGTGATAAAATTAAGAAATTACATTATTATTATTATTGTTATAATTATGAATTTTTTAAATATTATAATAATAGTAGAAAAATGAGAAACGTTCCTTGTGGAATAATTTTCATCGCTTATGTTTCAATTAACATCATTCTTACGTGTATAAATTTATCATTTTTCTCCTTTACAGATAGAGAGAGAAAGAGAGGGACTCGTCTTTCTCAGCTCTCATAAAGAATGATAAAACAATTTACGCTTATTATTCGCACTTTTCATAATTACAAAGTAGAAGAAAGAAATGCATTAATGGAGGTCAAAGTTCAATTTAACATGGCAACTGAATTTATAAAGTATGTAGTAGATTTGTGTCCATTCAGAGAGCTAGGAGTTTATTCTTATCTCGCCTATAATGTCACAAAGGAGTATTGCCAAGACTTTGTTGTACATTTATAATGTCCAGGTCGAAGAAAATTTTTATCGCTCTCGATTCAATTTCACGAGTTGCAAAATTTTCATTTCTACTCTTGTGCAATTTTACAGCACCTGATTTTTGTGATTTTTACCTTCAGTGGCAATTTCATTGTCATTTCTGTCCTTTACTTTTTTTTCACTTTCATTTTCTTTTTTCTTTTTAATTTTAATTTTAATTTTCTCTTTTATTTTTACTTTCACTTTCATTTTCACTTTTATTTTTACTTTCACTTCTACTTTGACTTTTTTTTCAATTTCACTTTCATTTTTATTATTTTCATTTTGACATTCATTTCCACTTTCATCATTACTTTCATTTTGACATTCATTTCTACTTTCATTATTACTTTCATTTTGACATTAATTTTCATTTTCATTATTACTTTCATTTTGCTATTCATTTTAAATTTAATTTTTTTTGGTAATTTTTGTAGTCATTAAAAAATTTTTTTTTTATTTAAAGAAATTTTTTTCACTTTCATTAATACTTTCATTTTGACTTTTATTTTCGATTTTATTACTTTCATTTTCAATTTTTGGTGCGATTATGCAAATTTATTTTGATTTTCAGTTTTAATTTTCGTTTTTATTTTCACTTTTATTTCCACTTTCAATTTTATTTACATGTTAATTTTCACATTACTTTCATTTTGACTTTCATTTTCAATTTAATTACTTTCATTTTGACATTCATATTCACTTTCATTATTACTTTTTCAACTTTCATTTTCATTTTTATTTTTACGGTTATTTAAAATTTTTTTTTTATTCAAAGAAATTTTTTCACTAATTTTTTTTTTTTGTTTAATTGTACTTTTACTTTTTCTATTAATTTATTGAATATTTATTATTAACTTCGTTAATTTCTTGTCTTTTTGCTTTAGAATGAGTAAATTTTACTATAATAAATTAGCAGAAATTAATATTTAAAAGAAAATTTACTAATTAAATTGCAATGAAATTGTAAATAAAAGCGAATGTTACAGTGAAAATGAAAGTGAAATGGAGATGAAAATGAAAGTGCAAATAAAAGTGAAAAACAAATTGAAAATAAAACTAAAATTAATACTGAAAATAAAAGAGAAAATAAACGTGAAAATAAGAGGGAAAATGAAAGTGAAAATGAACATGTAAATAAAATTGAAACTGAAAGTGAAAATGAACGGGAAAGTGAAAATAAAAATGAAAATATAAATAAAATTGAAAATAAAAATAAACGAGAGAATGAAAATGAACATGTAAATAAAATTGAAAATGAAAGTGAAAATGAATGTGTAAATAAAAATGAAAGTGAAAACGAAAGTCAAAATAAAATCGAAAATTAAAACCAAAAATCAAAAGTAAATTTGCATAATCGCACGAAAAACTGTTTTTAACTTAATTATTTTCGAATTCACTTTGTCTTCACTCCCGATTGAATTTCAATAAATTTATCGCCTTAAGACTTAAGAGTGAAGAAAGTGAAATTTATTTATATATATATAAATTTATTTTTTTTCGCCTCGCTTTTGCTAAAATAAACTCGGCATTATCAAGTCCTTGAGTCCTCTTTCTCCGGTTACAGGAACCGTCGAATTAAAAGAAGGTTCTTCTCGCTAAGGACCGAGAGGGGTCGAGGGGAAAGTTAAGATCTCGTCGATATACACTCGAGGACGATTAATCGCGGGCGCCGTATCGCTTCGAGTGCATCGACTTTCATTTCGGAGTAAGTATATATATATATATATATATATTCCCCCTCGCACAAAGTGAAAAATACGACTAATTTAATTTAGCCTTTGTAAAAATTAAAAAAAAAAAATGAGGAACAACTTTTCTCGATACTTCCCATTTAACAAAAGAAGGTAAATGCTCTCTGAAGCAAAAATTTTGTATTACATGAATTATGAGGTAGTTATATAAAATGAATTGAACACCGGTAGCACCGGAGAGGAGAATAAAATTATTTTATACACGATCCGTAAAATATAATTTACTGTCAAATTATTGACAACTTTAAACGGAATTTTTTCCTATTTTTCACAAGTTTTTTAGAAATTTATTTAATTTATTTATTTACATAGAAAAAATATTATTTTTTACTAATTGTATTAATTAAAAATACTAATTATGTTTAGTAACAAAAAATCGTTGTTTTTATCAATGATGTTAATTAAAAATAAACTTTTCTATTTTTACTTTTTAGTGAAAATAAAAAAATTGTTATTTATTTAAATATACAGGTAAATAATTAATTAAAGAATAAGAGCATATTTTTTGTAAAAGTTAATTAATGTTTTAAGTATCGATCTCCAGCAAAGTTACTCCCCCTTTTTTTAATCGTTTTAATTTTCAAAAAAGAAAATACAACGTATATTTTATTATAAAATATATATTAAAATAATACTATTTATTATTAAATAAATATTTAGTTAACAATAAAAGATGGTAAAATGAATTAAAAACTTAATTTACCTCAATAGAAATTGTAAAGTAATTTTTTATTTATTTTACTTTTTCTATTTTTTACAAAACTTATTAAATACATGTTTAAAAATTTTTTGTAAAAAATAGAAAAAATAGAACAAGTAAAATAAGTAAAAATAAAAATTATTAAACATATGTTTAACAGTTTTTGTAAAAATGAGAAAAAGTAAAATGAATAGAAACAAAAATTATTAAATATGTTTAATAGTTTTTGAAAAAAATACAAAAGTAAAATAAATAAAAATTATTAAATATGTTTAACAGTTTTTGTAAAAAATAGAAAAAGTAAAATAAATAAAAAATAACTTGAAAATTTCTAAATTTTAATATAACAAAAAATAGAAATGGATCGTTATAAAGAATTATAAAAGTGAATAATTAAAATATAATGTTCCATTATGATAATGAATTATGAAACAACAAGAAGCAGTATAATAACTTTTAAACGATATATCTGAGTCGGAAATTTCTTAATTAAAATATTTTCCTTTTATATTTCAATAATACACACACACACACGTTCCACTTTAATTATACCTAACAATGTGTATATACAATATAATAGAGAAATTTTAATAACAAACAAAAATATTACCTAGATTATATCAGCACGACGTTATTTATCCATAAAAGTATGTAATCCTTTTTGGGTAATATTCAAAATATTCAACACACAATATTGTTTCACTTTCATTGAAAACACAAATATTTTGGAAAAAGAAAAGAATTTCTTCACTATATATATAAAAAGTCCTCGTAAAAAAGTTAACACACCATATACACAAATATAGAACAATCTATTTTCATTTTAAAAAAAGTCGAACTCTATTTTTGAAGCAAGATAATAATTGACAAAACGGAAAAGAAATTAATTATAGAAAAGAAGAAGCTATTTTTGGCGAGCGATTTAGAAATGAAACGAAATTTTTTATTTACATGTAAATTAAATAAAGTTGTAGAAAAAAAAATATTTAAAAATACTTTGCAAATGGAAAATGTTAATAAAATTTAAACAAATTTGTCCCGAAAATTTTTACGAAGTAAATATTAAAATTAAATGAGAAAATTTTGAAACATCTTTGTCACTTGAATTTCACTCTATTTGAAATTTGGTATTTAAATAAATTAGATTTCTTTAATAATTTTGAACTTGTATTTTTTTTTACAATTATTTTTTTATTTTGTTAATTTTATTTATTCTTATCTCCTCGTCTTACGTTTTACTTTACTTAGTTAAATGACAATGACAATAAATTACGATAATTATAATGATAGTAATAATAATGATAATAATAAAAATAGTACTAATAATTAAAAGAATAATAATAATAATATAAAACAAAACAAAAAGTAATAAAAACATGAATTATTAATTATTATTTTACACAAAATTTTATTTTATGTTCATTTACAATAACAAATTTTTTAAATTTAAATCCTGAGATGAATTATCTTAAAGTTCGTTAAAATAATTCAATTGCCTTGAAAAATTGTATTATTAAGAAAAATAATTGAATTATTGTGAAGAATTTAATAAAAATTCTTTAAAATAATTGAATTTCCTTGAAAAATTATATTATTCATGAAAATTATTAAACTCTTGGAATCAATTTTATTTAAATTTGAAAAAAATTAAATCTCGAGATAAATTCAATTATTCAATATCATTTATGGAAATAATTGAATTCTTGCCAAGAATTTAATAAAAATTCTTTCAAATAATTGAATTTCTTTGAAAAATTCTATAATTCATGAAAATTATTTAATTTTTCCAATGCGAGTTTCTTTAAAATTTTTTAAAAATTCAATCTCGAGATAAGTTCAATTATTCAAATTTAAATTCAGTTTAAATGCGTTTAAATAATTGAATTGACTTGAAAAATTGTATCATTTATGGAAATAATTGAATTGTTGCACAAAATTAAATAAAAATTCATTAAAATAATTTACTTTTCTTGAAAAATTATATAATTCATAAAATTTTTTAAATTCTTGAAATGAATTTTATTAAAAATTTTAAAGAATTGAATTCTAAGGTGAATATTTACTGAAATTTGTTTAAATTTTAGTAAAAAAATCATTTGATTTTTTCTCGAAAAATTGTATAATTCATGAAAATAATTGAATTGTTGCGAAAAATTTAATGAAAATTCTTTAAAATAATTGAATTCCCTTAAAAAATTCTATTATTCATGAAAAATTATTAAATTCTTGCGACGAATTTTTATTTTTAAAAAATTGAATCCTGAGATGAATTTTATTAAAAATTGTTAAAATAATTGATTTGCCTTGAAAAATTGTATCATTTATGAAAATAATTGAATTGTTGCGAAGAATAAAATTAAAATTCTTTAAAATAATTGAATGCTCTTGAAAAATTGTATTATTCATAAAAATTATTATTAAATTCTTGCAATGACTTTTATTTAAAAATAAAAAAAAATGGAATCTCGATATAAATATTTTCTAAAATTCTTTTAAATAATTGATTTACCTCGAAAAATTGTAACATTTATGGTAATAATTTTTAAAAATAATTTTTAATAATAATGATTTACTTTAATAATATTTTTTATTCAAATTAGAGTGAGAAGTAAATGCAAGTGACAAAGTGCTACAAAAATAAAATTAAAGTTCAAGAAACTTGTAAGGAAAATTATTTTCAGGACTTTAAAATTCAAACTACCTTTGAATTTGAATATTTGGGAATTTGTTTAAAATACTTTAAGAATAGTTTTTGAATATTTTTAGAATACTTTTAGTCTATTTTATAGTATTTTTAAAGTTTTTTGAAAATACTTTTAGAATACTTTAAAAATACTTTTATAATACTTTTAAAATACTTTTAGAATACTTTTAAAATACTTTTAAAATACTTTTAGAATACTTTTAAAATACTTTTAGAATACTTTTAAAATACTTTTAAAATACTTTTAGAATACTTTTAAAATATCTTTAGAATACTTTTAAAATATTTTTATTGTATAAATAAATACTAATTCTATTCTAATACCTAATACCTTTAGAATACTTTTAGAATATTTTTAGAGTATTTGTAGAATATTTTAAAAATATTTTTATATTATTTTTTACAATACTTTTTAGAATACCTTTAGAACACTTTTAGAATATTTTAATAGTATTTTTAAAAACACTTTTAGAACACTTTTTTTTAAACATTAAATTTTTTTTAATTCTTCACAGTAAAAATTCACTGACACTTGAAAATGTAACACTTTGCGTTTTAAAACCAAAAAAAAAAAAAAAACTTCTTTTGTCGTTAAAATGACGGAATTTTGTTCTTTAATGGTGAAAACACGTGGACGCGAGTGAGTGAGGCACGATAAGGGAAATTCCAGAGGAGATGAACCAGCACAGCATCCACACTATGGGACCACTCATGAGACACTAACCGCCGTAGAGGTGAGCCACTTTGCAATTGGTAGTCCGAAGAGAATGTGTTCCAGAGTAAAATTCCCCGAGTAGTGGGAGACGACAGGACAGTATCAGACATCAGTAGCCGACTAGCCGTGCGATGACTGCTTGTGTACAAGTCTCTGGTCTGCTCACAACCTGGTGGTCGAGCATCCACGTGCTTTTTCTGACTATGGGTGAGCGCGCCATAGTGAACCAGTTACAAGCATAAATAATAACACTAACGTCAACCTCTCGTGGATCCACCATCACTAAACAATGGTGTTCCTTTATTTTTCGCTCGTATTTCTTCTCGAAACTTGTCAGTATGAGAGAATAAGGTGTTAAATAGTTTTTCCATTTTTTTATATATTTTTTTCTTTTTGTTTTCTACACGCATGTTATATTTTTTAAGTATTTTTCAAGTATTTTCAAAAATATTTTCAAGTATTTTCAAAATTAATAATTCACAATGTTTTATTATTGTTTCTGACCCTTTTTAACCCCCTTGAGATATTTATGTTCCGCCTGTACGAAGAGCTCAATATATTTACAAAACAAAATTAATACCATAGTTTTCTTGAAAGTATCAAATTGAAACTAAAGTGCGGATCAAATTGATGCCAAAAATCTAGATCATTTTTTTATTTGATCCACATTTTTGGTATCAATTCGTTGCCAATTGATACTTTTAATTAATAGGTAAAAATAATAAACTTTTTACACGAATTAATTGAAAAAACAACTCGGACGTAAAAGCTTCTTTGAATGATACTTTTAAGTTAACCCTGACTTAATAATAATAATAATAATATTTTAATATCTATTTATTTTTTTTACTTTTTCTTTAATCTTTTGTTTTTTTTTCATCAAATAGACAGTTTCAAAATAGATCTAAAATTTGCTATTGTTTCAAACAAAAACAATTGTTAAAATTTACAAAATTTCAAAACATTCTGGATTCGCATGAAATTCATTATTCCAGGGTTTTTGGGATCGATGATTACGAATCAAAAATGCATTAACTGTTAAAATTCAAAATGGTGGATCTAACATTTAAATAATTATCACAAAACAAGAAAAATGGATTCATAATCAGCGTCTCCAAAAAATCCACAAATTAAAAGTTACAATTTCTAAAACGTCGTCCGCCATATTGTATCCGCCATTTTGAAAATTTATAAAGTAACATCAGATAAGCAAGGTTGCCACAAAAATTTTGAATAAAGTTCAATTCTCAGAGAATTTTTCAAATCCATTTGCTTAATTCAATTTTACCAAACTTCGATTATTAGAAAATGTTTAGTTTAGTTACATATTTGAAAATAAAAATTTGAAAAAAATATTCAATTAAACTTTTTTAAAAAAATAAATTCCAACAGAATTCTTAGTTAACAGTATATATGAAAAATTCAAAATAAAGATTTTCATTTCAAAACCTTTTAAAAATTCAATTATTTCTAATAATTAACGTTATGATGGTTTTAATGTTCAATTATTATCTAAAATTTTAACTGAAATTCAATTTAAAATTTTAAATTGATTTTTATTAGAAAACTCTACAAGAATTCAATTATTTACATACGAAGATATAAATAATTTATTGAATCGTAGAATGTTTCTTAAAATTGAGTTCTCATAACGAATTTCATCAACAATTTTTTAATTAATAGAATTCTTTTGACGAATTTTATGAAAATTTTAAAGAATCATTACATTTTTCGAAAAATTCAATTAAAATTGTTATTAAATAATAGAATAATAATAATAATAAAATTTCTGCAACGAATTTTATGAAAATTTTTAAAAATAATTGAATTCAGGAGAAGATTTTTATGATTTATGAAAAAAAATTTAATTTTTGCAATAAATTTTATAAAAATTGTTTTTAAAGTTATTGAAATCCTACTACAATTTTATAATTTTATTATATTTAATTATATAATGTTATAATTCTTGCATCAAATTTTGTTAAAAACTTCATAAATATTAATTACATTTCTTAAAAGATTTTCATAATTCATAAAAATAATTGAATTTTTGCAAAGTATTATTGGCAAATTTTCTTTATAGTTTATTTTTAAAAAAATGGAATTCCCTTTAAAAAATTATTAAATTCTTGCGACGAATTTAATTAAAACTAAAAAAATGAATTCTGTGATGAATTTTATTAAAATTTGATCAAATAGTTAAATTGACTTTAAAAATTGTATCATTTATGAAAATAATTGAATTGTTGTAAAGAATCTAATAAAAATTCTTTAAAATAATTGAATTCCCTTGAAAAATTATATTATTCATAAAAATTATTAATTTCTTGCAATAAAATTTAATAAAATTTCCAAAAATTGAATTCCCTTGTAAAATTATATTATTCATAAAAATTATTAATTTCTTGCAATGAATTTTATTAAAATTTTTAAAGAATCGAACCTCGAGTTAAATATTTATAAAAATTCGTTTAAATAATTAATTTGCCTGGAAAAATTGTATCATTTATGAAAATAATTGAATTGTTACAAAGACTTTAATAAGAATTCTTTAAAATAATTGAATTTCCTAGAAGAATTATATTATTTATGAAAATTATTAAATATTTCAAGAAATTTTATTAAAATTAAAAAAAATTGAATTCCCTTGAAAATTATTAATTCTTGCAATGAATTTTATTAAAGTTTCAAAAAAAATTGAATCTCGAGATAAATATTTATTAATAAAATTCGGTTAAATAATTAATTTGCTTATAGAAAAATTGTGTCATTTATGAAAATAATTTACTTTTTGCGAAGATTTGAATTAAAATTCTTTAAAATAATGGAATTCTCTTGAAAAATTATATAATTCATTTTAAATTTATTTATTCATGTAATGAATTTTATTGAAATTTAAAAAAAATTGAATTCTGAGGTGAATATTTACTGAAATTTGTTTAAATAATTGATTTGCCTTTAAAAAAATATATTATTCATGCAAATAATTGAATTGTTGCGAAAAATTTAATTAAAATTTTTTGAAATAATTGAATTCCTTTAAAAAATTATATTATTCATGAAAATTATTAAATTCTTTCGACGAATTGAAAAAATTGAATTTCAAGATATATATTTACCAAAATTCTTTTAAATAATTGAATTGCCTCGAAAAAATGTATCATTTATGAAAATAATTGAATTGTCGCGAATAAATTCATTAAAATTGTTTAAAATAATTGAATTTTCTTGAAAAATTATATAATTCATCATAATTTTTTAATTCATGAAATGAATTTTATTCAAATTTGAAAAAAAAAGAATTCTGAGATGAATATTTACTAAAATTTGTTGAAATAAATGATTTTTCTTGGAAAAATTGTACAATTCATAAAAATAATTGAATTGTTGAGAGAAACTTAATGAAAATTCTTTAAAATAATTGAATATTTTTATATTTTTGATAGTAAAATAAAAATGTAGTGTTAGCATCCTAAATTAAAAGGAAATTTTGTTTGACAATTTTTATGATAATTGAAAATATTTTTGGCACTTGTCTTTTAAAGTACAAACTGATGAGGATGAACTCCAGCATATCTAAATATTTTGACTTGAGGATTTGTCGTCTATGGCCGATAACGGTCAACCGACAATGAGTAAGAGGGTTAACGTTCTATGAAGTAAAAAAAAATTTTTCCTTGACTACAAAACGATTCCCATGAATAATAATATTTTCTCGCAAAATAAAAAAACACTAAGTACACAAAACTACAATGCAGAATAGTATACAGTGGCATTTCCGCATTTGTTCAATTAAAATAGAAGCCCATGAAGTATTCTCCATTAGAGGAGAATATTTTACATATTTACGTGACCTGTGTCAAAAGATGTCCTCTCTCTCTCTCTCTTTTTTTCTTCTCGACTCGAGTTGCACATTCTGTACGTACTCGAGTTCTCTTTTTGGAATCCAGGCTAGCAATATCTCTAGCAGAGTCACATATACGTGTGTGGACTATTTACCTATCTGCAAACCGTGACTTGAGGGTCAAGGAGACTCCACCTCTTGGACAACGTGACGTACCACAGGTGGTCCCACCTCTTTGGCATTTTACTTGCCATGGCTTTATACAGAGTTAAGCACACGAATACAAAACGCGAAAAAACAAAAAAAAAAAAAAAGTCTCCTAAAGCAAGATAAAACTCAATCCTCTCATTTCGTCACGTTCACAGGACACGCTCTAAATCTTTATATCACCTTCAAAATCCTTCCTTCCACACTTTACTCTTTTTATCATTCAATTGAGAGGACTCTCGATTACTATTCAAGGTGTCATTCTTTTATTCGGATTTCGATAAATTTATTGCACTCGCATTTCATTCCGCGGGAATAATTGTTTCACGTTTTGCTGCATGTATAAAATAATTTTTGAATCAAAATAGCAATTAAAAAATTAAATAAAAAAAAATATCCAAATTTTTAATTATTTTCAATATACAGATATCAATGTAGATATCGAAATTTTCGATAAAAATCAAATATCGTATTTTTATAAAATTTACAACAAAAGAATTGATAAAATTCGTTCATAATTCAAGTCCTTGTCAATATTTTTATTCGGAGAAAACTAGAAATAAAAAAACTATTTTCAAAAATTATTATCATATTCTTTACAACAATTCAATTATTTTCAAAAAATATCAAAATATTTTATTATTTTTAATATCTATAGTATTTTTATAAAATTTTCAAAAAAAATTGATAAAATACATTTACAATTCAAGTATTTCGATAAATAATAAATTTTTCACAGGAATTCAAATAATTTAGAATATCAATTTCCAAAAAAATCTATTATTTAACGAAATTGAATTCTGAGATGAATTTCATCAAAATTCGTTTAAATAATTAAATTAACTTAAAAAATTTATATCATTTATGAAAATAATTCAATTGTTTTAAAGAAATAAATTTAAATTCTTTAAAATAACTCCATTCCCTTGAAAAATTACATTATTTATGAAAATTATTAAATTTTTGGAATGAACTTTATTAAAACTTAAAAAAATTGAATTTCCTTGAAAAATTATATCATTTTT
This sequence comes from Leptopilina myrica (nomen nudum), assembly GCA_032872475.1. Classification (NCBI taxonomy): domain Eukaryota; kingdom Metazoa; phylum Arthropoda; class Insecta; order Hymenoptera; family Figitidae; genus Leptopilina; species Leptopilina myrica (nomen nudum). The sequence continues at coordinate 1,446,355 of CM065467.1, forward strand.
GAAAATTATTAATTTCTTGCAATGAATTTTATTAGAATTTCAAAATAATTGAATCTCGAAAAAAATATTTGTAAAAATTCATTTAAATAATTGAATTGACTTTAAAAATTGTATCATTTATGAAAATAATTGAATTGTTGTAAAGAATTTAATAAAAATTCTTTAAAATAATTGAATTCCCTTGAAAAATTATATTATTCATGAAAATTATTAATTTCTTGCAATAAATTTTATTAAAATTAAAAAAAATTGAATTCCCTTGTAAAATTATGTTATTTATAAAAATTATTAATTTCTTGCAATTAATTTTATTAAAATTTCAAAATAATTGAATCTCGAAAAAAATATTTGTAAAAATTCATTTAAATAATTGAATTGACTTTAAAAATTGTATCATTTATGAAAATAATTGAATTGTTGCGTAGAATTTTACAAAAAAAATTCTTTAAATTAATTGAATTTTCTTGAAAAATTATATAATTTATGAAAATTATTAAATTTTTGCAATAAATTTTATTAAAATTTTTAAAAAATTGAATTCCCTTGAAAAATTATATCATTTTTGAAAATTATTAATTTCTTGCAATAAATTTTATTAGAATTTCAAAAAAATGAATTCTAAAAAAAAATATTTATTAAAATTCGGTTCAACAATTAATTTGCCACAAAAAATTGTATTATTTATGAAAAAAATTGAATCGTTGCGAAAAATTAAATTAAAATTCTTTAAAATAATTGAATTTTCTAGAAAAATTATATTAATCAATTATTTTAATAAATAATAAATCAGTTAGTTAGGAAAAATTTCTTTTCAATTCTTTCGAAGAATTCAATTATTTACAAAAATATTGGAATTCCTCGCTGAAAATAAATTCTTTTCAAATATATTAATAAAATTGTTCGAAAGAAATCAATTATTTTAAATGCAATGTAAATTAAAATTTGATTAAAATTAATTTAATTATTGCTTTAGATTTTAATAAAATTCTTCCAAACAGAATTCAATTATGTCGATAAAAACTAAATTATTGCCAAAAGTTCAATTATTTTCAGGTATTTTAATAAAATTCCTTGCCAATTTTCATTATTTTTATAAATAACAATATTTTCATCACAAAAAATGAATTATTTTTAAAAATTTTAATAAAATTCGCAGTAAAATTTCAATTATTTTTTAAAATTATAAAATTTATCAGAAAAATTCAATTATTTAAAAAAAGTTTAATTAAATTCACTGCAACAATTCAATTATTTACACAAATCATAAATTGTTCACATAAATTCTATTATTTTCCTAAATAATAAAATTCTTGACAAGAAATTTTGATTGAGTTTTATTGTTTATGAAAATAATTCTTTTAAATAATTTAAATTCCTTGAAAAATTGTATTGTTCATAAAAATAATTGAATTCTAGCAGCGAATTTTCTTAAAATTTTCAAACATAATTGAATTTGGAAATTTTTTTTTACTATTTATAAAAATAATTGAAATTTAGGTGAGAATTTTTTGGAATTAAAAAAAAAAATTTCAACATAATTGAAGGTACTATTAATACAAATGTCCCCATGCCAATTAGTAAATTTTCTCGCATTTCGCTATATAAGCGGCTAGTATTTAAATTTTAAAATTTAAAGAGCGATTTTTTGATATTATTTATGTGTGAATCGTTAAAAGTGGAGAAACCTTATCCAGGAAATTCCCTCTAATGCCAGTGTATAAACTTTGCAAGTCATGTAAGCCTGATCGAGACGATGCATGAATTGCCATTTTTTTCTATTTTACTTCATAGAAATACGTGTGAAACTGGACATAAACATACGGATATTTTCCCGAGATATTTTTCTAATTTAGAGAAATGCCATTCACGAGTTTTTTTTTTATTCAGTTACCGAAAAAATATTTCGAAATTAGTTTCATTTCTTCCTAATAGGTATCTAAGTGTATAATATATATATAGGAAATAAATTATTTCTTTCAACAAAATTCTACTTTTATTTATTTATTTAAAATAATTTATTTATTTTTTAATTACTTTATTAATTACCTAATATTTAATTAATTTATTATTAATTTATTTATAATTAATTTATTAATTTTATTTCTTTTTATTAATCATTTTTTTTTGTTTATTTATTTTTACCTAAATGGTAGAAATAGTTTTCATTATTCTACTTTTATAAATTTACTTTAAATTAAATAAATAATTTATTTTTAATTAATAAATTTAATAATTTATTATTTATATATTTATAATTAATTTATTAGTTTTATTTATTTTTATTAATTCTATTTTTTTTTGTTTATTTATTTTTACCTAATTGATAGAAATAGTTTTAATTATTCTACTTTTATTTATTTACTTCAAATTAAATAATTTATTATTTATTTATTTATTTATAATTAATGTATTAATTTTATTTATTTTTATTAATTCTATTTTTTTTTGTTTATTTATTTTGTTTTATTTTTTACTTTGAGACAAAAATTCTCTTTTTTTAACTGAAGTGTAAATTCTCTAATAAACTAAATATTGCTGTCATTTTAATAGCGTTAGATATAATTTTGAATGAAATAAATAAAAAATAATTTTTCTTCACTTCTCTTTAAGAAAGGCACAGAAAATAATTATCTTTCGATAATAAAGAGAGAGAAAAAAATTAGTAACGGTTCGAATTTTTTAATGTTATGACAAGTATTATGAACATAAGAAAATCTCTTTCTCCGAAGAAAGAATCTAAAGAAGACGAGTTTGAAAACTACACAATAGCTCAGCAAATTGGATGGAAATTCTCCAGTCAGGATCGGTCAGCAGTTTTTATCTCATTTCCCTGATCCTCTTACATACAGACGTTCAAAAAGAGCAAAATCACAAAGCTTCTTCTATATCCTTTTAATTTTTTCAATTTTCATCAAGGATATAATAAAAAAATTGGTTTTGTAATAATAATAAAAATAATTTTGGAGAATATTTTTTTGAAAAAAAGAAAAGAAGAAAAAAAAACAAGATTCTATAAAAGATGGGGAAAAATTTGTCGCAATTTTGAATTTTCCAGAAAATACGAAGAGAAGAATCTAATAATAATAATTTATAAATTTCATTAAGAATGCAAATTATATTTACAGTGAAATAAAATTAATTTCTTCTCTTTTTGCTTTTTGATTACCATTTTCGTAATTTAATTTTTCGCACGGATGCGGAAGTGTTTAGTCCATATTCATTGTTTTACGAATAGTAGGTAGAAATTGAAAATTCCTTCTTTTCCTTAAAGGCGGCGAATAACTGAGCATTAACAACGGTTATAAATACTTCGATCGGTGAATCTGACTTTGAATTAAAATTTGCAATTAGAAAGGGTCAAGGGAGTTCAGCAAAGGGAAGACACGAGCGAGAGGGAAAATTTTTATTTTTATTACTTTAATATTTTATTTATTACTTTAATTTCGATTTGCTTTCAATAACTGACTCAATTTTTTCCAGATCTCGGACTTTTAATCAAAAAATTATATCAAAGTGTCTTTTACCAAAAATTTAATTTCATTACAAATTAATTCAGACTTTAAATAAAAAAAATCCTATCAAAATAGTCTCTTTTAGAAACAATTTAATTTAATTAAAAATTAATTAATTTTTATTTCATTTTGTTCTAAAATTCATTTGTCATGAATTTCATTTGCCATAAATTTAATTTTTAATTAAAAATTGTCCAACTGGCAAAGTCATTATTTTGTAAATGACGAGAAAATTGTTACTGTAACTTCATCTCAATTTATTTTCTCAATAAATGAATTATTAATTAATAATTAATAATTTGTTGTTAATTAATAATTGAATTATTAATTATTAATTAAAATAATTCAATTATTCATTAATAATTAAATTAATAAGTAATAATTAAATTAATAATTAATAATTCAATTACCAATTTAATAATTCAATTACCAATTCAATAATTACTTTTCAAAATTTGCAACTACAATTCTTTTTTAAATCAATTATTTTCAATAATTTCTGCAAAAGTTCTTTGAGAATTTTTTTAAAAAATTTTGTTACAATAAAATACATGTAACAAAATTTCCATTTTGACATAAAAATTATGTAACACAAATTTTTTTGGTCAATAATCATTTAATATACGTTTCTTTTGACAAAAAAAAGTCATTTAAGGTTAATTTTAATTGTAGGTAGTAAAATTTAAATCACATAATTTCCATTTGACATAAAAATTATGTAACACAAACTTTTTTTTTAATAATCATTTAACATACGTTTCTTTTGACACAAAAATTCATTTAACGTAAATTTTAATTGTTGTAAAATTTAAATCACATAATTTCCATTTGACATAAAAATTATGTAACACAAATTTTTTTTGCAATAATCATTTAACATACGTTTCTTTTGACACAAAAATTCATTTAACGTAAATTTTAATTGTTGTAAAATTTAAATCACATAATTTCTATTTGACATAAAAATTATGTAACACAAATTTTTTTTTGCATTAATCATTTAACATACGTTTCTTTTGACACAAAAATTCATTTAACGTAAATTTTAATTGTTGTAAAATTTAAATCACATAATTTCTATTTGACATAAAAATTATGTAACACAAATTTTTTTTTGCATTAATCATTTAACATACGTTTCTTTTGACACAAAAATTCATTTAACGTAAATTTTAATTGTTATAAAATTTTTTTTAAAATCCATTTGTTTGCCATTCAATTTTACGAAATTTTGATTATTCGACTATTCGATTATTCGATTAGTTAATTTTTCCTTAAATTCCTCAACGAAATACATTTTGGAAAATAAAACCATTAAATAATTTTTTCTATTTTGTTAATTAATTAATAATTGATTTTGATTTTGTTTTAAAAAATAAAAATTCTAAATTCGCCTTCTCGTGATAATAAATTCAGTACCGACCGGAGCACTTACTTCGAGGTGCAATAAATATAAAATTATAAACTGAATTTGTTTTAGAGCTAATAGAATTCAAAGAAAGTATTATCGATTAGATGTAACATTCGCCTCCACTATAAAAAGAGTACTTTCGTCCCTTAAATGTAGCCATTCGATTGCCATTTAAATACAGTGTTACAAACACGCTCAATAAACTGTTTCATTTAAGAACACAAGAAGCATTCGATTATTGCTTATATATATAGTATATACTATCGCAGCTTTTATGCTTCGTCGTAAACACTATAACTTTGTATATAAACCACTGGCACTGTGATGATATTCAAACAAGTTTTGCTTCAATTTACTTGAACCCACATACAGTGGACTTTGGAAAAAGTTATCACAAACATAATTCAACATTATGGGCTTTTCCAATTTTTTCCATTTTAAATTTATGCAGATCGAAATTCCACTATTCCGATAACCTCTGTGGCAAAAGATTTTTCTAACATCTATTATGAATTCCGGATAAATCGAAACTAAGACCGATTAGAAATTTTTTGATACAATAAAAGACATGTAAGAAAATTTACATTTGACATTAAAAATTACGTTACACAAATTTCTTTTGAGATAAAAATCCTTTAACATTTGGTTTCTTTTGACAAAAAAAGTCATTTAAGGTAAATTTTAATTGTTGTAAAATTTAAATCACATAATCTCCATTTGACATAAAAATTATGTAACACAAATTTCTTTTGAGGTAAAAATTATTTAACATACGTTTCTTTTGACAAAAAAGTCATTTAAGGTAAATTTTAATTGTTGTAAAATTTAAATCACATAATTTCCATTTGACATAAAAATTATGTAACACAAACTATTTTTTTAATAATAATTTAACATACGTTTCTTTTGACACAAAAATTCATTTAAGGTAAATTTTAATTGTTGTAAAATTTAAATCACATAGAATTCATTTTCCAACAGTTTCATTGGCATAAAAGTAATTTAACGAAATTCTCATTTTGACACACAATCCATTTGACATAAATATTCATTATACATTAAAAAATTCACCAGACATAAATTTTATTTGACGCAAATATCATTTAACATAATTCTTCTTTAACATAAAATAAACAAATTAAATGTTTTTTATACCAAATAGATTTTATGTTAAACGAGGTCAAATGATATTTATGTTAAATGATTTCATGTCAAATTGAGTATTGTCTCAAATAAGATTTCGGGAGTTAGTCACGGTCTCGAAAAAAATTATAATAGCTTGAAATTTTCAAAAAAATAATGAAAAAAATAGAATTGTAAGATAATTTGTAAATTTTGTCTATAAGAAAGTCGTTAACATCCACTGTTCGCAGTTGACTAATAAGACTGAGTCATCTAACGACCAAAATGAACTCTCACAAAATAGAAATAGACCCCAATGGACCACTTGGGATCTGAAAATAAACTGCATGTATCATTTTGGATAAAGCCAGGATAAAATAGAGTAGTTGACATTAATTTGTTCCTAATTTAACGAATCTCTCTCTTTTTTTTTGTTTGTTGAGCGATTTTTCTAAACCTTTTTCAAACAAAAAAAGAAAAAGGAAAGAAAAAGAAAAAAAAATGAAAAAAAGAAGAAAAGAAAACGAAAAGAAAAATGAAAAAATAAAGAAAAAGATAGAAATAATGCTATACATTAGGCAGGCCTCTTTAAACTTTATAGAGGACTTTTTTAACTTTAAAAAGAAAAAAAGTCTCTTTAGTCGACTAAAAATAGAAAAAAAGTCGAAAAAGTCGTTTATTTAATTCAGTGTTGTTAAAAAAATTCATATAAATCAAAAATTGTATAATTTTGCTAAATATTTAAAATAAATACATCTTATTTCTTTATTCACAAGAAAGAAAATTTAACGAATTTCAACTTCTGAAATTTAATAATTTTTAAAAATTAAAACTATAACCAATTATTTTTTACAATTTTTAACTAAACTTCATCTCTAAATCAATTATCTTTATGAATTTTTAATCATTTTTTGCGATTGCTGCGGAAATTTAATTATTTAAATTTTAAATACTAAAAATCTTATTTTTTACAATAATTTAACCCGTCAATTTTCCTTTTATTTTTCTTAAGGTAGAATATTTTCAAAAATGTTAATAAAGAAACTTGTAAAATTAGCTTTTTGAAAATATTTCTAAATAATTTTTTAAAATACACAAAGTTTTATAATTGAATATAATTAAAAAATATCAAAAAAAAATTGAAATTTGGTAAAATCTATTTAAATTTTAAATACTAAAAATCTTATTTTTTACAATAATTTAACCCGTCAATTTTCCTTTTATTTTTCTTAAGGTAAAATATTTTCAAAAATGTTAATAAAGAAACTTGTAAAATTAGCTTTTTGAAAATATTTCTAAATAATTTTTTAAAATACACAAAGTTTTATAATTGAATCTAATTAAAAAATATCAAAAAAATTGAAATTTGGTAAAATCTATTTAAAAATAATTTAAACTTCGTAAAACCTTTGAAAAATAATTCAAAATTTGAAAAATTCTTTAATAATTGACTTTTTAAAAATACAAAAAACAATCAAATTTTTCCATGAATTTTAATTATAAATATATTCTAAAAAGTTATAAAATAAAAAATTTTTAATTTACTTTATTTGAAGGTAATTGAATTTAAAAAAATTATGATAAAACAATTAGTTTTCTATAATTATTATAATGTTGTTTTTTGAAAATAATTGAATTATTGTATTTAACAAAAAAATTTCGTTTGAAGAACTTTAATTGAAAATTTTGAAATATATGTCAATTTTCTCAAAAATGTTGAAAATAGTTCTGGAAAGTTTTAATTTTTTATTTAGTGTGTAAATTTGAATTTTCGGAAATATTGAAAATAATAGAATTTAAAGAAAAAATTTGAACGTAATAATTCAGAAAATTACTTTTTACAAAAACTATTTTAAATATTATTTTTCAAAACCTATTTTTTCGTTAATTTTAATTTTTATTGAAATTACACTTGATAAGAGTATTCATTAAAATTTTTGCGAGAATTTCATATTATTTCGAAAATTTTCAATTAAAATTCTTTAAAAGTAAAGTTTGAAAAATTTGTAATTAAATACTTGAACAGATGATTTAGATTGAATTAAATTTTACAGAATTTCAATTATTCAAAATCTTTTTAATTGTAATGTTTGAAAAATTTGATTCAAAAACTTATTCAAAATTTAATTTTCAAAGATTTGTCTATTATACTTTTGATACTAATTGTTACAAAATTTGGAAAAAAAGTCGAAAAAAACAAAGTCTGAAACTATTTACTTCCTAGAACAAAATGAATTTTATTTATTTTTTACCCTCATTTTCGTTTCTATTTTCATTTATTTTTATTTCTCTGGCATTTCCACTTGGATAGATTTTTATTTTTAATTTAATTAAATTTCTATTTCCTCTTTCAGACTTCGTAATACTCATCTAATAAAATTTAGAAAGATTACTATTTTTGGGACTTAAAATAATTACCTTAATGCCAAAAATTCAGTCAAAAATGTTTCTAGTCAACAGTGAACAGAGAGTAAGAATTATTTTTCAAAAGAAAAAAAAAGAGACAGAGAAACAAAAAGAGAGACAGAAAAATGTAAACGACAAATTAAGAGGAGAAACATGGTCTAATATCATATTCTCTATCCAAGTTCCTCCACATTCTACTTCTAGGACAGAAACAGAAAAATAAAAAAAAAATGGAACATTAGAAAAAAAGGGTAATTGCATAAATTCTATATCATTAGATGGAAAGATGGAATCCAAGGAACTTTTCTGCCGCTGGGAAACTGAGAGAATCTTGGGTCACAAGGGCAGGGCGACAGAAAGTCAGAAACGCGGGGAGGGGGGGGGACTATAAGTTGCGTGTCGCGCTTCAGTCAGTGTACAGCAAAACACGTGATTCGCCTTTCGTTTAATTATAGACTGTGAATTTCTTAGTCCACCCTCGTCAACATGAAATTGGAAAGCTCACCGCGAAAGCACGCGAAAGTCACTTACCACATGAGTTTTTTTTTTTTTTTTTTTTTTTCTTCTTTAAACCCTTGATTTCCTCTCTTATACTTTCTTCTGACGCAAAACAATCGCGATACGAGGCAGAGAAGAACAAAATTCTATGTAGTTTGGGAAAATAACCGACTATTTTGAAATTATCATTGTAACATTGACTCGTTTCGGTGTGAATTTGTTCTTTAGGTGAAATAGCAACGTAAGGTGGAAAATAAAGGAATTTTTTACTATTTTTACTATTTTTTACTATTTTTACTATTTTTTACTATTTTTTACTATTTTTTTTACTATTCTGAGTATTTTCGCTGGTTTCAATTTTTAATTTAGGAAAGTTTTTGTTTTTTATAGATTTTAAGAACAATTTTGTAATTTCACTTTGACTTTCGATTCGATTTTGATTTTGACATTGACTTTGGTTTCGACTTTGACTTTCTTTTTTATTTTCACTCTGACTTTGACATTAATTTTGACTTTGATTTTAACTTTGATTTTGACATTCACTTTCGAGTTTAAAATTAAAAGATTAATTTCACTTTCACTTCGCAAGATTTTGCTCTACATTTTCATATTGAATTTTATTTTTTTATCTTTACTTTTATTTTCATTTTGACAAACATTATTTTCTCTTTCATTTTTACTTGGTTTAATTTTTAATTAACTTTAATTTTCATGTTCATTTATTTAATTTTTCCTTCATTTCCACTTGGATAGAATTTTATTTTTAATTTCAGTTCGATATTTTTATGATTTACTTACACTTTCACTTTCAGTTTGATGGATTTTAATTTCCACTTTCGGTCAAAGTGAAAGTGAAAATAGCAAAATATTGAATTAACAGGGAAAGTACAAGTGAAAGACAAAATAAAAAAGCTCTCAAAGTGAAAAGAATTAAACTAAATAAAAAATTTATCAAACTGAAAGTAAAAATCGAAGTGAAAATATAAAAACAACCAAACTGAAACTAAAAGAAAAAAATCGAAGTGAAAAAACCCAAAGTGAAAGTCGAAGTAAAAAAATTAAAAATTAAAAATGAAAGGAGTGAAAGTAAAAATGACAAGAAATTAACAAAAATTGGCAAAAAAATACTTAAAGTTTGAAAAAAAAGAAAAGTTCGAAAAAAATTTGCGCTTTGACAATTTTTCTACTTTTCAATACGTATAAATAATTATGAAAAAAATTATTAGACCGAATTTCCGCAATAATTATCCAAACGATACATGACACCTCGTGAATTAATTTCTTTATTTACTTCGATCCCTACTCAATAATTTAAATTTCCTCACTTTCGGATTCTAATGCATATATTATGGTAATTTGTCACATTTTGGAAAGAAATGAGCATTTTTTTAGGTAATCAAATCAAATAAAGAAAAAAAAACAGCCAAAAAGTTATGTTTCTTGATATGTGGAGTCAGGATGTGACGTGGCGCCTTTCCCGGAGGTAAATTCGAGATCAATCGAGAGCCGAAACCTCCCACAAAGATATTGTGTATAAAGAATCATTTTTATAGGGAGAAAAAGAAAGGAAAATAAGTGCAAAATATTGTTATTGATTCTATGAAATATATTTATATATATATATTTATATACTTGTTATTATATAAGTGCGACTCTTGTAGATTTAATCCAACATGTTTGTTGTGCGGAAGTCAGGAAGAATTAAAATTCATGAATAAATTTACTTGCGACAATAAAGAAAAAGGTATTTCGGCAGAGAAATTTTTTTTATTAGAAGTAGAAGGAAACTTCCAGTTTTTTGGACACCATACGGCAAATATGCTCATTATGAAGCATATTTGCTCCAAAAATAAATAAAAAAGCATAAAAATTTTTTTTTTTGTATTTAGGAATTTAAATAACTAATTTTACTGTTTTTATTTATACCTTAGTAAATGTATCAATTACTGCGGAATTCCTTTGACAATTTTATCTTTATATATTCAAAAATTTTTTTTATTTTTATTTTTATTTTCTGTAATAGAAAAAAATATTCATGTCGAAGGAATTGAACTTAAAATTCATTAAATCTTGTGCCATTAAGAAATTTGTAATACTTTATACAAAAATTAATACTTTATAAAAGTAGAACATTTAAAAATAATTGAATTTGTTAAAATAAAATTTTTTTAATTCCGAATTCCTATGGAGATCGAAGCTTATAGATATTTATTTGCAAATGGAAAAATTTGAAATAAACATAAAGTGAAAAGAAAAAAAATTGTTCAAGTGAAAATGAAAACAAAAATGAAATTAAAAATCTGTCAAAGCGAAAGAAAAAAAAATTAAACAAACTAAAAATAAAGAGAGAAATAAAGATTTGTTAAAGTGGAAATAAAATCGAAAATAAAAGTAAAAATCTATAAAAACTAATGTAAAACGAAAAATTCAATTATTTTCATAAATAATAAATTTTATCTCCGAGATTCAATTATTTAAAAGAATTCTTAAAAAATTCTATTGCAAAAATTCAATTATTTTTATAAATAACAAAATTCTTCTCAAGAATTCAATTATTTTCGGAAATAAAGCAATTTTTTAAGAGAATTGAATTCTTTAAAAAAAAATTTAATGAAATAAAATCCATCTCAAGAAATCAATTATTTTCTAAAGTCACAAATTAATATTTCAAGAAATCCATTTATTTGGAAAAATTAAAATAAAAATTCGTTACAAAAATTTAATTGTTTTCCCACATTCAAGGTAATTTAACTGTTAAAAAAATTGAAATAAAATTCTTTGCAAAAAATTAATTATTTTTATAAATAATAAAAATTTCTCAACAATTCAATTATTTTCACAATTCATACAATTTTCCAAGGAAATGAAATTAAATAAAAAAATTATAATAAACTTCTCATAAAAATGTCAAATATCTTTGTTAATAATTAATTTATTCTTCGAAATTAAATTATTTTCAAGAATTTTAATAAAAATTTTTGTCGAAATTCAATTACTTTCATAAATAATGAAATTCATCCGAAGATTTCAATTGTTTACAAATAACACAATTTTTTAAGGGAATTCAAAGAAATCAATTATTGAAAAAAATTTAATATAATTCTTCTCAATAATTCAATTATTTTCTAAAAACAAAAATTCATCACAGAAATTCAATTATTTAAAAAAAAATTTATGAAAAAAAGATGCAAGAATTAAAATATTTCCATAAATTATACATTATTTTTCAAAGAAATTCAATTATTTAAAAGAATTTTAATAAAATTTTTCGCAGGAATTGAATTATTTTTACAAGTAAAACAATTTTTAAGGGAATTAAATTATTTAAATGAATTATAATAAACTGCTCATTAAAATGTCAATTATCTTTTTTAATAATAAAATTGTTCTCTAAAATTAAATTATTTTCAAAAATTTGAATAAAATTCTTGTCAAAATTTCAATTTTTTTACAAACAAATAAATTTTTAAAGAAAATTTAATTATTGAAAAGATTATAAAGTTCTTGCAAAAAATTCAATTAATTTTTACAAATACTAAAATTCTGCTGAGGAATTCGATTAATTAAAAAATTTAAATAAAATTCATTGCAATTAAAACAAAGTAAAAATGAGAAGTGACTTATTTATTTTTTTATTTATTTTATTTTTCATTTTGACAAATTTTTATTTTATTTTTTATTTTTACTTTGTCAAAAATTCACTTTACTTTCATTTTGATTGGTCAATGATTTGTCAAAGTTAAAATGAAAACGTAAATATAATTAAAAATCAATAAAAATGAATCTGAATGTAAGAATGAAAATGTAACTAAAATTGAGAATGAAAGTGAAAATGAAACTGAAAAGTTTTCAAAATGAAAGTGAATAAAAAATTAGAGTAAAAGTAAATTTTTAACAAAGTAAAAATGAAAAATAGAATAAAAATTTGTCAAAATAAAAAATAAAAGAAAAATTTGTCAAAATGAAAAATAAAATAATCATTTTTAAAAATGAGACATAAAATAAATATTTGTTAAAATGAAAAATGAATTGAAAATTCTCCAAAATGAAAACGAAAATAGAAAATAATGAAAACAAAAATCTGTTGAAGTGAAACAAAAAATAAAAATTTGTAAAAGTGAAAATGAATGCGAAAATCGAAATGTGTGAATTAAAAAATTTTATTTTCACTTTTATTTTTGCTTTTATTCGGATAAAAGCAAAAATAAAAGTGAAAATAAAATTTTGTTGAAGTGAAACAAAAAATAAAAATTTGTAAAAGTGAAAATGAATGCGAAAATCGAAATGTGTCCAAAGAAAAGAAAAAATGAAAGTGAAAATAAAATTTTCGAACGTAAAAGTGAAACTGGAAGTCAAAGTAGAAATGAAAATACAAACTCGACCCCTATCTGCACATTGTTGCAAAAAAATAATTCTCAAAGAACTTTTCAACCTTTTTTGAAATAAATATTTTTTCCTCTCGATACAAAAATTATTAATTCCTAATTTTCCACTTTTTCCCCCTGGTATTCAAATGTTACACTTTTATTCCCAATGAGAGAGAAAGAGAGAGAAAAAAAAACGAAAGAAGAGCAGAAATAGATCTGGATTTGGCGCAACTTGAGTCTAATTTATTTATTTTCACATGTTAAATTTTGCTTTTCGACATTTCATATCGTGCGAATGCAATGAGAATTTGAAATTTAATCCTTCCTCGTTTCGTAAGAGCTTTGGGTCGTTATTAAGGATTACATTACGTTTTAACGTTCCTTCATCGACGTTAATGTTCTTCAAGTACCATTGGATCGTCTGTCTAACCATTTTCACTAATTTTTTCGAGTCGCGCAATAAAAAGTCATGGCTCGTAAAATTCCAATGAGCTTTAAAAGGCGCGTGAGAGAGAGAGAGAGAGAGAGAGAGAAAAAGAGATATTTTTTTCACTGATCTATGGTAGTTTTTTTGTTCATTGCAGCTGCGCATGAAGCGCGTGCCGCGTCTCTTTACATCTGATACGTAATTACCAGAGGAATATATACTAAACACTCTACTATATTTATAATCGACTTAAGAGGAGGACGGTCTTAAAAGTATTATCTCCGCAAGGAAGATGATTTTTCCTCCAAGTGTCTTCTCTAATTAGAAAAGTTTTTTCTAATTTTTACTTTTATAATGAGCGCACGGAATTCTTTAATGTTAAAGAACTCTGTCGCGCTAATTTCTACCAAGGGAACTTTTCAGTTCTGAAGATATTTTTAAATAACGAGACTTGAGACTTGAAAAGCACATTTTTTTTTATAATATTCTGCGTGATAAAAAAAGGAGAAAATAGTTTTTTTTAACTCACCATTTGCTGGGCACTCTTTGGCTTTCGATTGACGTCGATCACTTTTTGATTTGCTGAAAAAAAAGTTATGTTCTTTTATTTCTTTTTCTTTTTATATTTATGGAAAATAAACTCTAAATCATGAAGACTTAAGACTTAAGTGCGTAGCATTTTTAAGAACGATAAATCAAACAAAAAAGTACTAAAGATAAATTCATCTCTAATTTTCTTGTTCTTAAATTTTTTGAGAAATTTTTCTTAAATCCACGTTATTATTTAGAAATTGTCTTTTAAATAAATTATTATTATTATTTAAAAGACAATTTCTAAAAAAATAAATAATTAATAAAATAAGAAATAAATAATGAATAAAATAAAAAAATAAATAATCATGGTAGCCACAAAATCTAGTTTTCAAAATTCCAGGCTTTTTCCAGGTTTTCCAGGTCAAAAATATCAAAAATTCCAGGTTAAAATGGAAAATTAGTTTGACAGTTTATGAATTATTTGTGATGAAAAAACAAGTATTTTACAAAACAATGTTAACAGTATTTATTATTAAAAAGTTATAAATTTATGCTCTCTTAAACAGTACGATTTTTTAGGAAGAAATTAAAAACAATTAAATAAATTTTTAGTCAATAATTAAGAAGAAAACTAATATAATTTAATGAGAAAAAACATGGAAAACGAAAGTTACATTTTAACATTAAAAAAAAAACATTAAATGGAACTTTTTTCTTAATATTTGTAATGAACGAAAAAAATTTCAGAAATTTTTTCAAATTACATGCTATTTCCAGGTTTTTCATACTCTTTTTCAAATTCCATGTTAATTCCAGGTTGTGTGGCAACCATGTTACTGATCATTACTTCTTGGTCTCTAAACTACTACTAAAGCAATGATAATTAATATTCTAATTAACAAAAAAAAATTTAATGCAATTTTAATAAATAGCAACCACAGCCGACAATCAGCAGAAGATTAAAAATATTTTAAAAACTCTCGTCATTTTATAATAAATTAAAGACAATAGAGTTCTAGTATTTGTTTAGTGACCAACAATCAACTCTTGAAGTTCACAGAAAAAAATAATTTTTTATTTTCTGCTTATTGTCGGCTGTGGTTATTTTTTAGAAAAAATGAATTAAATTAATTTTGACGACCCGGATATTAATTAAAATTGTTCTAGAAAATGAAAAAATTTTTTTTTCTGCGACCTTCAAGAAAATGAAAATGAAAAATTATTTTTTTCTGCGAACTTCAAGAATTGATTGTTGGTCACTAAGCAACTACTAGAACAATTTTAATTAATATCCGGGTCGTCAAAATTAATTTAATTCATTTTTTCTAAAAAATAACCACAGCCGAAAATCAGCAGAAAATGAAAAAAATTTTTTTTTCTTCGACCTTCAAGAAAATGAAAATTTTGTTTGTTTTTAAATAATTTAATTGTCTTGAAAAATTGTGTAGTATTTGTAAAAATAATTGATGTTTTGCCAAAAATTTCTTTTTTCTGTCTAATTAATTTAATTATTTATAAAAAAGGGAATTCCCTTTCAAAATTGTATTTTTGTGAAAATAAGATATTTATAAAAATTTTTCTAAATAATTGAAGTCCTGAGTAAATGTAATATTTATGTAAAAAAATTTTATTGAAATTATTTTAAGTAACTGAATTTCATTGGAAAATTATATTATTCGTGAAAAGAATTGAATTTTTGCCATAAATTATATTTTTTGAATAATTGAATTCCCTTTGAAAATTGGACTATTTGTGAAAATAATTTATTTATTGACATTTTTAATTCTTTTTTTTTTTGAATTGCAAAATTACAAAAAGGCTAAATAACGAAAAAGAATTTAATGCAAATATTAATATTCCGTTATATTGATAATAATGTCATAATAATAATAATAATAATAATAATAATAATAATAATAATAATAATAGTAATAATAATAATAATAATTTTTTTTCCTTATATTCTTTTTAGTTTATTTTTCCTTTTGCATTGCGCATTTCTTTTTCTCACTCCTACAAATAAATATCTTAGATAGGATATTAATACACTTTTTATTTTCTATTTTTAGTTTTATGCAATTGTATTGTATGTGCGGTATGTGAAACATGGTTCTTTAAATCTAATATGTTACTTATTCTTATTTAACTGTCCATTGCCATAAAAGCTTTCAAATACGAATATACATGTATATATATATGAATAATCATGTCAGTGGATAATCGTTGGTGTGACACGTAACCCGTCTCGAAATTTCATACCATTTATTTCGCTCTTCCGGGTTAGGACTTGACTCACAATGGAAGTAAACTCACAATAGAAGTACAAGCAGAGTGTTAATATTTCTGAGATATAATTTTTTTTTAATTTCACGCAGACAGGAGACGCAAGAAAGAACTTTTATTCCTATAGAAAATTACATCATTTAAAAGGACAAAAAAAAAGTCTACACATTTTTGCTTTTCACAAAAAAATTAATATTCATTTTTAGTTTTTTATTTTCTGAAGTCGATGTTTCTTTATTTTCTCATTAATAAATATTTGATTTTATCATTCGGTCGTCTTAGTTAATTTTAGAGACATTTTTTTTACTTTTTAAATTCGATTTTTAAAATTTTAATTAGATTTTTTTTATTTACTTTTTAAATTCGATTTTTATAATTTTAATTAGATTTTTTTTATTTTTATTTTTATTCATTAATAAATATTTGATTTTATCATTCAGAGCGTCTTAGTTAATTTTAAAGACATTTTTTTCCACTTTGTAAATTCGATTTTTATTTAATTTGATTTTTACAATTTTAATTAGATTTTTTTTATTTTTATTCATTAATAAATATTTAATTTTATCATTCAGTCGTCTTAGTTAATTTTAAAGACATTTTTTGCTACTTTTTAATTCGATTTTTATTTAATTTGATTTTTATAATTTTAATTATATTTTTATTTTATTGTTTTTATTTTTTATTCATTTCTTGAATTTTATTTTTATTTTTTTACTTTCAGTTATTATTTTATTTTACTTCCTTAACTAGATTTTTTTGTTATTTTCTGAATTGCACTTTAGAAGAAATAGTGAAGAATAGACTTACTGACGGCCTCGATAAGGTCGGCAAGAAGAACTCCGTCGCAGAGATCAGCCTGGAGGTCTGTAACTCGCCTCTTGCAACCGCCTCGTTCCAGATAATGATTGGCCCAATCGGTGTAGATCTAAAAAAAAAAGTAGAACCAATAAATTAGACAAGAGCCACTTATCACTCAATTTGCAGTTTCATAAATGATGTAACTTTTCATTCCTCTCTCACCAAGAAAGATTAAAGGGAAAACAAATTTATATATATAACTGAAATTTATTTTTAAATCAACAATTTTTAAGAAAATTCTAGAAGAAATTAATTATCAAACTGTAAAAATAAAGAATTTATTAAATAATAATGAAATGTTTCTTAAAATTGAATTTTCATAAAGAATTTCATCAACATTTAATTATTTCCTTTTTCATTATTAAATATAACTATTTTTATTTATTGTCAAGAGACAAATTAAAAAAAAAAATTAACAATATTTTCATTTTTCGAGAAATTCCATGAAAATTTTGTATTTTAACAATAATTGAAAATCTATCAAGAATTTTATTAAAATTTTTGAAAATAATTGAATTTCGGAGAAAAATTTTATTATTTATAAAGACAATTAAAATTTTAAATGTAAATTTTTTAATTTTTACAAGAATTTTTGTAAATTTTCAAACATAAATGGATTTTTGCGAAGAATTATATTTACTTTTAAAAATAATTGACTAGAATATTTAAGTAAAATTATATTTCAAGAATAAATATACAGTTAGAAAACAATAATATTCCAGGATTTCGATCAAAATTCCCAGAAAGTGTAAATGAATGTTAAAAAATTTTTTACTGAAGTGAAATTGAAAATTTAAACGAAATTGAATGTGAAAATGACTGAAAAAAATTTGTACTAAAGTGAAATTGAAAATTTAAACGAAATTGATTGTGAAAAAATTTGTATTAATGTGAAAAATTTTTTACTAAAGTAAAAGTGAAAATGAATGTGAAAAAAATTTATACTAAAGTGAAATTGGAAATTTAAGTAAAAATAAATTTAAATTAAATTTGTACTAAAGTGAAATTGAAAATGAATGTGCAAAAAATTTGCACTAAAGTAAAAGTGAAAATTTAAATGGAAATGAGTGTGACAAAAAATTTGTACTAAAGTGAAAGTGAAAATGAAAGTAAAAATATTACTTTTATTTTTACTTTCATATAGATTTTTAGTTTTACAATAAAAGTGTAAATAAAAATACATCAAAGTGAAAATGAAAAAAAATAAGTATCAAAGTGATATAGTAGAAACGAAATTACTTATTCTGAAAGTAAAATTTATTACAATTACAAAAAAAAATAAAAAAATATAAATAATTATTAATTAATAATATAAAAAATAATAGATATAAAATTAAATCCCTTTTTCAGTTCTGAAAAAAGAGACTCCGCATTTTCTCCGCACATATAAATAAAAGGAAAGTACCGATTAAATAATTTGTCTTTTTCGGGGTCATAAATTATTTTATCTCTGAAAAATAATCAGTCGACGCTTCAAATGTCCTGAAGAACTAAAAAGAAATCTAATTATTGTCTTACAGCATGAAATTGCATGTCTTGATAAAAGAGTATATATATATAATAATATGAAATACGAGAACGTCAATGGACTCGTCAAAAGAATCTTCAGCGGATTCTTCTCTTTCATTATGACCTCAGCATTTTCTCCTTTGCACAATCCTATATCCCACTGCTTAATATGCAGAAGATCGTATTTTAAGGTCGATCGATAAGTTTACAGTTGTTTTTCAATACTTTCCACACAGCCACTAATCAAGAAAATTACCTTTTTCTTTTCGAAAAAAAAATTCATTATGTAAATATTGAAATAAAGTGGAAATTAACAATATCTTCGTATTCTTTCATTCCTTCGTATTCTTTCCATTTTTGACAAGAATTAAATTAATTATTAATTATTAATTTATTAATTAATTATTAATTCAATTCTCTTGAAAAATTTTATTAAAATAGTAGGTATTGAAAATTATTACATTGAGGAAAATTCTTGATAATAATTGAAATTTTGCCTGGAATTTGATTACAATTTTATAGCAAATAATTGAATTCGTGACAAGAATTCTATTATTTATGAAAATAATTCAATTTTTGCAAAGAATTTTATTATTTATGATTAATAATTGAATTCGAGACAAGAATTTTATTATTTATGATTAATAATTGAATTCGAGACAAGAATTTTATTATTCGCTATAAAATTATAATAAAATTCCTGGAAAAATTTCAATTATTTTCAAGAATTTTCCTCTATGTAATAATTTACAATATCTACTATTTTAATAGAATTTTTCAAGAGAATTGTATTATTAATTATTAATTATAAAATTCTTGTCACTAATTCAATTATTTGCTAGTTTTACTCAATTTCCAGTCAAAATTTCAATTATTTTCATAAATAATAAAATTCTTGTCTAAATTCAAATATTTGCTATTTTTAATAAAATTTCTGGCAAAATTTCAATTATTTTCATTCTTGTCACGAATTCAATTATTTTCATAAATAATAAAATTCTTTGCAAAAATTCAATTATTTTCATAATTAATAAAATTTTTGCCTGAATTCAATTATTTGCTATAAAGTTTTAATAAAATTCCTGGCAAAATTTCAATTATTTTCATAAATAATATAATTCTTTTCACGAATTCAATTATTTTCATAAATAATCAAATTCTTGCCAAGAATTCAATTATTTTCATAAATAATAAAATTCTTGTCACGAATTCAATTATTTGCTAGTTTTAATCAAATTCCTGCCAAAATTGCAATTATTTTCATAAACAATAAATTTCTTGTCACGAATTCAATTATTTTCATAAATAATAAAATTCTTTGCAAAAATTCAATTATTTTCAAAAATAATAAAATTCTCGTCGCGAATTTAATTATTTGCTAGTTTTAATCAAATTCCTGGCAAAATTGCAATTATTTTCATAAATAATAATTTTCTTGTCACGAATTCAATTATTTTCATAAATAATAAAATTCTTTGCAAAAATTCAATTATTTTAAAAAATAATAAAATTCTTGTCGCGAATTCAATTATTTGCTAGTTTTAATCAAATTCCTGGAAAAATTGCAATTATTTTCATAAATAATAAATTTCTTGTCACGAATTCAATTATTTGCTAGTTTTAATCAAATTCCTGGCAAAATTGCAATTATTTTCATAAATAATAAAATTCTTTGCAAAAATTCAATTATTTTCATAAATAATAAAATTCTCGTCGCGAATTCAATTATTTGCTAGTTTTAATCAAATTCCTGGCAAAATTGCAATTATTTTCATAAATAATATAATTCTTTTCACGAATTCAATTATTTTCATAAATAATAAAATTCTTTGCAAAAATTCAATTATTTTCATTAATAATAAAATTCTCGTCGCGAATTCAATTACTTGCTATAAAATTGAATTCGTAACAAGAATTTTATTATTTATGAAAATAATTGATGTTTTGCCAGGAATTTTATTGAAAATATCAAATAATTGAATTCGTGACAAGAATTTTATTATTTATAAAAATAATTGAATTTTTGCAAAGAATTTTTTTTAAATGGTTTTAAATATTTGAATTCGTAGAAAAAATTTGATTACTTTTGAGGATAATTGAATTTCCAGAATTATTTGAAACTTCTCCAATATTAAATTTTTTAAATGTTTTTAACTAAAATTTATCTCTTAAATCCATTATGAATTATTAAAAATTAATTTTTTCCCAGTACTTTTAATAAAATTTTCCAACTTTTCTTGAATTTCCTGTGTTGGAATAAATAATTACTTTAGTCAAATAGTATATTAAAACTATATATATTCGAATTCATATTTTATTTTTATGAAAAAAATTAAAATTCCTAAATTCTATCTTCTTATTTTCTTTTATTTGGAAAAGTGAGTAAGAAGTTAACCACGCGTCAAGAATTGAAAATTATTGTTACTAGTAAAGAAATAAAGAAACCTAGAATTATTGAAAAAAATAGAAAAAATATTTATTACAAAAAAAAATCTTTATCGTAGAGAAAAAATTGTATTTCTTATTTTCTTGTCGAGTGGAAAATTGAGATTTCTCTTTCTAACTATACACATTCGAAATAATACTCCCAGTGGCTGGCAAACTACTTTTCCTTCTCGAAATTGAAAATTAGTTTTTTTTTCCTTCTCCCAACTGGAAAAAGAAAATAATTGTCATATCGTCGACTATTGAAATTGCCTCTATATCTATAATATTTCAATTTATACCACATAACGAAAAAAAAAAACATTCACGTGCGAGTGTGTCTATAATATCAAATAGTTTTGAGAATAGTTTATTGAGAAATGAAATTTGAGATTGCCTGTTTAGATAAGAGGAAGAATGCTGTAAATTTGAAAATAACATGAATCTTGCTGTCGAGTGGATTGAGGTAGGCGCCAGTAGACACCTTAAACATGGACGAATGGAAGTTGCTGTCCAATAAGCAAGTAGCCACCCGCAACGAATTCAAAAGCCTGAATAAAGATAAGACGATAGCAACGAATTTGGTTTAAAAGGTCCATTAACCGGTCATTATCAGCGAGTGCGTCTTTTATACTTTGGAGGCCTCAAAAAAACTTCAATCCCGACAAGACTTTGTCCTCAGATTTATATTTATATTTCTACTCTAACGTATGTATTTGTATGTGAGTGAGACAACTAATATCGATCTAAGCGCCACGTCATTTTTAGACAATGTCATCCTTCCCTTTTTGCACTCTACTTTTCTGGACCAGTGCATCAATGCACATGCAACTCTCCCTTTCATCTTCTAAGTGCACTCCACTTCTTTTTTTTTTATAGCAATCGACCAACTCGGAAATCCAAAAGATTTCTCAATCGTCCGTGATGTTCTCTTGTTATCTAGCAACAAAACGCTTTTTATTTTTACGAATTTCGTTCATTTTGCGAAATTCAATTGAATTTGAAAGAAAGCAAGAAAATAGGAGAAAAATTCGAATGAGAAAGTATCGGGTCTAAAATGCAAGACCTTATGGTATTATTTGTCATCGATTTCATTGCACACGAAAAAAACATTTAACATAATTGTTATTTGTCATAAAATTCATTTAACACAAAATTTTATGTTACATAAAACTCATAGAACGTAATTCCCAGTTGACATAAAAAAAAATAATGTGAAATAAACTTCTTTTGACATAAAACGCATAGAACATAATTCCCATTTGACATAAAAAAATAATGTGACATAAACTTCTTTTGACATCAAAATCATTTAACATAAACTTCTTTTGACATAAAAAAAATTATGTGACATAAACTTCTTTTGACATCAAAATCATTAACCATAAATTTCTTTTGACACAAAAATCATTTAACATAAACTTCTTTTGACAGAAAAATCATTTGACATAAATTTCTTTTGACAAAAAATTCCTTTAACGTAAATTTTTTTTGACAAAAAATTCAAATAACGTAAATTTTAATTGTTATAAAATTCATTTCGCATAAATTCGTTTTCATTTGACAAGAATTTCATTTGGAATAATAGTCATTTAACGTGATTTACATTTGACACACACCATCCATTTGACATAAATATCATTTTACATTTGAAATTCACCTGACATAAATTTCATTTGACGTAAATATTGTTTAACATAATTTTTATTTAACATAAAATTCACTTGATATAAATTTCATTTAGTGTATTAATTATTTAAAAACAAAAATGAATAATTTTTGAATGTTTTTTTTTAAGAATAAATTTATTTTCTATTATTTTTAATTTTTAAATGCGAAAAATGAATTTTATCATCAAATTTTGAAATAATTGAATTGACATTGCAATGAGCTTTATTATTTATAAAAATAATATAATAAAAAATAATATTGTTCATAAAATAATTGAATCGCTGTATAAAAAATTTTATTAATAATGTTAAAAAAAATTGAATTATTGACAAAAAAATTTATAAAACACTTTTAAATCTTTGAATTTCTGTGATATTTTTATGATTCAATAATAATAATTATACTTTTACGTATAATTTTTTGAAATAATTGAAATCTTTTGGAAAATTTTGTTAAAATAGTAAAAATTAAAAATCACTGAATTGAGGGAAATTTTGGAAAATAATAGAAATTTTGCCAAGAACTTTAAAAAGTTTTCGTAAATAAATAAAATTCTCATGAAAAGAATTTTATTATTTATGAAAACAATTGAATTTTTGCGAAGATATTTATTGAAATTCTTTTAAATAATTGAATTCCCTTGAAAATTTTCATTATTCCTGAAAATAATTGAAATTTAACGAAAAATTTTACTAAAACTTTTGTAAAATAATTGAAATTTAGCGAAAAATTTTACTAAAAATCTTGTAAAATAATTGAAATTTAGCGAAAAATTTTACTAAAATTTCTGTAAAATAATTGAATTTTAAAAAATAGTTTTATTATTCATGAAGATAATTGAAATTTTAAAGAGAATTTTAAACAATTTCTGCCAAAAATTCAAATACAATTTTTTTAAAGTAATTGAATTTTGAAGAGTAATTTTATTATTCATAAAGATAATTGAAATTTTAAAAGGAATTTTGAACAAATTTTTGAACAAAATTGAAATTTTGCGACAATGTTTTTTATTTTTAAAAATATTTGAATTTCTGCAATTTCTTTGTAACTTTGCAAAAATTCAATTTTTTTGTGCTTTTAACTAAAATTCTTCTAATATTAATTAATTTAATTTATTTGGAAAAATAAAGTTTTAAAAAATTTTATTAAAAATATTCCAATTCTAATTGAAAATTTTCGAAATAGTTGAAATTTTCTAAAATTCTATAAATAAATGAGTAAATAAATTTTATTTTAAAAATAGGTAGAAAACCTGCAAGTTTTAAATTAATTTCTTGCTTCGAAAAATTGTCTTTTTAATTCTAGAAAAATTCTAGCTGATTCTAGAAAAAATTAAATTTATTAATTCAAAGTAAGTTGTGAAACATTAGGTACAAATAAAAATAAATGCAATGTGTGAAATACTTTAATTATAAATAAATAAAAATTAATTTCCGATTTCATTGTGAAATATTATAAGTGAATATAATAAATGTAAATGTAAAAATATGATTTAAAATTAAGTAATTTTAGGAGTAAAAATATTATGATAAAAAAGAGTAAAAATTAAAAAAAAATAGTAAAGGAGTAAAAAAAAATTCATAGTATTTATGGAGTAAAAAATATTTAATAACACGAACAAATCAAAAACAAAAATTAATTTCCTGATACTTTACATACGTACAAACTTTATTTCTCCAGACGTTAGCTTGTATTTCTGCTAATGCAATACAAACAGAGAAAATCCAACTCAAAAATAAAGTCGATGCACTTCACTTATAAAAGAGAAGGAGTTAAGGAACCTTTCAAAAACGATCAGACAGGAAGCAATATGTCGAGACCACTTTTCTAAATATCACCTTCAAAGACCCCTTTCCGGTTTTTCGATTGAAAGTAATTAAAATTTATTTTAAACTCTCATGCTTCCAAAAATTCATATTCCTATCGACCATTTGCTCGACTTTCATCAAAATTTTAAATTTTTATTTATTATCACACTCTGGCAATATGAAATTTTAATTTTTCACTTTTTCCTCGCTCCCAGCATATTGAAAATGTTCAATATTAGAGAAAAAAAAAATTTAATTTTCTCCCCTAGGAAATACAAATAAAGAAATGATTTACGAGCAATAATAGAAAGTCTATAGAAAGATCACAGAAAAGAATATTTTTATTTTCCAAATAGAAATTTATTTCTCCTTCAGTTCTTTATGAATTTTCGATTTTTTTTATTTTCAAAATCATATTTCTACTTTAACTAATTCTAACTTATTGACAACATTTTATATTTAAATTTATCATCCTGCGAATAACAGAAAAAGTATTAAATAATAATAAACGTAATAAAATTCACATTTTGTAAAAGTTACTTTTGATTGAAAAATAATTGTTTTTATATATTTATTTACATTTATAATAATTATTATCAATTATTTTATTTATAATTAATAACGGATTGGTAATAAAATAAATTTATTATTATTAATCGAATATTTTATCATTTTTTTTTTTGGGAATTATAAATAATTGAATAATAGTAGAAAATAAAATTTATTAATATAAAGGAAGTTGAAGAAACAAAAAACAATTTTTGTCGAGAAAGAATATTTGTTTGTAATTGTTTTGAGAAAAAGAAATGAGATTAATTAGGAGGAAAGTAGTGACGACAACGACGACGACGACGACGACCTAAAATTATGAAGGAAGTCAGTATTTGCTTCTCTTTTTGTCTCTTTCAAAAATAGCCCCTACTCTTGATCTGCTTAAATTTCTGTGTCTGTGTAAATATGGGAGTATTAAGTCTATAGTTGAAAATAGAATGACAAAGTTCATTTAAATTTCTATAGATTATTTATTTACCTTCTACAATAGGTCAATTTAGTGTCATTTCTATTATTTTTTATGCCGTGACGAAGAAATATGCCGACAGTATAAATTTATAATTTATTTATTCGTATTATTTGCATAGAATAATAAAAAAAATAATAATAATAATAAAAATTAGCTAATAAAGAAATAATTTGCATCGTTTGTATTTCTAAATTACAATAGCTTTAATAAAATTCAATTTTTTTTTAAATAAAAAGAAAGGTTGAAAAAAAATATTTAAATTTTAATGTTTTTAAAATTGCTAATTTTATTTAATAAAGGAAGGAAGAAATTAAGTAAATTGTTGCTAAGAACAGTAATGTAAGGAATATTAAAAAAATAATTTAATTAATAGTTATAATTAATAAATATTAATAGTACCCAATATTAATTAATTGTGACGCGATTTGAAGAAAGAGACCTTAGAAGCAAAAAGATTTAGGTTATGTTTGCAATTTTTAAAATGAAAATACAAGAAAAGGATCAACTGTCAATTGTAATTATTAATCTTAAACTTTTCATTACAACTAAAATATTCAATAAACACTGATTTTGATTTGCAAAAAGTAAAAAGAAACTTTTAATCAACAAAATAGTAACACTAACATAACCTTAAAGTGATTTGCTTCTAAGGTCCCTTTCTTCAGATCGCGTCACAATTACTATTAATTAATTAATTTATTATTTTTTTATAATTTTCTTTTATTATTTTACTAATTACTATTAATTAATTAATTAATTAATTATTATTTTATTTATTATTATTTTATTTATTCGTTTATTTATTCATTTACTTATTTAAAATTTTAAACAAATAAATGGAACGATTCGATCAGTAAATATCACTATATAACTGAATAGTGTCAAAAATCTGAATTTCCTGTGGCAAAAAATTATTTCCCCTTTTAGAGAAAAAGTAGGAAAATTATTTTGTGCAAATTGTCTAATACCTGAATAATATTACGAGTCGAATCTGGCTTCATGTCATCGCAAGAGCCTCTGATTGATCTTGGAGCCTTGATGCAGGCCATGGTTGCGACTCGAATTGTCCACGTGGATCAGTGAAACAATCTAAATTCAACGCAAACTTCATCCGAGAAAACAATTCCACCCGTTCACTGTTGCCAAAATGTTTTTTTTTCTTCTTTCGTCCCAAAAAGAAAGTTCTCTCTTCTTTTCTCCTTTTGTCAGTTTCATCAAATATTTCCAAACTACTATTTCTTTTATGGCAAACAAACAAAAATTTACTTTTTCTTAATAGCAAAATTTACTTTTTTTTAATAACAAAAAAAATTTTTTTTTTAATAACAAAATTTACTTTTTTTTAATAACAAAAAAATTTTTTTTTTTTAATAACAAAATTTACTTTTTTTTAATACAAAAATTGACCTTGTAAAAGAAAAATTTACTTTTTTTAAATTAAAGAATTTACTTCTTTTTTTAATCAAAAAAATAATATAGCGACACTTTTTTTATTTATATAGTCAGCACTTTTTTTTATTTTTGAATAAAGAAACTGCAAAATAAAAAATGTCTTTTTAAAAAAAATGAAAATTCGCTCATCACTTGATCACGACTTGCCTATAGATAACATATAGACAAGGGATGCAAGATTTTTATCACAAGCACAAAATAAGTCTCGCGTGCCACACGAAGTCTCCGCTATTCACTTGTAGAAAAATATTTGTCAATAAATTTTAATCTTCCGACACTTCTTATGTTCTTGATCCGTTCACTATATTTGTTCGCATTAAAATTGGTCATTGTTTATTTCCTCCTTTTTTCCCCTTCATTTATTTTAGTCACTATTTTAATGTTTGAAATTATTGATTAATTTTCTTTTCTCGTTTATTTTCTAAAGTACTCTATTTTATTAATTTTGATATTATTTTACATATATGTAAAATTATAAATAAGAAAATGAATAAAATGTAATAATATTTATATAAATTTTTATCATATTTAATCAAATATAATAATAAGAATAAAATATAATAATATTTATATAAATATTATTATATTTTATTCATTTTATTCACTTGTCTTTTAAAAATCGATATTAAAATTAAATATTACTCATTATTATTTATTAGACATAAATAAATATTTAGAATTTTTCATATAACATATTCATGAAAGGGATATTCAAATTTTGATTTTTACTCCATTTTCTAAAGAAACGAATTTGTTTTTCTTTTCTTTCCAAAAAAAAGAAATACTTGATTCACAATGGAATAAATTTTTATTTCCTTTTTGTATTTTCAAAAATTTTTCTTCAATAAACTGCGTCTACGTTTTCATAAATATTCTGTTTTGGTAAAAATATAAAAATTCTATGCGCGAGTAAAAATTCGGTTTACTATATATAAATTTAATTATTTTTTTTCAATATAAATACAGAAGTAGAATTAATTTTACTGATTGCGACTCTGAATTTTGAAACGAATGCCATCACACTGTTGTCGATATCGAAGTATTTAATCTTCAATCCTTTTTGTCTCTTGAAAATAAATTATTATTTGTCAAGAACAAGATTTATTGAATCGATTCGCGAGGACAAGTAGGTCAACCGGTAGAAAATCAACTCCTAATATGAGATTTAATTTCCAACAAGTAATTACAATTTAATAATAATAATTTTAATATACAATAATAATAATAATTATTATTATTATTTTTATAACAATAATTTTTTTTATTTTTTGCTCTTTCAATCTTCTTCTGCAAATTCGAATTTAAAATTCCTCCAATAAGTTTTGAACTTTCAAACTGAATGGATTTTCTTCAAAATCAAATTATACTTTAATAATGTGAAATTTCTTAGCAAATAAATAAATAATAAAAAATAAAGCAAATAAAATTTATTTATTACAAATATTTAAATAACATTTCTCCTATTATTAAAAATAGAAACAACGAACCTAAACATTTTGAAAATTTCTTTACTATTTTGAAATCAGTGAATACAACGCATTATAATAAAATTGGATTTCAAAAAATAAAATTAAAGTCTGTTTAATTAAATTTGAGCGTTCAAAACTTTTTATTGAAATTATTTTGATAATTAATACGCATATTATTTTTTAAATAAACAAATTTTACTCAATTATTAAAAACAATGGAGTGACTAATTTATTATCCTTACTATAATTATTGTACATTTAAGTTAGTCATCAATTTACATTTTTTTTATGTGGCTAAAGTTTCGAACATTCAAATGAACGAAATTTTTTTTCACCTTAAATGTTTTTGTAAATTACTAGATCCAAAAAAAGAAAAATAATTGAAATTAACCAATATTTAGTTTAGAATTACTTTGTTTCAATCTAAACACAATTTACTAAATTTACTAAATATTAAATAATTTTTTTTCCTAAAAAAAATGCAAATCAGAAGAAATAGAATAATATTGTTGTTCATTTGATAACGTTCGTAACTTTAGGAACATATTTTTCTTAAGCTTATTTGTTTAATAAAAAATTATTTGAAAAAAGATTTTTATATTATTTATTGCTGAGAAAATAAAAAAATTGGAAAATTCGTTTTAGAAAAATTGTATACCCCACATATCTATTAATATTATTATTATTATTATCGAAAAATACAATTTTATTAATTGAATTTTGTTGTAAATTGTTGTCATTAATATATGCTGATTAATTATTATTATTAATGTATTTAAAAAATCCCATTAATTATTAAAAACGATAGACTGGTAAATGCTATATTTACATCAAAATTGTTAATTAAAAATATTAATATATTCGATTAGTAATCTTCAGAAATTGAATAAAAATAAAATTCAGTTTTATTTTCAATTTAATTAAATTTAAAGTTAATTTTAAATTCTCAATTTCTTGTGAAGAAAATTGTCTCTCGTTCATGAATGAATTAAAAAACAAAAATTAATAATATGCATACTGATGTTTAAATAATTTTAAAAAATTTTATTTTGTAACACTTTTTTACTAATGAAATATTTATTATTAATTATTATTGTTATTAATTATTATTATTATAATTATTATTATTATTATCATTATTATTATTTTATTATTATTTTATTATTATTGTTTTATTATTATTGTTTATTTATTTATTTTATTATTATTTATTTATTTATTTATTATTGTATTTCATATTTATTATTTTATTTCATTTATCAATAAATTAATTTCGTGTTTGTAAAAACTTGTTGTATCATTAATAATCCTATAATGTCCTGGACGTGAAATAATTTCGATTGATAAAAAAGAATATTTAACTGAAGACACAATTTAATGTTATTGATGGGCCTAAAATGAAATTAATTTCTTTGAATGTCAACTGCAATTTGATTCACCCTTAAAAGATCTCACGACACAAGATAGTTGAATGATCGAGTTTGTTCAATCATTCAATTATTCTCGTCACTTTATATGTGTATTTATATATGTGAAGATGATCGAGGGTTCGAGATGGGAATTTTGATATTGTTCTCGCGACACTTGTTTCGTGATTGAGACGTTGATTTGTGTGTTGGGTTCATTTGAAATCAGTGAGTGAAAAACATAACATTGACACGCGACGATGAACCGTTTCACGATTCAGCTGTGTAGTTTTCTTTTTAAATTTAGAGACAGTGAATATGTTGTGAGGCGTCTCGACGACTCGACGCACCGGACGTAACTGAATCCGCGGTTCTTGTCTTCCTACGAATAGGTACTTTCCAACGCATGATGTACGTGACTATCGTTCTATCTCTCATTTACGCGACACATTTATAATGCTCTCTTATTCTCTTGGTGCATTAGAAGAAAGAGAGGAGTTGCTGAAAATGACGACAAATTTCTCTCTCTCTCTCTCTTTCTCTCTCTCTCTTCTTTCAAAATTAGAGCAAAGTGTAATTCTATCGTTCCTGTTTTCTATATTATTTACATTGTTTTGTTTTTTTTATTCTTCAAAATAATTTAATTTAGCGTTTATGAGTTTTTGTAATTTTATAACTCATAGCTTAGTTTTTTCCTTTTTTCAAACTATAATTAAATTTGGGTGTTTATGAGTTTACGAGCTTATATAACTCATAGATAACTTATTAATTTATGAGCTTTAATAACTCATAAATAACTGTATGAGTTTACCATATTTAAAACTCATAGGAAATGTATAAGAATAAAACAAGTTAATAACTCATAAATAGCTGTATGAGTTTGAGAAATTTTTAACTCATAGATAACTTATTAATTTATGAGCTTTAATAACTCATAAATAACTGTATGAGTTTACCATATTTAAAACTCATAAGAAATGTATAAGAATAAAACAAGTTAATAACTCATAAATAACTGTATGAGTTTGAGACATTTTTAACTCATAAATAGCTGTATGAGTTTATGAAATTTTTAACTCATAGATAATTGAATAAGTTAATGATATTTTAAAACTCATAGATAACTGAGCTTTATGAGTTAATAAGATTTTATAACTCATAAGTAAGAGTATAAGTTTATGATATTTAAAACACATAAAAACGTAGGAGTATATTAAAATTAATAACTCATAAATAACTGTATGAGTTTGAGAAATTTTTAACTCATAAATAGCTGTATGAGTTTAAGAAATTTTTAACTCATAGATAATTGAATGAGTTAATGATATTTTAAAACTCATAGATAACTGAACTTTATGAGTTAATAAGATTTTATAACTCATAAATAAGAGTATGAGTTTATGATATTTAAAACACATAAAAACGTAGGAGTATATTAAAATTAATAACTCATAAATAACTATGAGTTTGAGAAATTTTTAACTCATAGATAACGGAGCTTTATAAGTTTATGAGCTTTTATAACTCATAAATAACTGTATGAGTTTATGGCACTCAAAAACTCATAAATTAATCTATGAGTATGTTAGAGTTAATAACTCATAAATACATGTATTAGAATTTTTAAATCACTAACTCATAAATAACTGCATGAGTTTGTCATATTTTTAACTCATAGATAACTTACGAATTGGTAAGGTTTCGCAACTCATAAATAACTACAAGAGTTTATGAAATTTTAAAACTCATAGATAACTACATGAGTTTGTGATATTTTAAAACTCTTAAATAACCGTATGAGTTTATGGTATTTTAAAACTCATAAAAAAATGCACGAGTACATTAAAAATTAATAAATCATAAATAACCCTATGAGTTAGAAATTTTTAACTCATAGATAGCTGAGGTTCATGAGTTTTTTTTGAGCTTTTGTAACTCATAAATAACAGTATGAGTGTTATATTTTAAACTCATAATTAATCATATGAGTGAGTTAGATTTAATGACTCATAAATAATTGATCTTTATGAGGTCTTGAACTTTTATAACTCATAAGTAACGGTATGGCAAAAAGTTTACCCAAAATTGATTTCTTATACTTGTCACTTTTTTTTACAGACATGAGGTTCTATGAGTTCGTGAAATTTTGTGAGTCTACCAAATTTTTCAGCAATAATACCTTTCAAATTTTATGAGTTAAACTAATATTTTTTATTAGATTATGAGTTATACATTATTTATATAAATTATGTAAGAGAATGAATTATTTTTGTGTCTATAAGTTATGAATATTCTAAAGAGATCATGAGTTTAAAAAAAATTCCAAAGATATAAATGAAATATTTGAATATTTATGCAGTTCCATGAGTTAGGGAGCTTTTCTATTAAAATATAAGAGATTCTATGAGTTCAGAAAATTTTAAGAGCGTATGAAAATTGTAAAAATATAATGAATTTCATGAGTATTAATTTAATTTAATTAAATTTTATGAGTTCAAAACATTTCAAGAGTGATAAAATTTTATGAGTTTAAAAAAATTCAAGAATAGTGAAATTTTATGAGTTCAAAACATTTCAACAATGGTGAAATTTTATGAGTTTAAAAAATTCAAGAATAGTGAAATTTTATGAGTTCAAAACATTTCAACAATGGTGAAATTTTATGAGTTCAAAACATTACAACAATGGTGAAATTTTATGAGTTTAAAACATTTCAAGAAGGTCGAAAATAAGTTTCTTAGTTTTTTCTATGAGTTAAACAATGACTTTATAAAATCTCTATTTTACTCGTTACAGAATAATGTGTCCATGAGTTTCATGAAGAGCTTTAACAGTTTATGAGTTTTATGCAAGTTTTTGAATATTTGAAAATTAGTTAAAGTTTTTCATTTCTTTTATATATTTTCAATAGTAACATTTAATTTTAAAAATAAAATTTTTTTTTAGTAACTTAAAATTAAAATCTTTATTAGTATTTTTTTTATTCCATTTTTCGAATAAATGAGAATTTTAAATCTCAATCATACTTTCAATAAAATCATTTTTCAGCGCAAACAATGTATATATACATAAGAGAATTTAGGGAGGAGAGTATAATATGCAATGAGATAATGGAATAATGCGGAAAGCAATGGAGACCCGACGATGGTAATAAAATATTAAAAGAAAAATATTGAATGAAAAATTTCCAACGGAAGAAAATATAATAAAATTTAAATGAACAGTCATTTACTGTCTTCCAAGAAAGTTCCTCTTCGTGTGCGCAAAAATAACACCAAGTGCGAAGAACAGAAGCGGATGAGAAGATACAGTCAAAATTCGTATAAATAGCAATAATAGTTTTTTAAAATTCAACGACGTAGACCTATACAACTGCTTTAAAATAACATCGAGAAAAAAAAAGATGTTCCAAGTGATGCTGATGATAATACACAATACTGATTCTTTCAGCTTTATACATTTACTAGTTTTTCTACATAAATCAAATTTTAAATCAATTTAAATCAATTTTCCAAGACTATAGAAAATTATATTGATCTTAAAATCGTTCCTATTGAAAATAATTTAAGGAAAGAAGATAGAAATTTTTGAATTTTTACTTTTGAACTATTTTTACTGTTTTACTTTTTTGTGACCCTTGAACTAAGTCACATTACTCTCTAGGGACATGGAAGGGACACTTTTACCCCTAGAAAGGCTTTTATACCCCTTGAATGCATGATGTATTCTTTCTTTGACGAATGTTATCAAGAAAGCCTTTTGCAACTTTTGATATGATATGCTAATTCAATTTTAAGATTCAAAACTTACTGACACTGATATCAAATTCATTCTAAAGAAAACTGAAAAAAATTTTTAGTTTTTTATTCAAGCAAACAAAATGTGTTTGGCGTAACCAAATTTTGGTACTGAAATTGTAAAATTGATATTCAATAGAACAATTTTTTTTTATAAATTTCTTGGGAATAATTTAATTACTTTCATAAATAATAAAACTTTTTATATGAATTCAATTATTGACAAGTTTTACATAAATTTCTTTGCAATAATTCAATTAATTTCATAAATAACAAAATTCTTTGAGGAATTCCATTATTTTCATAAATAATAAAATTTTTTTTGGGAAATCAATTATTTTCATAAATAATAAAACTCATTGCAGAATTTCAATTATATTAAATGAAATTTTAATCAAATTCCTCGAAAAATGTATTTATTCTTGAAAATCTTATTAATATTTGTCCAAAGAATTCAATGATTTAAAAAATTTGTTGATAACATTTTTTATCAGAATTTAATTTCAACAAATATGAAAATAATAAATTATTTATTTTTGTATTTAAATAATTGAATTCTCGTAGAAATGACTAATAAAAATGGTTTTAAAAATGGATTTCAGTTAAAATTTTAAATTATATAGTGATAAAAACATTATAACGTCGATTTTTTCAAGAAATTAAATTTTCAAAAAGTTTCAAACTAAAATCATCGAAGTTCTTAATTTTTCATATTTTTGAAAAAAAATTCTGTACAATTAATTTTTTTAAAAAGTTAAATAGAATTTTTATTGAAATTATTTTATGTTTTTATTTTTCAATATATATTTAATTGCAGAATTTCCGACAAATTGAAATTTTGTAAAATTAAATTGTAAACGAATAAATTTGAAAATTATAAAACTCATCGCAGCGTTTCAATTATTTTTCATACAATTATAATTGAATTCATTGAAAAAAGTAATGTTCATGCAAGTTTTAATCAAATTCGACAAAAGAATTGAATTATTAAAAAATTTGTTACTAAAATTCTTTATGAGAATTGAATTTTGAAAAACATTCAATAAATTATTTACTTTTTGCATTTAAATAATTAAATTCTTGTAGAATTTTTTAATAAAAATTGCTTTTCGTTTCATAAAAATGAATTTCAGTTAAAATGATAAATTATAATTGAATATTAAAAGAAATATAGAAAGAACTTTTTGGAAATAATTGAATTTTCAAAATTAATATTTTTGAAAAAGTTTAATTGAATTTTTTGAATATTATTTGAAGTTTTTATCTTCTAATATGCATTTAGTTGAAGAATTTTAGAATACTTGAAATTTCGTGAAATTGATTAATTAATTATTATTGAAAATAATAATTGAATTGAAATAACGAAAATAATTTTAAAGAAGTATAACACCCTGTAGAATTAAAATTATTTACTATACAATTTTAATCGAATTCTTTAAAAAATGTATAATTATATATAATTACAAAATTTTATTAAAATTCGGGAAAAGAATAACTTCAATTATTTAAAAATCTGTTGTTAAAATTCTTTATGAGAATTCAATTTTCAAAAACATTGAATTATTAAATAAATTATTTATTTTTAAAATGGTTTTGAAAATTCTCAAAGAACTTTTTCAAAAAATATTAAAAGTATCTGATTTGAAGAACAGTATTTTCGATATTAATTCTCGAAAATAATAATTGAATTGAAGTGAAAATAATTTTGAAGAAGTTAGAATAAAAATATTTTTATATTATAAATTAATAATTTAATTATGATTTTTTATCACTTAGATTTACAATTTTTGGAAATCTTAATTATTATTGCTATGAAATAATAATAATAATAATAAAATATTTATTTTATTTAAAACTATTGATGTTTTTAAATAATTTTTCAATTAACAAAATTCGTAAATAAATTTAATAGATAATTCTGTGATTATATAACAATTTTTAGAATTAATCAAACTTTCCGTTATGGTCAGGAAATGGGTCAAAATTTTGACAAAACGCATGAAAATGTGGCAACATCGCAACAACACATAACCTCAAAAAAATACAAATTTGATCTCTACACTTGAAATTAACAATATTTCTTATTAGTAAGTTAATAATTTTCATGTTTCTTTTGTATTATAAATATATTTTGCATTTTATCGATAGGTTTCGTGTTCTCAAGACTAAAAAATTTGAGGTTAACGTCTAAAAATATACTAAAATACCAGTCGTACCAACCATACGTCGAGTATTTTTTGTCATGATTTTCGACACAATTTCAGAAAATTAATTATATTTTTTTTGATATATGGGTATTAAACAAATTTTAGCTTTAATTTTTACATCTTTTTTGAACGTTTTTTTTTTGTTTTAATAAAATAAATATGGTTTCTTGATTAAAATTACGAAAATGAAATTTTTTTTAAGGTTATGCAAACATGCAAGATTTTACATTGGAGTATCCTCTTGCCCCTCATCACTCATTGAACAATTTTTAAAAATGGGTGAACTGACAAATTTTTCCAGTACTGTATAGAAGCAAAGATTAGAGATTTTTTCCTAAAAAATACGAAATAATAATCCGCGAGAAGATTTTTGAAAAATTGACAAGTTTTTGAGTGCGATATTGTTGGGCGTCATTTATAATTTTACATGCGCTCACGTTTCAAACAGGGAGATGATATAAATATATATATATATATAAATTGTGGTTTGAGGTGTATAGTTACCGTCACCGAACGGTGTGTTCTGATCGATATTCGGCTTCAAGTTGATTATCGCACTCACTTCCTAAAGCTCGTGTACCTGATGGGCGGCATTACAATTAATGACGCCGCTCGTATGCGAACAGCTCGGAATAGCAATCAATAGTATACGGCATGGCACCTGTTGGGAATGTTCATGTCCCTTGTATGCTTTGACGTATACTGTATTTTTTTTTTTTTTTTTTTTTATTAATTCCCCTTCCAAAACCTTTTGTTGTGTCCGGTTCCTCATGCCCTTTGGGATTCCCCATAGACGCGGTGGTCGAAACAAAATGATTTCTGCACTGTCCTCTCACGTGTCGGGATTTCTAGCAATTCTTCATATCAAATTTTCCATGTCGGGGGTTTAAATTCAGATTTAGTGCTGGTTTTTTGAATTTTTGAGGGGAACGTTTTTGGGTTATTGAATGTTCACTGCTTGTGAGAAAGGAAGATTCAGGGTTAGTAGCATTATCTTTTTATTTGGTATAATTTTGATTGAGGCAATCATATTGCTTCTTAAATCTACACTCAAAAAAACTATTTGTTTTGACCTAATTTTTAACTACCCTCCTTAGTTCAATAAGTCCCCAAAGATATTGAAAAACTTGTGTTAATCATCAAAAAGTAGTTAAAATAATTAAGAATCTTGTACTCTCCTTAGTTCAATAAGTCCCCAAAGATATTGAAAAACTTGTGTTAATCATCAAAAAGTAGTTGAAATAATTAAGAATCTTGTACTCTCCTTAGTTTAATAAGTCCCCAAAGATATTGAAAAACTTGTGTTGATCATCAAAATGTAGTTAAAATAATTAAGAATCTTGTACTCTCCTTAGTTTAATAAGTCGCCAAAGATATTGAAAAACTTGTGTTCACCATCAAAAAGTAGTTGAAATAATTAAGAATGTTGTTGATGCAACAAGATTTTGTAGTTATTTTTAAAATTTAACTACTTCTCTGATAGTTGCTTGAATTTTAAATCTTTAACTAGTAAAATTTACTATACAAACAGTATTAGATTAAATGAAGTAATTAAAACTACTTGTCACTCTATTACCCAATAGTAGTTGAATTTCTCCATCGAATTTTTTTCGGTGTATGTAGTGTGAAAGATTAATACGAATATTAAGAATTTAATGGATGAAATTATAAAACATGAAAACTATTCTCTAGCGTCATCATCAAGGCTCTTTGAATTCAATTGGGGTCACTTAATGATAAGTGTGCTATAAACTTTTTTTTTATTAGAAATGGTTCGAATTATTGATATGCTACCGCAATTAACGACCATAACAAACACATTATCACAAGGGAATAAACCGCGTTGATGGTTGATAAATTCAAATTGTAGGTAATTATAATTCATGGTTCCTAAAATCGATAGCAGTTTTCGTTTCGATGAAAAAGAATGGAACATATTTGTCATTATTAAAAGATATACTTTTTCCACCTCGTATGGTCTATACAGAATATTAGTGTTAATTTATACATATTTATATGCATTTATAATAAATAAATCATAATGAAAATGTTCCACACAAAGAAGAATTTTTTTTTTTTTGCAATTCCATTTCCCAGAAGTAACGTAAATCAATTTCGATAAGTATTTAATGTAGAGGGCAAAAAATATATACTACATGCGTGCTTGGAAATTGACGCAATGGCACCTGCATTTAAGCTGATGCTGCAGTTTGTCATCGTGGGCATTTCTAAAATAGCAGCTTATTTCGAAGGGAAAATATACACATGCATGTTGATGTGCTATGAAATATGAATATACGGGTAAACACGAGAGACGTCAAATATGAAACTTTTAAAGTCATTGACTGTCGAGAAAATATTTGCTTACATCTTCTGACGAGAGCAAATGAATGGAGTGAGAGTGAGGCTTTCAACTTTAACTAGCTATATCTACTTTTTCATAAACTTTTCACTGCAATTTCCGAATTAAATTTTCCCCCCTGTATAATATATGAAAGCAGAGAGCAGACAAATAAATTCTCTTTCATCTTAAATATATGTTACAAGAAGAAAATTATTCTACTCTTATTTTTTCCCAAACTTCAATTCTTATTGCTTGACATTTATGTCCCTTGTGGGACACATGTGTCCCAGTTACAAAAATCATTCTAATTTTTCCAAATATTAATATTTTTTAATCGAACCACACTCTATTTCTTCAGAATTGGTCAAGGTACCCGCTCGAAAAAAATGTTTCGATATTTTTGATTCCGTATCCTGAGAAAAACTTTGAGAAAGTGGAAGGAAGCAACTTTGGTTTTTTTTCCAATTTCCAAAAGTGAATTTCTCGAAACAATGCTTTGGGAATATTGCTTTTCAACTTTTCGCCTTTCACATTGCCACACGTATATAGATAAATAAATGTCAGAAGGGATTTTTGTCCTCGAAAGTCGGGGAAATACAAAGCATCCCAATCCGAAGAGTCAGTCATCGTTTTCTGCTTCGGACGAGATTTGGAGGATTCTCTCTCTTCGCACGCTGCTTTTTCGATATCGTGGCAAAGCAAACTTAATTCCAGATTTCCAGCCGCCCTTTTTTGGAGGTCTGGCCACCGAAGTAGCCTCACCCCTGTTCCTAATCGTAGGACAAAGGCACGCGTCCCTCTTTTCCTCCAACGCTGTATAACCCCTCATCCCTCTTTTGTCCCTTATCTCCCTCATCGTAGCCCTTCCTCCTTTTATTCTCATTTTCCCTCTAACTTCCGCTTTTGAAACACGTTAGAAAGGTAATTTTCTCTCTCTCTATATATATATATATATATTCCTGCGACAATATAACGTACCTGTTACAAAAAGGTGTTGTTACAATTCGAGCTCGAGACAATTTCATTATTCCACCAGGAGGGAAAACTGAAAATTGATATGTATATATACAAAATAGAAGCGAGAAAAGAAGAGGGTAATTTACGAAAGGATGCGAATTTTTTTTACTTATTACGGTCCTCTTTTTTTTAGAAAATATTTTACGTTGTAAAATAGTTGCCACAGGTTTGCCATAGGTTGGTAAAATTAGGGAATTAAAAATAGAAGTTTTGAAGCAGTAAAAAGTTAAATTTTCAATTTTGTAAAGTCAAAGTAGTAAGATTCTACAAAATTCATAATGTTACTATCGCTATGGAATGTAAAAAAAGAAATGTAAAGTCTATAAAATTGATAAGCAACTTATTTTTTTTTATCATGACGCATGCATTCGAAGAATTCGACTGCAAGTTTTCAAAAAATAACACTGTTTTCTTGAAAGTATCAAATTGATACGAAAGTGGATCAATATGATGCCAAAAATTTAGATCAATTTTTTTCTTGATCCACATATTGGGTATTAATTAGTTGCAATTCGATACTTTGAAGTTAACAGTGAATATATTTTCGTAGGCTTTTGATTAACTTCATAATCCATAGTTTCACAAATCAGAACTAACCCATAAATTGAAAAAATTAATTTAATATTTAATTGCCTAATAATAAAATTTTAAAAATTAAAAATTTGTTGTTGCTAATAATTTATTAATTAAATTAATTGATCAATCACTAAACTTATTTTTTTAAGGTAAATTTATTTATTCGTAAATTACTGGTAATTTCATTTTTATAAATCTACAAAACTATTAAAACTATTAAAAAAAATTATTATTAAAATTGTTATCAATTAAATAATAATTGATCAATTAATCATAAATAAATTTACAAACAAATAAATTCTTACTAAACACAAAATTTGTACTTTGTATGTAAATAAAAATACCAATTTCATTTTGAAAGTTTTATTCTTTTTTTTCCTGATAACTGGAACAAAAACAAACATTTTTGTAGGACAAAAATTAAAAAAGTTACAAAGGTTTTTCCAAAAACACAGACATATTTTCATTTTGACATTTCAGTTTTCGGTAACTTTTTCCAATTTCATTTTGAAAGTGCTTTTCTTTTTTTTCCTGACAACTGGATTTTTCATCAAATTATGAAAAAACATTTTTTAAATATTTTTTTTTACAGAAGACATTTTTTTCAAATGAATACAAGTGTCACAAATTATTATTACACGCTTGTAAATACAAATTAATTTTTTTTTATTATATTAACATTGAATTGAAATAAATCTCTCATTTGTTTCGTTAAATAAACTTTCCTAACTGGTTTGCAGATCGCAGTAATAATTAAAAAATTTATCTAGTGAGACTATGTAGCGCCAGTCTTGACATGAAAAAAATTTTTAAAGTTCAAATAAAATTTATAGCTAGTAATTCAAACGCAAACGATTTTTGCGGTTGATTGGGCCCGATGACAAAAATTGCCCCAATTGTAAAATTTTTTTTTTAGTTTTCGATTTCGCTGAAGAACTAATTAATAGAAATTCCATTTAAGTAATTTTTTAAATTCCAAACTTTCACTTTACTAGAATTTAAATTAAAAATTTTTAAATTTAAAAAATTACTTAAATGGAATTTCTATTAATTAGTACTTCAGCGAAATCGAAAACTAAAAAAAAATTTTACAATTGGGGCAATTTTTGTCATCGGAGCCAACCAACCGCAAAAATCGTTTGCGTTTGAATTATTAGCTATAAATTTTTTTTGAATCTTGAAAATTTTTTTTGAATCTTCAAAACCTACACTCGACATTTAAAATTAATCCTTTTTTACCTAAATTTTAAGTTTATAGCTGGTAATTATTTATAAAACACCGAGAAGAATCGTTTTTTTTTTTAAAGAAAAATTTTAAAGCAGTAAAAAGATAGTTTTTCATTTTTTTAAAAGCAAGGTCACTAAAATTCTAAATGTTTATAATATTATTATCACTGGAACAGCGCGTGCTTTCTGAGGTTTTTACTGCAGGCATTTGTTGAGTATAAATACGATCGAGTAAATAACGCTTATTATCACTGCAAATTTTCTATTATTTTTCAGATTTTTCTTAAATTTTTTTTTATTAAATAAACATTCTTTTTTAATGCGAAAAAGTGCTAAAACTGAATAACTAAAATTTAATTGATTTTTCTCAATTATAGAATATTGGTATTCCTGACTTTTCCCTCACTATTTTTTTTTTATTTTCCCTAACTGACAAATTTTTGAATTATTTAATATTCTGCATTGTTGATTTAAATGTCGTGGATAAGAAGTAATGTTTATCAAATTTATAGGTATTACATTTTTTTTGCATTCCGGTGATGATAATATTATAAACTTTTTTCATTTTTACTACTTTTACTTTACAAAATTGAAAATTTAACTTTTTACTGCTTTAAAACATTTCTTCTGTTTTGGTAATTTTTAAGTAAATAAATAAAATAAATAAATAATTTTATTAATTTATTAATTTCAAAATTTCACCATATTTTTCATCTTGTAAAATTACAAAAAATACCTAAGGGTCGATTTCTACTAAATAATCAATATAAAATATAAAAAAATAATATTTCACATTGATAATTTATTAGAATTTTTAAATTGAAGTTTTTCAAATTGAGAAAAAGTGCGCGCTTTATAGCGCATGTGCTATAGAATAAAAACGTTTTATTTATGAAAAAAAACAAGGTTTATGAATCTGATACATAAAACATTTGGTATTAAACTCACATATTTATTCAAAAATCAAATTGAATCTTACATATAACCTTAACAGAATAACCTTTTTTTTTTACACAAACAAAAATTAGTTTTACACAAATTAAAATATTTTTGTCAGAAAGTAAAACGACAATTAATGATAAATGAAAAAATTTCACCTCAATGTTATAGCATCGGAAAGTATAAATCTCTTGTTGAATATCTAGAATTTATTCGAAGTGCATTCCAAACTATTAACTTAAGAAATTTCAAATTTTTTTTAATTTATTAGATTGTTGAAAAATAGAATATTATATGTAGGAGATATAGTTATAAAACTAATTTATTACAAACAGATTCTACCGTCGTTCATTATCGCTCGAATAATGGAATAAAATTTTGTATTGTATACATTTATTTATTAAACTTAAAAATTGCAATTGCGAAATTCAAAATTGTGACTGCGAAATAGTTATTTTCGTATCAAGGTCGCAATCACCTATTTTGCGCCCATGATGCTAACATAATTTTTTGTCCAAACTGCATGGAAAGTATGTCATTGAGGGCACGAACGATTATACGCTCATATTAGTTAAAAATTAAACTCTATATAAATGTTAACTCTTTGAAGTCTATAATGATCCAAGTTTTAATATAGAAATAAGACAACAATGTATTCTGGAAATATAGTAATTGACAATTTTTATAACCGAAATGTGAACAAAACCAAATGTGTCATAATTTTTTTTTTAAAGAAAATCAAAAAAAAAATTGCACATTTTTCTAGACAAAATAAAACTAGTTGAAAATGTTTGCATTTTTAGGTTTTTTGTATTTTTACGAGATGAAAAATATAGTGAAATTTTGAAATTAATTAATTAATTAAATTATTTATTTATTTCATTTATTTTTTTATTTATTTACTTAAAAAT
Organism: Leptopilina myrica (nomen nudum); assembly: GCA_032872475.1. Classification (NCBI taxonomy): domain Eukaryota; kingdom Metazoa; phylum Arthropoda; class Insecta; order Hymenoptera; family Figitidae; genus Leptopilina; species Leptopilina myrica (nomen nudum). The sequence continues at coordinate 1,489,551 of CM065467.1, forward strand.
TACCAAAACAGAAGAAATGTTTTAAAGCAGTAAAAAGTTAAATTTTCAATTTTGTAAAGTCAAAGTAGTAAAAATCAAAAAAGTTTAAATTTAAATTTGATAAAAATTACTTTTTTTCCACGACAGCGCATGCCGTCAAAAGATTTTACCGCAGGCATTTGTCGAGTATAAATACGATCGAGTAACAAACGCTTATTCACATTACTGCAATTTTTTATTTACATTTCTTAAACATAAGTTATTGAATAAAATTGAGTAGTGATCTATTCAACATTTTGAAAAATGACTTCTTTAAAATGTATTCCACTACTACTTTTCTTGACTACTAATCTAGTAATCGGATTGCCACGAGGCATGCATGAAGTAAGCTTCACAAAATTAATAATTTATTATTAACTTATTTCTCTATAAAGATATTTTTTTGTTGTTGTGAAAATTTTTGTTGTGAACAAATTTTCCAGTCATTTTCTGGATGCAAAAATGTATTATTAAGTCAAAATGTAGAGAATTATTTGTAAAAAAAATTTAATTTCTTCTTTGTCAAAACAAACATTTAAATCAGCAATGCAGAATATTAAATAATTCAAAAAATTTGTCAGTTGATAAAATAAAAAAAAATAATGAGGGAAAAGTCAGGAAATTTTGAAAATAAAATTTTACGGCCATCCTGTGTAATTCAATTAACGCAACATTTTCACTTTCACTCAAAATTAATTTTCCCTCAATTTTCACTTCACTTTATCGTTGATCAACGATATAAACTTTATCTTCGTATTGGAGAAAAATAATAATGAAATAAAATTTGTGGAAAGGTGAAAGTAGTCCTAAAGTCAAGTAAAAGTGAAGTAAAAATGAAATGAAATTAAAATGAAAATACATTTTGAGTCAAAGTGAAAGTAAAGTGTAAGCGGAATATAAAAAGTTTTTGATTAAAAGTGTGAAGTAATGTTAAATGAAAAGCAATTTTGAGTGTAATTTTGAATAAAAGTAAAATTGGAGTAAAAATAAATTTTGAGTGGAAGTGGAGTGAATGTAAAGTGAAAATGGAGTAAAAATAAATATTAAGTGCAAGTAAAGTGAAATTACATAATCGACCTCCTGATTATATTTAGGTCAAAAAGCCTTTTATCCAAAATAGGCTATTGGTATATCCACTTGTTCAAAAATTGATTCATGAAGTGGAAAAATCTGGATTGGAAGAAGAAAGTTTGTATAGCGTACCTGGTAGTAAAGGTGAAATGTATAAGTTGGAAGTGGTTTGTAAACATATAAACAACGACATATCAAAATTTGATGTCAATGTAATTGCATCATATCTCAAAAAAGTTTTGAGGTAAATTTTTATTCATTAAACATTACTGTAATATAAGTAATTACTATTATGTAATACATCACTGTAAAAAAAAGGGTTTAAATTTTAAAATGAAACAAAATAAGAAAATAGAACAAAATTACCATTTGGTATCAAAATTTATGTACTAATAAATTAGTACAGTTACAGTGATAATATGAGCAAAATTACGAAAAAAATTAAAATTTTTAGGGATTTCAATCCATCACTTATCGATGTAGCAACATTCAATAAACTCTTACGCGCCTTGGAAATAAGAAATTCGAAAGAATTGAAAAATGAAATGATGAAAGTTATAATTCAACTTGAGCAAGTTAGTCGAGATAATCTCGCGTATTTAATGGTACATTTGCAAAAAGTAGCGAAACTACAACATATAAATAAAATGTCTCCTAAGAACATTGGTATTGTCTTTGGACCAACTTTGATGAACTTTCAGCTTGCTGATTCAACGGCAAACCTGCATTTACATTCCGAAAAAACGAAGGCAGATAATTATTTTTTAACTTCAAAATTTTATATAATATTACCATAAATTTTTAGTTTTACAATTAAATGGCAATAGTATTTGTCCTTCACTTAAATCGCAACAGTTTTTGTTCTTCACTTAAATAACAACAGTTTTTGTCCTTCATTTCTATATTGTAGATCATTGAAGAACTTTTGAAACTTCCGTCAAGCTTTTGGAAGATGTTGACAAATTATGAATTCGTGGCAAGTATATCTAGATAAAGTAATTCACCTTTCAATTGGAATTTCGTGAGAACTAAAGGAAAACATTTAAAAGATATTTCGACAATAATATTTTCTTCTTCTTCTGCTTTAGGAAAGTGACTCCCGTTCTTCAAATTCAGAGGAAGATTTCGCTTCTGTTGATTTTATGGCTTTACATGAGGTAATGATACATTATAATCAACGAAATGAGTATTTTTAGGTTTATCAGATTCATCAATTATGAATTTTGACATAATTTTTGTATTTTGAATTTTAAATTTAAAAATTTATACAACACCGAGGAGAATCGTTTTTTTTTTTAAGAAAAATTTTAAAGCAGTAAAAAGATAAATTTATGGGTAAAAATACACAAAGTTTTTGGTAGTTTTACCCAAAAAATTCCTTTAAATTTTCAAGTAAAAATACACAAGATTTTTAGTAATTTTACCCAAACATTTAAAAAAAAATACCTAAAAGTTCTTGGGTAAAAATACAAACTTTTTGGTCTCTCTTACGAATTAAGGTTTTGGAAAAAATATCCAACAATTTTTAGGTAAAATTACACAAATTTTTTTTTGCTTTTTCTCAAATTTAGGTGTAGAAATACAAATATGTAATTTTCGAAAAAATGTTTGTAAAATTTACCAATATTTAAATAATTACTAGAAAATTTGCATAATTTGAGTCAACATAGAGCTCAATGAAAGAACCAAATTTTTTCAGATTCAAGTATTATAATAATATAATAAGTATTATTATTAACCCATTTAGTCCCAAATGTCCGTATTTCTTTGTACAAGTTTGAGCTTTCCGTTCTACGAGTTACGAATTTGGAAAAAATCGGGACAAAGGTTTTTTTTAGATTTGAGTGTCCTCTTTTAGAATCTGAAAAAAATTTAATTTCAATTTAATCATAAAAAGTTGTAATTGTTTAAACAAAAAAAAGCAGTTTTTTAAAGTGTTTTTTGTCATTAAAATTAGATTATTTACTCGAATTCGGTTGGGAAAAATCCGGGACAAGAAAATATCGCGTCCAAAATGTTGGGACTATCAAATGGGCATAATGCCGAAATTTTTTTTTTAATTTCAAAATGGCGCCTTCAAAATGGCCGCCAAAGTATTGAAATTTGGAAAAATAATGTTAAAAAATATTAACATTATTTTTTTAACTTTTATGCTTTATTTAAATAAACAAATGTTGTTTCAACAAAAAATATTGTTATCTGATATTATTTAACAATCATTTAAACATTTTTTATAAACAATTTAAAATCTGTGGGCCAAAATGGTAAACAAATTTTTATTTTTATCAATTCTCATTTCTTTTTGCACTAAAAATGAATAATAAAAGTTAATAACTTAATTTAAACTTTTTTACAAACAGTCATTGCTATAAGAATAGTTTTTAAATCCAAAATAATGTATACATAATGTTTAGTAATGTACGAAATTTCTGTCAACATAGAGTTAAATCAATGAATCATCTTTTGTTACAGTTTCAAACACTTTCCAAAAAACAATTATTAGCGGAACGAGCAGCCAGAAGGAGAGACAGAATCACTGATTCGAATGAAGAAAATAATTCGTCTTCTAATTAGCAATATAAAATTTGCTACATTACTCCAAGTTTCAGATGCTTGTGATTGCATGCATAAATATTTGATTTATAAAATATTATTATACTGTTTGCTATTAGTGTTAATTTTATTATTCCCACCTATAGTTTTGTCAATGATTGGAGAAAAAAAATTGTAATAGTCAGATCAGCAGTGAATTGAAAATGAATTTTATGTGTGGAATAAATAATAATTAATACAGAAAAGAGTAATTAATTTTATTTCTCGAAATTGACCTGGTCATTACTTTCATTTTACTTTCACTTCACTTCCACTTTAATTTCACTATCACATTGACTGTTCTCGCCGTCACTTGCACTTCACTTTCACTTGACTCTCACGTCACTCTCACTTAACCCTAGAAGGAGTAACTGGGGTGTTCGGACACCCCACGCAATATTCAAGGTACGCCCCTGGCTTAACCAATAGTTTTTTCGCGCGCAAATCCTGTTCATAATTCAGTTTGAACCTCTATCTGTTGAAACCTAAAGCGCCGTCAAAAGTTTCGCTCCAGGAAAAGTTGTCTACTGTTAAAAAAAGGTGTGGGGTGTCAGGACACCCCAGTTACTCCTTAACGTTCGAAAAGTTATTAAAGTAAGTAAATTTACATTTTTATAAAAAATCGTTTTTAATCAGTTAAAATCATGTAATAAAGTATAAATTTATAGGTTATGTATGAAAAAAGTTGTATTTTATATAAAAAAAAATATTTTTGTACAAAAATTCAATTTTTAGCAAAAAATTAAAAATTTTATTTTTAACTATCTATAAAATTATAATTAATAAATTGTATGTATACCTATAATATTATTATTATATTATTATTAAATTGATTCAAAAGTTATCAATTTTATTGTTAATATATTCAGATATATTAATTTTGTAAAATTTTAAATTTATAACACTATTTTTAATAAATATTAATTGTTGAAGTCCATTTTATAATTCATTTTCATGATTTTCACTATTCGCCAATTGTCATTAATTTCTATTACTTCAGATGTTCAAATAATTATGTTTTTTTTAAGTAATACAAAAACTAATTTTTTCCCCTAAAAGTATATCTATTTAAGTTTAAAAACCCAAAATAGTTTTTAAATTAGTCAATTTTTTTAAGAAACTACAGCGTTTTTTTGTAAAAGAAATTCAATTTTGAAATTTTTTGGTGTTTTTTCTGTTTTTTCAAAATTTTTTTAATTAATCAAAATATGAATAATTTTATTGTGTTCCTTACTAAAAAACCAATCAATCCATTATAATAATTTTTTTACGTCAAATAGAAACCTTATATAATAAGTTTTAAGCGTGGGGTGTCGGGACACCACAGATACTCCTTAGAGGGTGAGTAAACTAACGTACTCCTTCTAGGGTTAAAAATAAAAGTGAATTAAAAGCGATGTGACGTTAAAGTTAGAGTACTGTCAAAGTGAACTGAAAGTAAAGTGAAATCGACACTGAAAGTGAAAATAAAATGAAGTGAGAGTGAAATAAAAGTGAAGTGAAAGTGAGAAAATTCAATATGAAAGTGAAAGTGAAGTGAAAGTAAAGTTACAAAATCGACCCTTAGGTTATTTTGTATTTTTACAAGATGAAAAATATGGTGAAATTTTGAAATTAATTAATTTATTTATTTTATTCATTTTTTAATTCATTTACTTAAAAATTACCAAAACAGAAGAAATATTTTAAAGCAGTAAAAAGTTAAATTTTCAATTTTGTAAAGTCAAAGTAGTAAAAATCAAAAAAGTTTATAATATTACCATCACCGGAATGCAAAAAAGAAATGTAATACCTATAAATTTGATAAAAATTACTTCTTCTCCACGACAGCGCATGCCGTCAAATGATTTTACTGCAGGCTTTCGTCGAGTATAAATACGATCGAGTAACAAACGCTTCTTCATATTACTGCAATTTTTCATTTACATTTCTTATACATAAGTTATTGACTAAAATTGAGTAGAGATCTATTCAACATTTTGAAAAATGACTTCTTTAAAATGTATTCCACTACTACTTTTTTTTACTACTCATCTAGTAATCGGATTGGGATATACAATCAAAGAAGTAAGTTTTACAAAATTAATAATTTATAATTCAATTATTTCTCTATAAAGAGATTTTTGTTGTTGTTGTGACAATTTTTGTTGTGAACAATTTTTCCAGTCATTTTGTGGATGCAAAAATGTATTATTAAGTCAAAATGTAGAGAATTATTTGTAAAAAAAATTTAATTTCTTATTTGTCAAAACAAACATTTAAATCAGCAATGCAGAATATTAAATAATTCGAAAAATTTGTCAGTTAGGGAAAATAAAAAAAAATAGTGAGGGAAAAGTCAGGAAATTTTGAAAATGTTGTAATTCAATTAACGCAACATTTTCACTTTCACTCAAAATTAATTTTCCCTCAATTTTCACTTCACTTTATCGTTGATCAACGATATAAACTTTATCTTCGTATTGGAGAAAAATAATAATGAAATAAAATTTGTGGAAAGGTGAAAGTAGTCCTAAAGTCAAGTAAAAGTGAAGTAAAAATTAAATTAAATTAAAATGAAAATACATTTTGAGTCAAAGTGAAAGTAATGTGTAAGTGGAATATAAAAAGTTTTTGATTAAAAGTGTGAAGTAATTTGAAATGGAAAGCAATTTTGAGTGTAATTTTTAATAAAAGTAAATTGGAGTAAAAATAAATTTTGAGTGGAAGTGGAGTGAATGTAAAGTGAAAATGGAGTAAAAAAATATTAAGTGCAAGTAAAGTAAAATTACATAATCGACATCCTGATTACATTTAGGTTGAAAAGACTTATCGCATTAATCGGTTATTGGTTCATATGTCTGGCATTAAATTCTAATGAAACTGTATCACATTACAAAAAATAAATTATATTACTTAATCTTAGGAGATAGCACTCAAATAATATAATTTATAACATAAATTCGTAGCCAAAATAAACTATATAATTACAATTTTGAGTCAAATTTTAGATCCTATTAATTTGTTCCTCTCTTTTTGAAATTATATTTTTAATCTGTAAACGATGTAAAAAACTTTATACTTCGATGGTTGGGGGTTTAAAAAAAAAATTAATTTTTATAATTTTTATCTTATTGGAATCATTCAAAAATTAAAGTTTGCATCTTCTACGGAACACTTGAAATAGACACAAATTCCAATTTTCGTTATTGAACAAATTGTTTTATTTTCTGATTCTTTTCCTTTTTTAGAAATCTACATCCAATGTTGTAAGGTCTAATAAGGACGAAATAGATGGATCGAGAAGTGCTTCTTCTGTTGATTCTTCGGATTCACATGAGGTAAGGCAGACAACCTACGACATTAGAAAATCCAACATTTCTGAAAAGTGGAACCAATTAAAGAAGTACCAATTTTTCTATCCCGAGCTACGAATTTAAAGGAGCATCTCTTGTAAAACTTATAGCTGGCAAATCATAATAGTTAATCTTTTAAAATAATAAACGTAATGATTACTATAACATTGCGTAATTGATGCCAAAATGGAGATAAAGAAACATGCAAATAGATTGTCACCTAAAATGTGATAAAATATAAATAAAAATACGATAAACAATGGGTACTGTAAATATATATAATTTTTGTTAACAGAAAGTTCATTCAAGAAGCAATCTTTTATCGCAAATTCGAGGAGGCATTAAGCTGAAGCCAGTTTCAGATAGGGTAAGTGAAAATTTTTAAAGTTGGTTTCGAATTTTAAAAAGGTTGTAATTTTCTTAAACTTGGTGCCACAAATTCCAATTTTCGTTATTGAACAAATTGTTTTATTTTCTGATTCTTTTCCTTTTTTAGAAATCTACATCCAATGTTGTAAGGTCTAATAAGGACGAAGTAGATGCATCGAGAAGTGCTTCTTCTGTTGATTCTTCGGATTCACATGAGGTAAGGTAGACAACGATCGACATTAGAAAATTCAACATTTCTGAAAAGTGGGACCAATTAAAGAATTACCAATTTTACAATCTCTAGCTACGATTTTCAGGGGTATCTCTTGTAAAACTTATAGCTGGCAAAACATAGTAGTTTACCTTTTAAAATAATATACGTAATGATTACTATAAAATTGCATAATTGATGCCAAAATAGAGATAAAGAAACATGCAAATAGATTGTCACCTAAAATGTGATAAAATATAAATAAAAATACGATAAACAATGGGTACTGTAAATATATATAATTTTTGTTAACAGAAAGTTCATTCAAGAAGCAATCTTTTATCTCAAATTCGAGGAGGCATTAAGCTGAAGCCAGTTTCAGATAGGGTAGGTGAAAATTTATAAAGTTGGCCTCGAATTTTAAAAAGGTTTTATTTTCATACAACTTTGTGCCACAAATTCCTATTTTAGTTATTGAACAAATTGTTTTATTTTCTGATTCTTTTCCTTTTTTAGAAATCTACATCCAATGTTGTAAGGTCTAATAAGGACGAAGTAGATGCTTCGAGAAGTGCTTCTTCTGTTGATTCTTCGGATTCACATGAGGTAAGGTAGACAACGATCGACATTAGAAAATCCAACATTTCTGAAAAGTGGAACCAATTAAAGAAGTACAAATTTTTCTATATGTAGCTACGATTTTCAGGAGTATCTCTTGTAAAACTTATAGCTGGCAAATCATAATAGTTAATCTTTTAAAATAATAAACGTAATGACTACTATAACATTGCGTAATTGATGCCAAAATGGAGATAAAGAAACATGCGAATAGATTGTCACCTAAAATGTGATAAAATATAAATAAAAATACGATAAACAATGGGTACTGTAAATATATATAATTTTTGTTAACAGAAAGTTCATTCAAGAAGCAATCTTTTATCTCAAATTCGAGGAGGCATTAAGCTGAAGCCAGTTTCAGATAGGGTAAGTGAAAATTTTTAAAGTTGGTTTCGAATTTTAAAAAGGTTGTAATTTTCTTAAACTTGGTGCCACAAATTCCAATTTTCGTTATTGAACAAATTGTTTTATTTTCTGATTCTTTTCCTTTTTTAGAAATCTACATCCAATGTTGTAAGGTCTAATAAGGACGAAGTAGATGCATCGAGAAGTGCTTCTTCTGTTGATTCTTCGGATTCACATGAGGTAAGGTAGACAACGATCGACATTAGAAAATTCAACATTTCTGAAAAGTGGGACCAATTAAAGAATTACCAATTTTACAATCTCTAGCTACGATTTTCAGGGGTATCTCTTGTAAAACTTATAGCTGGCAAAACATAGTAGTTTACCTTTTAAAATAATATACGTAATGATTACTATAAAATTGCATAATTGATGCCAAAATAGAGATAAAGAAACATGCAAACAGATTGTCACCTAAAATGTGATAAAATATAAATAAAAATACGATAAACAATGGTTACTGTAAATATATATAATTTTTGTTAACAGAAAGTTCATTCAAGGAGCAATCTTTTGTCTCAAATTCGAGGAGGCATTAAGCTGAAGCCAGTTTCAGATAGGGTAAGTGAAAATTTTTAAAGTTGGTTTCGAATTTTAAAAAGGTTGTAATTTTCTTAAACTTGGTGCCACAAATTCCAATTTTCGTTATTGAACAAATTGTTTTATTTTCTGATTCTTTTCCTTTTTTAGAAATCTACATCCAATGTTGTAAGGTCTAATAAGGACGAAATAGATGGATCGAGAAGTGCTTCTTCTGTTGATTCTTCGGATTCACATGAGGTAAGGCAGACAACCTACGACATTAGAAAATCCAACATTTCTGAAAAGTGGAACCAATTAAAGAAGTACCAATTTTTCTATCCCGAGCTACGAATTTGAGGAGCATCTCTTGTAAAACTTATAGCTGGCAAATCATAATAGTTAATCTTTTAAAATAATAAACGTAATGATTACTATAACATTGCGTAATTGATGCCAAAATGGAGATAAAGAAACATGCAAATAGATTGTCATCTAAAATACGATAAACTGTAAATATAAGTAAAAATACGATAAACAATGGTTACTATAAATATGTCTAATTTTTCTCAACAGAAAGTTCATTCAAGGAGCAATCTTTTGTCTCAAATTCGAGGAGGCATCAAGCTGAAGCCAGTTTCAGATGTGGTAGGTGAAAATTTATAAAGTTGGCCTCGAATTTTAAAAAGGTTTTATTTTCATACAACTTTGTGCCACAAATTCCTATTTTAGTTATTGAAGAAATAGTTTTATTTTCCAAATTTTTTTTTCTTTTTATAGAAATTTTCATCCAATGTTGTAAGGTCTAATAAGGACGAAGTAGATGCATCGAGAAGTGCTTCTTCTGTTGATTCTTCGGATTCACATGAGGTAAGGTAGACAACGATCGACATTAGAAAATTCAACATTTCTGAAAAGTGGGACCAATTAAAGAATTACCAATTTTACAATCTCTAGCTACGATTTTCAGGGGTATCTCTTGTAAAACTTATAGCTGGCAAAACATAGTAGTTTACCTTTTAAAATAATATACGTAATGATTACTATAAAATTGCACAATTGATGCCAAAATAGAGATAAAGAAACATGCAAATAGATTGTCACCTAAAATGTGATAAAATATAAATAAAAATACGATAAACAATGGTTACTGTAAATATATATAATTTTTGTTAACAGAAAGTTCATTCAAGGAGCAATCTTTTGTCTCAAATTCGAGGAGGCATTAAGCTGAAGCCAGTTTCAGATAGGGTAAGTGAAAATTTTTAAAGTTGGTTTCGAATTTTAAAAAGGTTGTAATTTTCTTAAACTTGGTGCCACAAATTCCAATTTTCGTTATTGAACAAATTGTTTTATTTTCTGATTCTTTTCCTTTTTTAGAAATCTTCATTCAATGTTGTAAGGTCTAATAAGAATGAAGTAGATGCATCGAGAAGAGCTTCTTCTGTTGATTCTTCGGATTCACATGAGGTAAGGCAGACAACCTACACAATTAGAAAATCCAACATTTCTGAAAAGTGGGACTAATTAAAGAATTACCAATTTTACAATCTCTAGCTACGATTTTCAGGGGTATCTCTTGTAAAACTTATAGCTGGCAAATCATAATAGTTAATCTTTTAAAATAATAAACGTAATGATTACTATAAAATTGCATAATTGATGCCAAAATAGAGATAAAGAAACATGCAAATAGATTGTCACCTAAAATGTGATAAAATATAAATAAAAATACGATAAACAATGGTTACTGTAAATATATATAATTTTTGTTAACAGAAAGTTCATTCAAGGAGCAATCTTTTGTCTCAAATTCGAAGAGGCATTAAGCTGAAGCCAGTTTCAGATGTGGTAGGTGAAAATTTATAAAGTTGGCCTCGAATTTTAAAAAGGTTTTATTTTCATACAACTTTGTGCCACAAATTCCTATTTTAGTTATTGAACAAATTGTTTTATTTTCTGATTCTTTTCCTTTTTTAGAAATCTACATCCAATGTTGTAAGGTCTAATAAGGACGAAGTAGATGCATCGAGAAGTGCTTCTTCTGTTGATTCTTCGGATTCACATGAGGTAAGGCAGACAACCTACGACATTAGAAAATCCAACATTTCTGAAAAGTGGAACCAATTAAAGAAGTACCAATTTTTCTATCCCGAGCTACGAATTTAAAGGAGCATCTCTTGTAAAACTTATAGCTGGCAAATCATAATAGTTTATCTTTTGAAATAATAAACGTAATGATTACTATAAAATTGCATAATTGCTGCCAAAATAGAGAAAAAGAAACATAAAAATAGATTGTCATCTAAAATACGATAAAATATAAATAAAAATACGATAAACAATGGTTACTGTAAATATGTATAATTTTTATTAACAGAAAGTTAATTCAAGGAGCAATCTTTTGTCTCAAATTCGAGGAGGCATTAAGCTGAAGCCAGTTTCAGATGTGGTAGGTGAAAATTTATAAAGTTGGCCTCGAATTTTAAAAAGGTTTTATTTTCATACAACTTGGTGCCACAAATTCCAACTTTAGTTATTGAACAAATTGTTTTATTTTCTGATTCTTTTCCTTTTTTAGAAATCTACATCCAATGTTGTAAGGTCTAATAAAGACGAAGTAGATGCATCGAGAAGTGCTTCTTCTGTTGATTCTTCGGATTCACATGAGGTAAGGCAGACAACGATCGACATTAGAAAATCCAACATTTCTGAAAAGTAGGACCAATTAAAGAATTACCAATTTTTCTATCTCTAGCTACGATTTTCAGGGGTATTTTTATAATTGACAGGTTTACCCAATACTAATCTGAAATTAGTTACACAAATATAAAATTAAAAATGAAGAATCAAATATGTGGAACAATGAAGTCAAATGTTTTGCAGTTACAGCCCTGCTTCTTGTCAATCCTTAATTATCTGCCTTAAAATTTATATCCCATTGAAAATAATATAAGTAGTGATTACATAATTTTTGTCAACAGAGAGTTCATTCAAGGAAACATCTTTTATCTCAAATTCAAGGATCTAAGCTGCATCCTGTTTCAGATGAGGTACATACCTTGAAATATGCTAGGGATACCTAATCAGTCCAATTTTCTATTCCGGTGTTAAAATAATATAGATATGTTTTTTCTAAAATTTGTATAATTCGTGTCAATAGAGAGTTCATCGAAAGAATGATCCTTTGTCTCACAGTCAAGGAGCTAAGCTGAAGCCAGTTTCAGAGGTAAAAATCTTTCCCCTTTTTTAAGATCCTTTCTTATCACTAACATTGATGGCAATTCAGAAGTTTTTTATTCAAAATAATATTTGCTACAAATTTGCCTAATTTCTGACAACATAGAGTTAAATCAAAGAACCATTTATTGTTTCAGTTTCAAAAACTAAAGCTAAAACCGGTTTCAAATAAGGTGGGTAAAAATTTGGGAAATAATTACTAAAAAACTGGCATAATTTGAGTCAACATAGAGTTTAATGAAAGAACAAATGTTTTTCAGATTCAAGCAGTGAAGCTGAAGCCAATTTCAGAGGTACCGAAACGTATCACTTTACCTCTCTTTCAAACATTTTTTTTTGTCAATAAGATAGTTTAGTAATTTAGTTTAGGTAGTTTGGAATTACCTTAAGAATAGATTTTTATTTAAAATAATACACGTAATGATTACTATAAATTTGCAGAATTTCTGTTAACGAAAATTTAAATCAAAGAAACATCTCTTGTTTCAGTTTCAAAAAATTAAGCTGAAGCCGGTTTCAAGTCATGAGGTAGGTAAAAATTTGTGTAAATGATCATCGAATTTTCCAAGCATTGCAATTTAGTTTTGTAAAATTTATTAAAACAAAGTATTCATGGGGAGACAAACAGTCATTACTGTACGAATAGTTTTTAAATCAAAATAATATTTACCTAATGTTTATACTAATTTGCAAAACTTCTGTTAACATAAAGTTAAATCAAAGAACCATCTTTTGTTTCAGTTTCAAAAAGTTAAGCTGAAGCCGGTTTCAAGTCATGAGGTAGATAAACATTTGTGTAAAGTGATCTTCGAATTTTCTAAGAGTTGCAATTTAGTTTTGTAAAATTTATTAAAACAAAGTATTCATGGGGAGACAAACAGTCATTACTGTACGAATAGTTTTTAAATCAAAATAATATTTACCTAATGTTTATACTAATTTGCAAAACTTCTGTTAACATAAAGTTAAATCAAAGAACCATCTTTTGTTTCAGTTTCAAAAAATTAAGCTGAAGCCGGTTTCAAGTCATGAGGTAGGTAAAAATTTGTGTAAATGATCATCGAATTTTCCAAGCATTGCAATTTAGTTTTGTAAAATTTATTAAAACAAAGTATTCATGGGGAGATTAACAGTCATTACTGTACGAATAGTTTTTAAATCAAAATAATATTTACCTAATGTTTATACTAATTTGCAAAACTTCTGTTAACATAAAGTTAAATCAAAGAACCATCTTTTGTTTCAGTTTCAAAAAGTTAAGCTGAAGCCGGTTTCAAGTCATGAGGTAGGTAAAAATTTGTGTAAAGTGATCATCGAATTTTACAAGCGTTGCAATTTAGTTTTGTAAAATTTATTAAAACAAAGTATTTATACATACAAAAACAAGTATTCACAAACAGTCATTGCTATAAGAATAGTTTTTAAATCCAAATAATATATACATAATGTTTAGTAATATACGAAATTTCTGTTAACATAGAATTAAATCAATGAATCACTTTTTGTTTTAGTTTCAAACAGTTAAGCTAAGGCCGATTTCACATAGATCACGCCGTGGTCTTGAAACAAAATCTGAAGATAGTCTAACGGATGAATTAAGACAAAAATTAGCGCAACGAGCAGCCAGAAAGGAAGACAGAATCACTGATTCGAATGAAGAAAATAATTAGTCTTCTAATTCGCAATATAAAATTTGCTACATTACTCCAAGTTTCAGATGCTTTTGTTTGCATGCCTAAATATTTGATTTATAAAATATTATTATACTGTTTGCTATTAGTGTTAATTTTATTATTCCTACCTATAATTTTGTCAATGATTGGAGAAAAAAAATTGTAATAGTCAGATCAGCAGTGAATTAAAAATGAATTTTATGTGCGGAATAAATAATAATTAATACAGAAAAGAGTAATTAATTTTATTTCTCGAAATTGACCTGGCCTTTACTTTCATTTTACTTTAACTTCACTTTCACTCTTGTTCACTCTCTTTTTAACATCTTTTTAACCTCTTTTCAACCTCCATTAAATTTTTATCAAAAATTTGAAACCCTCTTTTAAACCTCTTTTCATTTTTATAGAACTCTTTTCATTCTTCTAAACCCTCTTTTAAAATTCTTTTCGCTTTTTAGAACTCGTTTCATTCTTCTATAAATCCTCTTTGGAAAATTTTTCTAATTTTTAGACAAAACTGGTGTCTTGTCTAAAATGTCGGGTCCTTGCTGCAAAACTACTACGTTGGTGAAGTTCACAACGTTTATAATCAACGATTTTTGAAGGAAAATATTTTTTTAAGCAAATTTTTATTAATTTTTGTACAGAAAATAGTGCGTTTAATGTTTTTAATAATGATTTACAAAAAAATATATTTGTGAACAAAAATTTTTATTCTTTTTGGTAGAAAATAATTTTCTTTTCTTTCAATCGTTGATCATAAACGTTGCAAAATTCACCGACGTAAACTACTATCGTAAATTAATCTCTTCTGTGAAATAGCAAAAAATAATTTTTCGCATTTACAATTTTGAATTTCGCAATTGCAATTTTTAAGTTTAATAAATGAATGTGTACAATACATAATTTTAATACATTATTCGTGCGATATTGAACGACGGTAGAATCTGTTTGTAATAAATTAGTTTTATAACTGAAGGGTCCCGTGTAGAAAATTGTAATGGCGCTACCTAGTTCTATTCTATTAAATAGGATTTCAGCGAAATCGAAAACTAAAAAAAAAATTTACAATTGGGGCAATTTTTGTCATCGGGGCCAACCAACCGCAAAAATCGTTTGCGTTTGAATTTCTAGCTATAAATTTTTTTTGAATCTTGAAAATTTTTTTTGAATCTTCAAAACCTACACTCGACATTTAAAATTAATCCTTTTTTTACCTAAATTTTAAGTTTATAGCTGGTAATTATTTATAAAACACCGAAAAGAATCGTTTTTTTTAAAAGAAAAATTTTAAAGCAGTAAAAAGATAGTTTTTCATTTTTTTAAAAGCAAGGTCACTAAAATTCTAAATGTTTATAATATTATTATCACTGGAACAGCGCGTGCTTTCTGAGGTTTTTACTGCAGGCATTTGTTGAGTATAAATACGATCGAGTAAATAACGCTTATTATCACTGCAAATTTTCTATTATTTTTCAAATTTTTCTTAAATTTTTTTTTATTAAATAAACATTCTTTTTTTATGCGAAAAAGTGCTAAAACTGAACCGAAATGTAACGCTCGTATCCTTTAAGCGCGATATAATCATGTCAAGACTGGCGCTACATAGTCTCACTAGATTAATTTATTAATTATTACTGCGATCTGGAAACTAGTTAGGAAAGTTTATTTAACGAAACAAATGAGAAATTTAGTTCATTTCAATGTTAATATAATAAAAAAAATTAATTTGTTTTTACAAGCGTGTAATAATCCTCAACTTTCAACTTTTCATCAAGTTAATGTTTAAAACACAGAATAAACGGAAACCTATTACTGAATAAAATTTGACACTACGGGGAATCGAATCTATGACCTACGAATTTCTAGCTAACAATCTAACCACTACTCTATTGAAGCTACATAACTACCAATTTTAATTTTCGACACCTTTTACACTTACAATTATTGAAAAGGGTTTAACTATGTAATCTAGTTAACTTATTATTTAACTGAATTATAGAAAATTTACCGTAAATTACCTAATACATTTCCATAAATTACCGCGTAAATTTTCATAAATTAACATAAATTTCCGACGTTACATTTTTTAGTTCTAATTTGTATTTTATATTATTTTATAAACTATCGTCCAAATGTTTAAAAATTACCACCTAAATTTCTATAAATTACCGCAAAAATTTCCATAAAAGACTGAAATCCAAAATTTTAATGTTTATTTTTGCTTTTCATATTTTTATAAATTATCGCGAAAATTTCTATAAATAACCGTGAAAATTTCCATAAATTGATCAAATAAATAATTTTAATTTCAACTTATCTGGAATATATTTTTATGAATTATTGCGAAAATTTCAATAAAATACTGCATAACTTTCCATTAATTACCTTGAAAATTTTCATAAATTACCAAAGTAATAATTTTCAATTGAGATTGAGACTACAATATTTTTATAAATTACCGCAACAATTTTTTATAAATAACTATAATTTTCATAAATTATTAGAAGAAAACGCCTCCTTATTACGCCAAAAATGCCCAAACAGTGAATTTATAATTTGTTATAATTATTTACAAGAAATTTAATTCATTTTTCAGTAATAATTCTGCTGAGAAATCTTTTTTGGATAAATGCTTTTTTGATTCCAAACAATTTATAAAAATACTTGAATATTTTATGGAATTAAAAAATCTCTCTTTAAATTTGTTTAAACAATTTAATAAATTATAAACAATTTTTCCTGCCCGCCATGAATTTTTCTTTCTGGACACTTTATTTTCAACAAAATATATTGTTAATTATCATAACGATAAATTTTTTTTTAATTTTCTAAACCAAATCCTATTAACTTGAGATGTAAACGAAATTTGAACAAATAAGTATTCTGGATATTCAACAAGAGATTTATACTTTCTGATGCTATAACATTGAGGTGAAATTTTTTCATTTATCATTAATTGTCGTTTTACCTTCTGACAAAAATATTTTAATTTGTGTAAAACTAATTTTTGTTTGTGTAGAAAAAAGTTTATTCTGCTAAGGTTTTATGTAAGATTCAATTTGATTTTTGAATAAATATGTGAGTTTAATACCAAATGTTTTATGTATCAGATTCATAAACCTTGTTTTTTTCATAAATAAAACGTTTTTATTCTATAGCACATGCGCTATAAAGCGCGCACTTTTTCTCAATTTGAAAAACTTCAATTTAAAAATTCTAATAAATAATCAATGTGAAATATTATTTTTTTTTTATTTTATATTGATTATTTAGTAGAAATCGACCCTTAGGTATTTTTTTAATTTTACAAGATGAAAAATATGGTGAAATTTTGAAATTAATAAATTAATAAAATTATTTATTTATTTTATTTATTTACTTAAAAATTACCAAAACAGAAGAAATGTTTTAAAGCAGTAAAAAGTTAAATTTTCAATTTTGTAAAGTAAAAGTAGTAAAAATGAAAAAAGTTTATAATATTATCATCACAGGAATGCAAAAAAAATGTAATACCTATAAATTTGATAAACATTACTTCTTATCCACGACATTTAAATCAACAATGCAGAATATTAAATAATTCAAAAATTTGTCAGTTAGGGAAAATAAAAAAAAAATAGTGAGGGAAAAGTCAGGAAATTTTGATGTATATAAAGTTAGCGAGGCCACTTTATCAAATCAAGTCTGCAATAGTTGGATAATTTGCTGTTAATTAGTCGTTAATTAGTTGTGAAAAAACTAATTTTGTCGTTAACGTTTTTTTTTAAATGGCGGCTTCGCTAACTTCATATGAAGTTAGCGAGACCCTATTGCCAAAATGCGTATAATTAAAATAATAGAAAGGTCTAATAATCACCAAAATTTGCCGTTTTTTTGTCGCTTTAAATATATGAAAATAAAATTTACAAATATTTATTTTTACTCCCAGTAGCTACTAAAAGACGGAAAAAGAGTTATAGTAATGGCTACAAAAAGCGTAAAGTAATAGAATTACATGAGACGCCCTGCTAGTTTAGCACCCGCTTTGTAACATTAGCTACGTTGGTGCGTTTCTAAACAAAAAATAATTCATGAAACCACCAACAAAATATTCAACAACAAGAAAATTTCAATAACTTTGCTAATTTCACTTAATCAGGACCAAATCGAAAAAGGTCAATTCCAACAATCTTCATTAAAACACATAAAACTTTATTGCAAATCTGTCAAAATATTATAACAGTTATGATCAAGAAACTCGTAACACGACAAAATACCAGAAAATAATCTTTCAACTGTGATGCATTGAAATAACAAAATTCTCATTATTTTCCAAAAATTGACAATTTTTTCAGTCAAAATCAATTTTAAATTATTTTTCGTAACACGAAAAAATACCAGAGAATAACGTTTCAACTGCAATGCATTAAAATAACAAAATTCCCATTATATGTCGAAAAATTCTTTGACATAAATTTTGTTTTTCCGAATTACTATTTGTCATAATTATTAATCCTCCGAATTGACTCTTGACATAATTTTCAAACCTTCGAAATTTGATTGCACATTAATTTCATTTATTGAAATCCTATTTGTCGTAATGTTCATTTACTCTTATAAGAGTAAATGAACATTACGACAAATATAATTACGACACATCTTCGAAATTACATATTTAAGAAAATATTGCGAGAGATACACTTACAACTTTGAAGAGTATTTGAATTGCAAAAGGTTTCAAATTGTAAAAATATAAATGTTAAATAATAACAATTAAAAAGTTTTAAGTATTTAATTTTTTGATAAATACTTGAATATCTCAAAATTTTGACACATTATATATTTATATTTTATAATTTTTTTAATTTTAATTCTGTTTTTTGAGCAGTTTTTTAATTTATCTCAAAATTCTTAGCAATTCTGTCAATTCGTACATCAAATTCCGATTCATCGGCAAAAAAAATTTGTTGGAAAATAATGAGACATTTGTTATTTCAATGCATCACAGTTGAAATGTTATGTTTTGGTATTTTGTCGTGTTACGAATTCTGTTTTTAAAAGAGGTTTTCGATTTTGTCGTGAATGTTTAAATTATTTAAAATTGATTTTGACTGAAAAAATTGAAAGTGAAAGTGAGAGTCAAGTTAGAGTGAGATAAAGTAAGATGAAGTGAAAGTGAAATAAAAGTGAAGTGAAAGTGAGAAAATTCAATATGAAAGTGAAAGTGAAGTTACAGAATCGACCCTTAGGTATTTTTTGTATTTTTACAAGATGAAAAATATGGTGAAATTTTGAAATTAATTAATTAATTAAATTATTTTATTTATTTTTTTATTCATTTACTTAAAAATTACCAAAACAAAAGAAATGTTTTAAAGCAGTAAAAAGTTAAATTTTCAATTTTGTAAAGTCAAAGTAGTAAAAATCAAAAAAGTTTATAATATTACCATCACCGGAATGCAAAAAAGAAATGTAATACCTATAAATTTGATAAAAATTACTTTTTTTCCACGACAGCGAATGCCGTCAAAAGATTTTACTTGCAAGCTTTTCGTCGAGTATAAATACGATCGAGTAACGAACGCTTATTCATATTACTGCAATTTTTCATTAAATTTATTATACATAAGTTATTGAATAAAATTGAGTAGAGATCTATTCAACATTTTGAAAAATGACTTCTTTAAAATGTATTCCACTACTACTTTTCTTGACTACTAATCTGGTAATCGGAGTGCCACATAGATTCAATCAAGTAAGTTTGACAAAATTATAAATTTATTATTTACTCTACTTATTTAAATATATAAGCGATTCCACGTCAAGTGGTCAAGGGGTTTATGGTGTAATGTTTATTTCAATAATTTTTTACTCTTAAACAATTTGACATAAAAATTTTGTAAAGTACGTAACTTACGTTAGTTCATTTAATTGCGTAAATTATTCTAATTGTGTAGCTTACGTTAGTTTGACAATTTACGTAAGTTACGCAACTTACGTAAATGTGATTATTTACGTAATGTAGGTAAATTTGGCCCATATTTATGTAAGTTACTTTACGTACGTAACTTACGTCAGTTCATTCAATTGCGTAAGTTATTCTAGTTGTGTAAATTACGTAAATTTGATTAATTGCGTGAGTTATTCTGGTTACAAAACGTACGTAAGATTGACAATTTACTTAAGTGACTGTGATTACGTAATTTACTCTGGTAACGTAACTTATAATAATTACTTACGTTGCTCTAGTTACGTATGTCAGGGGAAGCAATTTTTCTGCATTTGATTAATGTTACAAAGCTCAAAAAAAAAAGAAAAATTTTATTTTACAATAACATTATTAACTCATTAACAAAAATTTTTTCCAATTTCAATTTTATGTAATTTTAAAGCTGAGGAAATGAGCTTTAAAATAATATCACGTAACAAGTGAAATTTGCATGAATTTTTTTACGTAACTTGCATAGTTAACATAAATCGCGTATTTACGTAAGTTAGTTAAATACGTTACGAAACATACGTGAGTTACGTAACATACTTTAATTGTCCGTAATAAATTAATACACATAACTATAGCATTATTGACGTAAGTTACGTAACTTATATAACCAATTTACGTAAGATACGTTCTTTACGTAAGTCGTGTAAAAACATCGATGTACTTTGTATTGGAGAAAAATAATAATAAAATAAAATTTGTGGCGAGGTAAGAGTAGTCCTAAAGTGAGGTAAAAAAATAGGAAAAATAAATGTTGAGTAAATGTTGAGTAAAAGTAAAGTGAAATTATTATTTAATCGACCTCCTGATTACATTTTAGGTCAAAAAGGCTTTTGTCCAAAAAAGGCTATTGGTATATCCACTAATTAAAAAATTGATTGATGAAGTGGAAAGATCTGGATTGAAAGCAGAAAGATTGTATAGCATACCTGGTAGTAAAACTGAAATTGATTTTTTGGCAGCGGATTGTAAAGATTTAAAAACGGACATATCAAAATATGATGTCAATGTAGTTGCATCATATCTCAAAAATGTTTTGCGGTAAATTTTTATTCATTAAACATTACTGTAATATAAGTAATTACTATTATGTAATACATCACTGTAAAAGAAGGGTTTAAATTTTAAAATAAAACAAAATAAGAAAATAGAACAAAATTACCATTTGGTATCAAAATTTATGTACTAATAAATTAGTACCTCACTGTTTACAGTGCGTGATATGAGCAAAAGTACAAAAAAAAATTTAATTTTTTAGGCATTACAGTTCACATCTTATCGATGAAACGACACTTCGTGATCTCTTGCATGCCTTGAAAATAGAAAATTTGGAAGAATCGAAAAATAAAATGATGAATGTTATAATTAATCTTAGGCAAGATGTTCGAGATACTCTCGCGTATTTAATGGAACATTTGCAAAAAGTAGCGGCACTACAGCATATAAATAAAATGTCTCCTGAGAACATTGGTACTATCTTTGGACCAACTTTAGTGAACATTCAGACTAAAGGTCAAAAGGAGCTGACTGTAAATTCTCTAAAAACGAAGGCAGATAATTATTTTTTAACTTCAAAATTTATATAACGTTACACTGAGCAAACATTATACTTAATCTAAACATAAAAAGAATGTTAGACGATTTTGTTTAATTGAAATTAGTTTGTAAGTTTAATCTCAATATAAAGAAAATATCTACTGCATTGATTTAAAAATATTAATTGTTTGAATCAAACTTAAAAGTTAACTACAGATAATTTAAAATCAATCACAATTTATGTTTAATTTCAATATATATAATCTCTTAAACTGAACCAGAAAATATGTTTGAATGAAACTTAAATATGTTTGACTGTATAGCAAAGATATTTTAAGTTTGATTTAAACAAAATTTGTTTGAATCAAATAATTCTTTTTCTCAGTGTACCATAAATTTTCAGTTTTACAATTGAAGGACAATAGTTCTTGTTTTTCCTATGAATGACAACAGTTTTTCCCCTTCATTTCTATTGTAGATCATTGTAAAACTTTTGAAACTTCCGTCAAGCTTTTGGAAGATGTTGACAAATTATGAATCCGAGGCAAGTATATCTGGATAAAGTAATTCACCTTTCAATTGGAATTTCGTGAGAACTAAAGGAAAACATTTAAAAGATATTTCGACAATAATATTTTCTTTTTCTTCTGCTTTAGGAAAGTGATTTTTCAAATTCAGAGGAAGACGAAGAAGGTGCTTGGGGTGGTGCTGATTCTGCTGATTCTGCTGATTCTGCTAATTCTGCTAATTCTGCTAATTTTGCAGATTCTTCGGCTTCAAATCATCAGGTAATGATACATATATAATCAACGAAATAAATATTTTCAGTTTTATCAGATTATATACTTTATTTTTTTTTTAATAACCATCTTTGTTTATCAGTCTTTCGTAAAATAGGCAAACAATGACCATTTGTTTCTTAAATCTTCGTCAATTAATTATTTAACCTTACAAGCTTCTTTTCTTTTTGGTCACTTTTATTTTATTCAGTCTTGCTTTAAGTAGTTTTCTTAACTTCTCTTATTTCTCTTTTTTTACCCAAGCTTTAGAAAAATTTTTCAATTTCATTAGGTAATATTTCACAATTTTGGTAAAATTACCAAAAGTTTTGGGGTAAAACGACTTTATCCAAAACAATATAAGAAATTACCTAAGATATTTCAATAGTTACTAAAAAATTTGCATAATTTCAGTCAACATAGAGCTCAATGAAAGAACCAAATTTTTTCAGATTCATGTAGTTAAGCTGAAGCCGAATCCACAGGTACCGGAACATTTTTCTTGACCTCTGATTCATTCATCTTTTTTGTCACTTAGTTTATTAATATAGTTTAGATTAGATAATTAAGAATTACCTTAAGAATAGATTTTCATTTAAAATAATACACTTAATGATTATTATGAATTTCCATAATTTCTATTAAGATAAAGTGCCTTGCGGAGTAAGCATGCAAAATCTGACCCCTTTCAAAAAATTTTTTAATTTTTGTTACATGTTGGCAGCGTTAAGATAAAATTTTTCACTAAATATTTTTTCAAAATATTCATTTTTGTAAGAGTTATGGAGGGGGAAAGAAAAATCAAAAATTTGTTTTTTCTCGAAAACCACTGAACTGAGCGGGGGCAGATTTTGCATGCTTACTTCGCTAGGCCCTTTAAATCAAAGAATCATATTTCGTTTCTGTTTCAAACTGTTAAGCTGATACCGTTTTCAAGACCTGAGGTAGGTAAAAATTTGTGTAAAGTGATTCACGAATTTTCTAAGAGTTGAAATTTAGTTTAGTAAAATTTTTAAAAACAAAGTATTCATACATACAAAAACAAGTATTCACAAACAGTCACACAGAAAAAAACTGAACTCAAAGTGAGTCAGAAAAGTGACTCATTATGAGCTGCAACAAAAATGAACCTCGTAGATGGCGCCACGTTCAATGTCATTTAACATAGACTCATTATGAGTTGCAACAAAAATGAGTCCAATTTTTTTTTCCTGTGTATTGCTATAAGAATAGTTTTTAAATCAAAATAATATAAGGTAAATGCACCAGTTATCGGCAGATTTTTCAATTCTATTTTTAAACAAGATTATGTTTGTATTTACGAAGAAACTTATATTTTTTAATATTGTAAACTGTCAATTTTCAAAACCAAAGTTTTTACGTGAATAAAATTTAGAGAAATGTTTTTATGTAATTTGAAACACCTTCAAAATTTAGATTTTCCTTTAAGGTGTCGATAACTGGTGCATTTATCTTATACATAATGTTTAGTAATTTACGAAATTTCTGTCAACATAGAGTTAAATGAATGAATCATCTTTTGTTTTAGTTTCAAACATTTAAGGGAAGACGCAAATCAGCGCAACGAGCATCTAGAAAGGAAGACAGAATCACTGATTCGAATGAAGAAAATAATTCGTCTTCTAATTAGCAATATAAAATTTGCTACATTACTCCAAGTTTCAGATGCTTGTGATTGCATGCATAAATATTTGATTTATAAAATATTATTATACTGTTTGCTATTAGTGTTAATTTTATTATTCCTACCTATAGTTTTGTCAATGATTGGAGAAAAAAAATTGTAATAGTCAGATCAGCAGTGAATTGAAAATGAATAAACAAAATTGTTAAGAAAATTAAGTCCGGTGTCGATTATTTAAATTAATTTCGGTTATTCGAAAGAACGTATATATACAAATTGAAACATTAAAAAACTTGTAGTAAACAGTTTTAGAGTTTCCGGCCAGAGTAAAAATATAATTAAATTGAGATGTCTCGTGCGACCTAAATATTATTTCTGTGAATAATAAACTTTGGGAATATGAAAATGGAGAAACAACATTTGGATGTCTGTGAGTGTTAAACTTTTAAGAGTTCATATATGATGTAAATGCGATAAAATGGAATATCTTTTCAGTTCTGTTTGCCGTTGCGTTGACCTTTTTCCCAACCCCACATTCTCAGGAAATATACACCATTTTCTTTTATGTATATTTAAAAAAACCTTTTTACACAAGAGCACGTGAGAGGGTTACTGCATTTTTATTTACTTGGAAAAAGTCGGAAAAAAAGAAGGGCCAACTAAATTACCGTAGCACATTTCGTCCTTTGCATACATAGATCTGTTAAACATATATATTCAACCGAGAGATACTATGTATAGTGAGACATCATCAAGATTCATAAATTCATACACGCATGATTAGAGGAATATTAACTGCCATGTTATCCAATGTTTAGCGATCAATATTGGCTAATTAAGGGAATATTGACGAGTGTGCCAAAAAGGGGAAATAATGAATGTTAATTAGTGGAACATGATCAAAAGTTGAACAAAATTTCAAACATTCTTTATAACTGATTTTGAAAAGTTTCAACATTTATAATTTTTAGAAATATGTCTAAAAAGTACCAAACATAGAGAAAGGTTAGAAAAAAAACGTTGGTGAAGTTCACAACGTTTATAATCAACGATTTTTGAAGAAAAATCTTTTTTTAAGCAAATTTTTATAAATTTTTGTACTGAAAATAGTACGTTTAATTTTTTGAATAATAATTTAAAAAAATTTATTTCTGAACAGAAATTTTCATTCGTTTTGGTAGAAAAATAATTTTTTTTTCTTTCAATCGTTGATCATAAACGTTGCGAACTTCACCCACGTGAAAAAAATTTCTCCCGCTGAATCCGAATCCGAAGTCAGAATTGTCAAATTGGTTCTTTGTTTGACTTATACTCAAAAAACGAAATTAAAATAAAGAAACATGATTTCTTTTTGTATAACACAACAATAGTATATTTTTATGTATTTTTTCACGCTGAATCCGAATCCGAAGTCAAAATTGCCAAATTGGTTCTTTTTTTTGAGACAAACTCAAAAGTCAACTCAAAATACCGAATTAAAGTAAAGGAATCTAATTTCTTTTTGTATAACACAACAATAGTATATTTCTATGTATTTTTTCACGCCGAATTCGAATTTAAAGTCAGAATTGATAGATTTTCTCAAAATTTTGAGACAAACTCAAAAATTGACTGAAAAACTGAATTAAAATCAAGAAAATAAATATTCTTTTGTATAACATTAAACTAGTATATTTCCATGTAATTTTTAACGCTGATTGCAAATTCGAAGTCATAATTAATAGATTTGCTCAAAATTTTGAGATAAACACCAAAAACAGACTCAAAAAACCGAATTAAACTAAAAAAAAATTAATTTCTTTTTGTATAACACAGCAATAGCATTATCCCATGTATTTTTTTCACGTTCAATCCAAATTCGAAGTCAGAATTTGATAGATTTGCTCAAAATTTTGAGATAAACTCTAAAAACGACTTAAAAAATCCAAATTAAAATAAAAATATTTTTAAAAAAACTTTATTGTATGAAACTAAGTTAATAAATTTCTAAAGTATTTTTTCTCGATGAATTCGAGTTTGATTTCAAAATTGATAAATTTGGATCATAATTTTTGAAATAAACTGAAAAAGGCTCAAAAATCGAATTAAAATAAAAAAAATATTTTTTTATGTATAACACAATAATACTATATAATTCTCTGTATTTTTTCACTCTGAATCCGAATTCACAATCAGAATTTGATAGACTTGCTCAAAATTTTGAGATAAACTCTAAAAACGACTCAAAAAGACGAATTAAAATTAAAAAAATATAAAAAAAATTTATACCATTACTCCAGTATAGTTCTATGAATTTTTTTTTCAGCTGAATCTTAATTCAAAGTCAGAATACAATCAAGTTTTTTTTATATTTTTATTTTAATTCGGATTTTTTAAATCGTTTTTAGAGTTTATCTCGAAATTTTTGAGCAAATCTATTAATTCTGACTTTGAATTCGAATTTAAAATGTAAAAAAATATATGGAAAAATATTATTGTGTTATACAAAAAATTTAATTTTTTTATTTTAATTCGATATTTTGAGCCTTTTTTTATAAATTATCTCATAATTTTGAACAAATTTATCATTTTTTATATTCAACTTGGATTCATCGGGATAAAATACATAGGAATATATTTGTTTATTCTCATGCAATAAATTTTTTTTTATTTATATTTTTTTATTAAATTTATTTTTTTATGAGACTTTTTTTAAAATTATCTCAAAATTTTGAGCAAAGGGGCCAGTTTTGACTTCGATTTTAGATTTAGCTTAAAAAATACATAGAAATATACTATTGTTATGTTGAACAAAAAAAATTTAATTGTTGTTATTTTAATTCGGTTTTTTGAGTTTTTTTATTAGTTTTATTTCAAACTTTTGAGCAAATCTCTCAATTCTTTCATCGAATTCAGATTCAGCGGGAAAAAGTACATAGTGACTACTACTGAAGTGTTATAAAATATTTTTTTTAATTTTTTAAATTTTAATTCGGTTTTTTGAGTCGTTTTTAAAGTTTATCACAAAATTTTGAGAAGATCAGTTAATTCTGACTTTGAATTCGGATTCAACGTAAAAAGAAACATAGAAATATACTGTTGTTGTGTTATAAAAAAAATTCATTTTTTTTATTTTAATTCGGTTTTTCGAGTCCTTTTTTAAGTCGTTTTTAGTGTTTATCCCAAAATTTTGAGCTAATTTATCAATTGTGGTATCAAACTCGAATTCAGAGACAAAAAATACTTAGAAATATCAAATATATTAATTTAGTTTCGTACAATAAAGTTTTTAAAAATATTTTTATTTTAATTCGATTTTTTGAGTCATTTTTAGAATTTATGTCAAAATTTTGAGCTAATCTATCAATTGTGGTATCAAACTCGAATTCAGAGACAAAAAATACTTAGAAATGTATTAATTTAGTTTCATACAGTAAAGTGTTTTTTAATATTTTTCTTTTAATTCGGATTTTTGAGTCTTTTTTTGAGTTTATCTCAAAATTTTGAGCAAACGAGTCACTTCTGACTTTGGATTCGGATTCAGCGAGAAAAAATATTTATAGGGACATAGTAGTTTAGTGTCATACAATAACCTTTTTTATTTATATTTTTCATTTTAATTCGGTTTTTTGGGTCATTTTTAGAGTTTATCTCAGAATTTTGAGCAAAGATGTTAATTTTCTCTTCGAATTCGAATTCCACTTGAAAGCATAAGTTTCCAATCAAAAATGTAATTTTCCGGAAAAAAGTTTCACTTTAAACATTAACTGTTATTGCAAGAGGAAAAAAATAATAGTAACCACTTTAAAGAAACAGCATATTCACCTATCATTGTCTAGCTATCAATCCCCCTAAACATCCCAAAAAATTGAAATATTATCTCCAAATATCAATTTTTCTCGGTGAGCAAATTGTTGAACGTAATAGGTTATTAGAGGAACCCCCCGGTGCCGTGTTCTTTTGAAATAAGCGACAATGGAGAATCTCAATACCTTTTTTCTTTTAGTTTGAGAAACAGATCGGAAGTACGAAAAGGAGAGCAAGAGAGAGAAAAGGGAAATGCTTTTCATCAAAAAGGAAAGACGCGTTTCGCGCGTAAAAATATCTTGGCTGGTAGTCATGGAAACGCATTTCCTCGAATATCGGAGAGTGGAAGCATCGCACAGTACACTATATAGTTGTAGGTTAGGTATACACGAAAATTCTCTCTCTTTTCTGTGGGACACGTATACACTATATATATATACTCGATCTGAGGGATGAAGAGGGTGCAATCTCACTCCTGGGCATGTTCTTGGGGGACGTTAACTCAGTTACAGGGGTTCCCAAAGTAACGACTCATTTTCTCTCACGACATACTGCCTTTGATCACTGTTAATGCCTTTTTCAACATTTTCACGCATTACGGTTAATTAGTGAAATTAACTTCATCCAAATCAGACATGTGGAAAGTGTTGTAATTCCTGAAAATCCGAAATTGTCATCAAGTCAAAGTCTTTGATTTTCAGATACACAACGAAAAATCCAAAGATCCTAAAGTTCTGAACGTTCAAATGAACGAAATTTATTTATTTCTTCCAATTATTTTGTGTCACTAACAAAAAAATTAATTTCTCATTTTGTAAATGTAAAATATTAGTTTTTAAATTTTTTTCTAATTAGCAATTTATTAAAATATCTTCAGTAAAAAATATTTCCTTCATTTGAACGTTCAAAACTTGGGGATCATAAAATCGAATCAAAATCTAGGAAGTAAATATTCTTTTGTATTATATTAACACTGTTAACATAAAAGTATCAAATGGCAACGAATTGATGCCAAAAATGTGGATCAAATAAAAAAGTGATCCAGAGTTTTTGTCTCAATTTGATCCACTTTAGTATAAACTTGTTACTTTCAAGAAAACTGTGAAACTAGTACATTTCCTTGTCATCAAGGAAAATTAAATATTTTATGAAAGAATGTTCTTTTTGTAACAACTGTGATTTTTTGATGATACGGAAAGTTCCCTAGAAATTTAAATTTACTTTACTGTCACCTATGGAATCCTTAATTGCATAGTTTATGAAACTTGTTTAAATTTCAATTGTTATTCAAAGCTTAACGCAAATATTGACTTAAAAAAAATTAATTTAAGAAACTTTGAACTTTTATGCAGTGTTTGGTTTTGCATCAAACATTAAAAAACAAAGGACATAGAATTATACAACAAGTTGCATATGCTTCGAAATTAAAGATTCCAAAGGTGACAGTTAAGTTAGTTTCAACTGCTAAGAATTTTTCTGCTACTAAAAAAACAAAATCTTCTTTTAAAAAACGAAGCTGAAGTCTGCAACGTTTTTAATAACGGAAAAACAAATAATACTTTTTTTCCAATTAAATTTGTTTCTAATTTTCATGTACCTTAATTTTTAAAAAATGATTTCTTACTAAACGATACAATTATCAAAATCTGGCATGATTTCAAATAATATATTTATTAAAAATAAAAATACCGTCCTATTATTTTTTTGTGTTCGTTTTCAAAAACGTTGTGAACTTCAGCTTTATTTTGAAATAAACATTGAATTCACATAAAACTCGTTACCTACTTCAAGATTATAGTCAAATTTTGTAGTATATTTGTAATTAATTATTAAAAATTTATTAATTTTTGTATTCAAAATGTTAACAGGCAAATAATGGATTTATAGAAGAATTTTAGTTGAAAACACTAAAAAAATGAAATTTTTGAGAAGTTACAATAAAAGATTGCAGAAATTTAATTATTTTCCAAAAATAATAAATTTCTTGGCAAAAAATCAATTTTTTTAGAAAGTTAAAAAAAAATTCTTGTTAAAATTTGAATTATTTTTTTGAAAATAATAAAATTCTTCTCCAAAATTCAACAATTTTTAAAAATTCTAATCAAATTCTTGGCAAAATTTCAATTATATTTTCAATAAAGTTTCTCAAAAGAATTCAGTTATTTAACATTTTTTAACAAAATTTTAATTATTTAAAAACTCTTTGCAAAAAAAACAATTATTTTCAATAATTTAAAAACATATTCGAACTCAATTATTTTGTAAATTTTTAATAAATATCTTTACAGATATTTTATAAGGAATTTAATTATTTTCATTTTTTTTAATTTCTTTGTATGAATTCAATTATTATCAACAAAATTACGCAAAAAAAATTCAATTATTGATAATATTTCTCAAAAATTTTAATTAATTTTTCAAATGTTCGACAAATTTACTTGCTGATTTTATTTTAGAAGTAATTGAATTTTTAATAGGTTTCAAATTCAATGATGTAGAAAAAATATTTAAAAATTTTCATCAAAATTTCTATTATCTTTAAAAATAATAAAATTCCTTGAAATCTAATTAATTAAAAAGACTATTAAAATTCTTGCAAGATTTAAATTATTTTCAAGAATTTTTATTGACAATCCAACGATTTTTTATTTTCTACTATATTTTAATAAAATTTTCCAAAAGAATCCAAGTATTTAAAAAGAAAAATTTAAACAAATTCGACGCAAACATTTAATTACTTTCATAAGAAAATTACTAAATTTCACAAGATTTTAATAATTTACAAATTATTTACAAATTTTTTCGAAATAGTTCAATTATTTTTATAAACGATAAATTTTTTTTATACGGATTCAATTATTTTCATAACTAATAGAATTCTTATTACAAATTCAATTATTTTCATAAATAAAAAATCTCGTTTCAGAATTTTAATTATTTTTAATACAATTTTCATTTAAATCCTCGAAACATGTAATTATTCTTAAAAATGTTATTAAAATCTTTGAAAATCTAAAATTTTCCTAAAATTAGTTCCATTAGCTGATATTTCTGCAAAATATTTTTTTTTATAAAGTTTATTCGATTTTTTCCCAAGATTATGTAATGTTTTTATTTTTTAAAATATAGTTAATTGAAAACTTGCCGAATAATCGAAATTTAGTAAAATTGAATTGTAAATAAATGCATTTGTAAATTGTTAAAGAACATTTTCAACAATAATGAAAAATAATTAATTTAAAGAAGCAGAAGAAGAAGTTTAGATGAAAATTCTAAAATACAATAATTGAATTGATATGATAAATGTAATTTTAAAGAAATAATTTAATAGCATTTTTTTTGAGTGTATATAATTTAAAAAAAAATTAACAACTCGAACTACAAAAGTAAACTTAGGTGAAGTTTGCAACGTTTATGAATTTTATGATCAACGATTGAAAGAAAAGAACTTATTTTCCTACCAAAAAAATAACATTTTTTGTTCACAAATAATTTTTTCGGTTAATTACTATTCAAAAAATTAATCGTACTATTTTCTTTACAGATATTTATAAATATTTACTAAAAAAAAATATTTTTCTTATGAATTCGTTGACTATAAACGTTGTGAACTTCACTAACGTAAAAGTAAACTCATTCAGAAAAATCTCCCAAACATGGATTTAATGAACATTCGAATGTAAATTATTTGCGGCCAACAAATAGAAACACATGTTAAAAAACGAGAACAAAATTGTGCGCGGGTTGAAAAGCAGCCAAATTTCAATATAATGGGTCGTATAAACGTAAATATTTATCTCTCGTTCGCAATCGATTGTCTTGATGGAATGGACAAAAGCTGTCTCCCGAGTTACAACATATATGTCTACTGAATCAATTGTCCCGCCCTACGACGAAATGAAAAGAATAACAATTATTATATTCTCCACTGAACAATTCGATCAGTCTTCTCTACTAAATATTTTCACAAATATACTTCCAACCTCGACTAACTCTCTTTGTCGAATGATGAACGATGATCAACTTTGATGCATTGCCATTTTCACATTACTATGTGAAATATTTGTCAAACAATATGTGACAATATCATAATAACAATTAATACAACAATATGTGACATATAATTGTCAAATCAAGATTCTTTTTTGAAAAACTTAAGAAATTTTACACCCACTTCCTTCCGGAACAATGATAATTGTTGTTGTTGTTGATAATTTACATGTAGTAAATAGTTCCAAATTCGCACCAAATTTTTACGTTTGAGAAATGGTAGAAAATGGAAATATTGTTATCAATTAGGGTTACAAGAAACAAAAGAATATTTACGATATACTTTCGTTGCTGAATTAAAAATTCCAGAGTAATGTGCATTAACAAACATTGCATTGTTTTTCTGCTCCTTGTGATTATATTAATTTTCTAATTTTGCAAAAGGTATTTTAATTTTTAACACTCTATGTAGTGGAACTAGAGTTGCAAGGGTATGAAATGGTGGAAAAGGCATAGGCAAAGTTATAGTGAGGAGGATTTTTAATAAAGGAATAAGAAACGGATGTTGTAACATACTGTAACATACTCGAAATTTCTATAAGAGGTAGAAAAAAATCAATAGCAAAGGAGAGGAGTTTTTGCGAGGGAATCGAATAAGTACCAAGAGCATCAAGCCGCACCATATAAGGTTTTGGCTAAAGACCCAACAGCAAAATTAACTACTATTAAACTCCCAAATGGATAATTTGTCCAGAATAGAGTGGAATGCCTAAAGCAACTTATGTTACTAAACTTTCCGAACCTGAGGCAAATTTAGAAGCATAATAATGTACGAAGGATCAAATAGGACTCGGCAGTGCACCGCCGAAAACAGGCTTCGCACTATTGTTTACTAAAAACCCACTATTTACTACTTTCTTTTAAGGTATGATACAATTTGGCGCCTATTTTTAGACATCGGTTTTTGTTTTTTTTTCAGTATTTTCCCTACATTAAAATCGCTGATGCTAGAAAACAAAAAATTATAATCAAATTCTTTGAAATTATTCAATTATTTTCCATATATTTAGTATTTGAAACTAATATGATAATTTAAAATTTTTCATATTATTGTATTTAAAATTTTTAAATTGATTAATATTACGATGAATTTTATTTAAAATTACTTGTGTCTTCTTGTGGACATATTCGAACATGATCCCTTACATTCGTAAGGGATTTGCCACTCATGCGCAAA
This sequence comes from Leptopilina myrica (nomen nudum), assembly GCA_032872475.1. NCBI lineage: Eukaryota > Metazoa > Arthropoda > Insecta > Hymenoptera > Figitidae > Leptopilina > Leptopilina myrica (nomen nudum). Next base: position 1,522,558 of record CM065467.1, read on the forward strand.
TCATTTACATACGAGATTCGGTAAGGGACATATGTCTCTAAAAGCTGGAAGGAAAAGACAGAAAGGGAGAATACGATTACAAACGAAGACGATGTACTTCTCGAGGAAGGTATACAGACACAAAAGTGTACGAAATATACATTTCGGACTCTTGTGTAAGTGAAATGTAACCTAACACTCCTGATACAACTTTTAGAGAGGATAGGCTGACCTTTTTATACGAGCGGATCTAAATTTTTCAACTCGCTTCCTTTTTTCCAGAATGTCTTCTATTTTGAAAATAAGTCTTGAAAACTATTTGCAATCTAACAGAAACAATTAAAATATAAGTGATATTCGATTCACAGCATCCACTTAATTCTGGAAAGCAAAGTATTTATAAGTATTAAGCAAAGTAGTTAACTGTTTGAACAACTGTCATGAAATTATTATTGTTATTACTATTATTATTACTATTATTATTACTATTATTATTACTATTATTTAAAAAACAATGTCTGGAAATCAGAGAAAAACAAAATTAATTTCTTGTCGCAACTCTGTTTGTGGAACAATAATCAGTTACTAGCGCCTACACTACGGACTCTGCTCGACATTAGATCCGCGAACAGTTCAAAAAAAAAAAAATAATGCCACAAAGAGAATTAATTACTCCAACACAGAGGGTAAACAAAAAAAAGAGAATTTTAATACTTCTTTTAAGAATGTGAGCGTTATATTTTCTGTTGTTTTATGCATGCCTCTATATAGTATACATGAGGGGCGCTCTCAACAGCAGTCGGCATAAAGTTAGGCGCCACGTGGGTATGTTTTATGAATGAGTTACACCTACACGCTATTACAAGACTAAAAGTGGATACAAGTAGGTACACAAACACGCAAACACAAATGGAAGAGTTACAACAGGGCCCAGCCCTGCTTTGTAACTTTTTCAGTCGCAAAAAAGTGAACTGACGGTGCGCAGGTTAAGATGAAGCGTGGGCTCAGTGTGGGCCTTGCGACGTGCACGCACTATCTTCCAGTCGATAATAATCTTCAAGTACGTCACTTATAAAAGAAGAATAAAAAGTACTTATTCTGTAATCTATGAAAAATTACGATTCAAATTGATTCGCACTTTTATTTTTGGGGAATCTTAGGTGAAATTTTGAGATAGCTCAGGGTTACCACAGGTCAGGGAAGTCAGGGAAAGTAAAATTGGTCAGTGAAGTCAGGGAAAAGTCAGGGATTTTTACTAAAAGTACTGGAAACAATTAAATTTTTAAAATTCATGAGAAAACTGAATTCTTTTTCTTTTTGCCTCGTAAACTATGAAATTACCACAAATTTTAATACAAAACCTTCAATTTTATTCTATTTCTGACAATAATTTCTTTTTAAATAATTTAAATTTTCAAAAACTATCATACAATTAATAATTAATAATAAATAATAAATAAACAATAATAATAAATAATAATTAAATAAAATTAATAATAACGATCATAAATTATGTCTTATAAATTATTTTATGAATAATTTTTACAATTTTCATAAATACTAGAATGATAAAAGAATTTTAGTTAAAAATACTAAAAAAAATTAGATTTTGGAAAAGATACAAATGATTACAGAAATTCAATTATTTTCAAAAGTTACAAAAATTCTTAGCAGAATTTCAATTATGTTCAAAAATTTAAAAACAACTCTCGTCAAAATTACAATTATTTTTATAAATAATAAAATACTTCATTAAAATTCAATTATTTTTAAAAGTTTTAATAAAATTCTTGACAAAATTCCACAAGAATTCAATTATTCAATTTTTAATAAATTTCTTTAAAATAATTCAATTATTTTCATAAGTAGTAATAAAATTTTTCACAGGAATTCAATTATTTAAAATTCAAAATTTAATAAAATTTTTCGAAAAATATCAATTATATAAAAATATTTGTATAAATAATAAAATTCTTCACCGAAATTCAATTACTTTTATAAACTTGAATAAAATTCGTTGTAAGAATTCAATTATTTATATAAACTTGAATAAAATTCATTGGAAGAATTAAATTATTTTCATAATTAATAAAATTCTTCGCAAAAAATTGAATTATTCTCAAAAATTCAAAAAAATATTTTCAAAATTTCAATTATAATTGTAAATAAAAAAATTCTTCATCTAAATTCAATTATATTTAAAAATTTTAATAAAATTCTTGGCAAAATTTTGTAGGAATTCAATTTTAATGAATTAATTCAAAATAATTCCATTATTTTCATAAGTAATAAAATTTTCACAGGAATACAAAAAAATTAAAAAATATTTTGAAAATTTCAATTATATTTATAAATAAAAAAATTCTTCATCTAAATTTAATTACATTTAAAAATTTTAATAAAATTCTTGGCAAAATTTTGCAGCAATTTGATTTTAATGAATTAATTCAAATTGCAAGTAATTTTATAAATAATAAAATTCTTCTCCAAAATTCAATTATTTTATGGAAATTTTAAGAAAATTTAAATTATTTTCATAAGTATTAAAACTCATCGCAGAATTTAAATGATTTTTATACAATATATATTTTAATCATTTCCTCGAGAAATGTAATTATTTTTAAAAATTTTATTAAATTTTGTCAAATTAAATTCATATATTTAAAAATTTATTGATAAAATTCTTTATGAGAATTAAATTTTAACAAAGAACATTCTATGATTCAATAAATTATTTATTTTTTAATTTAAATAATTAAAGTTTTCTAGACTTTTCTAATAGAAATTGATTTAAATATGAATTAACGGATAATCGATTTATTATTATTTTTGAAAGTAATTGAATTATTGCCACGAATTTTATTACATTTTTTAAAAATAATTTAATTTTTTTGAGAAATTTTACTGCTTGTAAAAATAATTGAATTCTTGCGAAGGATTTTTTTAAGGATTTTTGTTAATAATTAACCTATTCTGAAAAATGTTATGGTAATTTAAATTATTACAAAACATGAAGAAGTCTTCTTCATGTAATATTAATATTAATATTATTAATAATATTCTTATAAGTTGTTCAATTTAAAAAGGTTTGAATTTGAATGTTTTGAAGAATTTTAATTCTTAATTCCTACAAAAAAATAATAATGATTAAATATTTATTTAAAAAAGAAGTCATGGAAAAATAAAATAAAATTAAGTTTCAAAAATCCAAACGAGAAAATTAAAATTTCCCGAAGATTTCTTCTGTAAATTTTAGTTTCCTCGTTCGAACATTCAGAAGAAAATATTGAAATTTGAAAACAAGCTAGAAATGAACTGCGAAAATTATCGACATCCTCCCAACTCCGGACCTTCGGGAAATTTACTAATGAATGCCTAATTAAAATTCCCTCCAACTTGTTGATAAACTCCGAAGTATAATCATCAGCAAATTATCCCTGATGCTGCGGTAAATTCAAAACACATATATTTCAGATGAATTTAACATATATTTTCAAGGAAAATTAAATACGAAAATAAATTAAACGCTTATTACTGGTATTTTGTAAATGTAAATAAATTCTAAAATGCTAATGAGAATAGGAGAATACATAAACAAGTACTCACCGAGTAAAAGCGACTTTAAAGTTTTCAACTTTTATGTGTATTCGTATTGAACTTGTTTCAAGATGTTAACAAAGTAAGACAAGTTTGACACGAACACACTATAAGTTAGACTCAATTTAAAAGTGTAACCTTTTTTTCCTCTCATCCTCCTCCTTCTTTTTTTCTTTTTTCTCTCCACAGACCTCATGCTAGCATCCTTATGAAATATATGTATAACTTAGACTCACCTGGAACAAAAATAAAAAAAAGGTTTTATTAGAAATGAAGACATATGGTTTTATATAATTAAAAAATTCTTCTCAAGAAATAAACTCCCTTGTAATATTAAGAAAATGGAGTTTTAAAAAAGAATTGCTTTAGTTTAACGACTAATGTTAATCCTTTTTCTATTTGATGCGAGAAACATTTTTTTAGCATTTAATAGTTAAAGTATTTAATAATTACAGTCATTTTTTCAACATGGAAAAAAAAATTGTTTGGAAATAATTGAAATTTTGCCGAGGAGTTTAAAAAATTTTTGTTTATAAAAAAACTTTGTCTTGAGAAGAATTTAATTATTTATGAATAGAGAAATATGAGATTTGTTGAAAATTTTGCATCCTTTTAGTAATTTATGATTAAGAAAGAAATAATAGTTCAGTGTCGACGCTGACTACTTTTTTTTCCTTTGATAAAATATATTTTCTATTACACAATTTTTTTTTTTGTGGGGAAAATTTCCAATATCCCACATTTTAATATCTATCGACAATTTAGATGTAATATTCTGACAATGGGGGGGTTTTTTCATTGATTTTCGTTGCAGCGCACAGCTGTTGGTGCGTTGATTATTATTGAAAAATATCTCCTCGCCATGCCATCAGGATGAGAGTTGAGTTCGAGTAAAAGGAAAGGAAGCGCGGAAGGAAAGACGACCGCAACTTGCGTTAGGGTGCGATTTCTCTCTTGGCTGTAAATTGCCAATTGAGAAGTAACTGATTTAGGTCGGCGGAGAATTATATCGCGTTGAATTTTCGGGGGGGTGAATTTGGAGAGAACCTACCCCAAGGCGAATATAGGAAAAGGGAATATCACTGCCCGCACACGCTTCATTTTATATATATCTTATTCCGGAAAATAGATCCTTAATCGAGTCAGCAGTCACGATGCGATGAGTCATTCCGTCTCTCAGACTCGAAACAGTGGAAGTATTTAAAAATACGAACTTTATGGACCAAAAATGAAAAATTACGGACCAATTACTGACACAAAAATATATAAGAAAACATTTTACCTAAAACTATAAATTAGATTTTTTCATAACTAAAAAAACATGAAGATATCGATAACTCCGAAGCGATCGATTACTTCATATTTTATAATAATTAAAGATAGAGTGATAAAATCATTATCAATTCAATTATTATTTTCAAGAATTTTTAACTAAAATTCTTCTTACTCTCTAAATCTGAATTAGTAGAAAGTTACTAATGAAATGGTGAAAAGTCGTCCACTAAATGATTTAGTAATAATTCTACTAACTATTAGTAAAATTTTACTAATTGTTAGTAGAGCGTTACTAATTAATTAGTAGAATTCTACTAACAATTAGTAGAACTGTTTTATTAATAGTCGATAAAACAGTTTTACTAATTCATTTAGTGAAGAAGTGACTTTTAATTAGTAGAATTCTACTAAAACATTAGTAGATTTTTACTAAAAATTAGTAATATTCTACTAATTAAAAAGGTGAAAAGTCGTTCATGAAAACTACTAAAAATTAGTAAAATTTTACTAATTCTTAGTAGAATTCTACTAATTCAGATTTAGAGAGTAAAATCGATTATTTTAAAAAATTTTCGAAAAATTTCTTTGACAATTTTCAAATCCATTTCTTTATACAATATTCGATTTTTCAATTATTATTTGTAAATTCTTCAATTAAATATGTATTAGAAAATAAAAACTTCAAATAATATAAAAAAAAATTCGCAATTAAAATTTCTCAAAAAAATTAATTCCACAGAATTGTTACTTAGTTAAAAATATGAAAGATTCAAATTTTCAATGATTTGAATCTGAAATCTGTTCAAAATTTAATTATTTCTAAAACTTTACGCTCTAATACTTTTAATATTCAATTATAATCTTAAATTTTAACTGAAATCCATTTTTAAATCAATTTTTATGAGAAAATTCTTCGAGAATTTAATTATTTAAATACAAAATCTAAATTTAAATAATTACATATGTTTCTTAAAATTTAATTCTTTTAAAGAATTGTATTAATCAATTTGCAAATAATTTGAATTTTATTGCAAAAGTTTATTAAAATAGATATTAAAAATAATTAAATAAGGGAAATTTTTTTTAAATAATTGAAATTTTGCCAAGAAATTGATTAAATTTTTTGAAAATAATTTAATTTTAGAGAAGAAATTAAGTAAAAGTAGAAATAAAGTGAAGTGAAGTTAAAGTGAAATTAAAGTGAAATTAAAGTGAAAATTAAGTAAAAGTAGAAATAAAGTGAAGTGAAGTTAAAATTAAAGTGAAATTGAAGTGAAAATTAAGTGAAAGTAGAAATAAAGTGAAGTGAAGTTGGAATTAAAGTAAAGTGAAATTAAAGTAAAAGTAAAATTAAAGTGAAGTGAAGTTGGAATTAAAGTAAAATTGAAGTAAAATTAAAGTGAAGTGAATTTAAATATGTATTAGAAAATAAGAACTTCAAATAATATAAAAAAAATCGCAATTAAAAATATGAAAAATTCAAACTTTCAATGATTTGAATCTGAAACCTTTTCAAAATTTAATTATTTCTAAAAGATTACGCTCCAATACTTTTAATATTCAATTATAATCTTAAATTTTAACTGAAATCCATTTTTAAATCAATTTTTATGAGAAAATTCTATGAGAATTTCATTATTTAAATACAAAAAAACAATTTATTGAATATTTACATATGTTTCTTAAAATTTAATTCTTTTAAAGAATTGTATTAATCAATTTGCAAATTATTTGAATTCTTTTGCAAAATTTTATTAAAATAGATATTAAAAATAATTAAATAAGGGAAATTTTTTTTAAATAATTGAAATTTTCCCAAGAAATTTATTAAATTTTTTGAAAATAATTCAATATTAGAGAAGAATTTTATAATTTATAAAGATAATTGATAATTTACGCAAAGAATTGCATTAAAAATTTTAAATGCAATAATTTTATTCTTTAAAGAAATTTAATCAAAAATTTATTAAAAATAATATTTAAATTCTAATAAATAAATTGTAGCAAAGGTTATTAAAATAATTAAATTTCTTTGATAAATTTTAATAAAATTTTTAAGAATAATTACATTTTTCGAGGAATTCGATTAAAATTGTATTAAAAATAATTGAAATTCTGCAATTAGCTTTATTATTCATCAAAATAATTGAATTTCCAATAAGAAATTTTATTATTTGCCAAAAAAATTAAATACCTGTAAAAATTTTATTATTTATGAAAATAATTGAATATTGCGAAGAAATTTATAAAAAAACATTGTAAATAATGAAATTCGTGTAAAATTGTTATTATTTTTTGAAAATAATTAAAGGTTTGTGTAGAATTTTTGTAGATTTTTTTTTAAATAATTGAATTCTTTTGGAAAATTTTATTAGAATAAGATACCTATTAAAAATCATTGAATTGAGGAAAAATTTTGAAAATAATTGAAAGTTTCACAAGTATTTTATTAAAATTTTTGGAAATAATATTTCGAAGAAGAATTTAATTATTTCTAAAGATAATTGAAATGTTGACGAGAATTTTTAAAAGTTTTTGAACATAATTGAATTTTTGCGAAGAATTTTATTAGTTTTGAAAATAATTGAATTCCTTCAATCATTTGTAATTTCTCTAAAATTATCCAAATTATATCGTATAATTTACGTACTTTACGGATCTTTTTCAACCCGAATTACGGACTTTACGGATCTTTTTTCAAAAAAACGGAGTTTTACGGACTTCAAGCAAAGTTACGGACTTTTACGGGATTTACGGACCTAGTTCGAACCCTGGCATTGCAGTACATAAAATTGACAAAATATATATTCACATACAGATATATAGAATATCCAATCGTATATATATATTCCTATATATAATATGTGCGTATACGCTCGATTATTTCGGCGCCATGTTGTTGTTCCAGCTGTGAGGGTTAAATTAATACGCGAGGTCTGGAATATTGCTCCGGGTACTCGACCAGAAGGACCATTCGACGATCCGTTATTCGCTATAATTTTCCAGTTGAATTAAAATAATTTATCCCCCCAAAAAAAAAAATATCAACATTTCCTGCTCTCGCGAATTGCATTTTTAGTGTTTAAATATAGCAATATTCAAATTTTGCTTTATAAGCGAATAACTTTTGTTATTCCATCGATTGTCACTCGTCGAGACAAAATCACGTGGAATTTGTTTATTCCCTGTTCAATTATTTCATCTCAACTGTGGAATTGAGGCATTTTTGTTTTCACTATATGCTTTATTTGGGATTTTTCCTGCTCTCGACGGTCGTAAAATATTCTATTGCGACGGAATTTATTGCTTTTCATAAATAATAATTTTTCATGATTCGGATTTAAAAAACAAAAAAAAAATTTGTCTGGAATTTTCAAAAAAAGATATTCTTTTTAAGTTTTTTCTGATAATCAGATATGGAACGAAGAGTTAATAATGGGGCTAAAGTTTTTGAACGTTCAAACGAACGAAATTTTTATCATACACTTTAAGTGTTTTTCGAAAATTACTATCGAAAAAAGAAAAATTAAATCAATACAAAAAAACAAAATTAAAACATAAACAATATTTAGTTTACAATTTGTTTTCATATAAAAAATAATTTTTTTCTAAATAAAATAAAAATAATAATAATAATAATAATAATAATAATATAAATTATAAAAATAGAAAAAATATTGTCGTTCCTTTGAACGTTCGAAACTTTAAGAACATATTTAATATGATTAGAGAGAGAGAAAAATTGATACGGCTTTGAAGCAAAAAAAAAATGTTTCTTTGAAAAAGGAAGCTGGGAACTCAATTTAAAATTTGTTGAATAAACTCAAGACACACACACACACTCTTCTTATATAGTCAATCAGAAATTCCTTTTGTAGAATAGAATTTACGATTGACTTGTCGAATGACCTGTGCACGGTCCACTGATTTCTCAAGTGTGCTTTTATTTTTCGAATTTAGTGAACGGGGAAAGTTCTGCGACAAAGTTTCGACACTGGAATTTAATTTAGCAAACGAAAGTAAATATCTGACAAAGTCAAGAAAATACCTTCGATTCTAATTTATTGGCGAAGATGAAAACTTGTCTGCAATTTCATTTTCGCAATTGTCTTCCAAATTTGATTATTGGAATTTCAAATATATTTCAATTTTCAATTTCAATTCGAAGTGAAAGAAAGATCCGAATGAAAAGTCTCCCACATTTATTTTTTGCAATGTAAGTGTTTATTATAATTTAAAAAAATTTTTATAAAGTAAATAACATCTAAACTTGCAGCAAAATTGCCTTCATACTGAGAATATCAATTTTCACTTTAAATTTGACAGACTTCTATTTTCACTTTTACTTTTACAGATTTTTATTTTCACTTTCACATTCATTTTAATAGATTTTTTTTTCTTTCTCTTATCTCCACTTTCGCTTTGCGTTTGACAAATATTTCTCTTTATTTTCACTTTGTTAAACTTTTTTTTTCACTTGCGCTCTCACTTTCAGTTTACTAGCATTAAGTGGAGTTAAAATGAAATTTAATTTGAATTGAAGTGAAAGTGGAATTAAAGTGAAGTGAAGGTGAAATTAAAGTGAAAATTAAGTAAAAGTAGAAATAAAGTGAAGTGAAGTTAAAATTAAAGTGAAATTGAAGTGAAAATTAAGTAAAAGTAGAAATAAAGTGAAGTGAGGTTGAAATTAAAGTAAAGTGAAATTGAAGTAAAAATTAAGTAAAAGTAGAAATAAAGTGAAGTGAAAGTGGAATTAAAATAAACTAAAAGTAAAAATAAAGTGAAGTGAATTCAAATATATATTAGAAAATAAGAACTTCAAATAATATAAAAAAAAATTCGCGATTAAAATTTCTCAAAAAAAATTATTAGTTAAAAATATGAAAAATTAAATTTTTCAATGATTTGAATCTGAAACCTTTTCAAAATTTAATTATTTCTAAAACTTTACGCTCCAATACTTTAAATATTCAATTATAATCTTAAATTTTATCTGAAATCCATTTTTAAATCAATTTTCATTAGAAAATTCTACGAGAATTTCATTCCTTAAATAAAAAAAAACAATTTATTGACTAATTACATATGTTTCTTAAAATTGAATTCTTTTAAAGAATTGTATTAATCAATTTGCAAATAATTTACATTCTTTTGCAAAATTTTATTAAAATAGATATTAAAAATAATTAAATAAGGGAAAATTTTTGAAAATAATTGAAATTTTGCCAAGAAATTTATTAAATTTTTTTAAAATAATTCAATTTTAGAGAAGAATTTTTTAATTTATAAAGATAATTGATAAATTACGCAAAAAATTGCATTCAATATTTTTAATGCAATAATTTTATTCTTTAATGAAATTTAATCAAAAATTTATTAAAAATATTTTTTTAAATTCTAATAAATAAATTGTAGCAAAGGTTATTAAAAATTAAAGTAAAAGTAGAAATAAAGGGAAGTGAAGTTGGAATTAAATTGAAATTAATGTGAAATTAAGTAAAAGTAGAAATAAAGTGAAGTGAAAGTGGAATGAAAGTAAACTAAAAGTAAAATTAAAGTGAAGTGAATTTAGAATAAAAGTGAAGTGAAGCTGGGTGGAGTAAAATTGAAGTGAAAATTAAGTAAAGGTAGAAATAAAGTGAAGTGAAAATAAATTTTGAGTAAAAGTGAAAGTAAAGTGAACTGAAAGTGGAAGTAGAATTAAGGTGAAGTGAAGGTGAAGTAAAACTGAAGTGAAAATTTAATGAAAGTAGAAATAATGTGAAGTGAAAGTGGAATTATGGTGAAGTGAAGTTGAAATTAAAGCGAAGTGAAATTGAAGTGATAGTAGAATTGCAGTGAAGTGTAAACGAAGTGAGAGTTAAATTATAGTTAAGTAAAAATAGTATGAAAGTGGAGTGGAAATAAAATTAGTATTAAAGTGAAGTTAAAGTGGAATTAAAGTGAATTTAAACTGGAATTGAAGTGAAGTGAAAGTGAAATTAAAGTGAATTAAAAGTAAAATTTAAGTGAAATGAAAGTGGAATTATAATGAATTAGAAGTAAAATTAAAGTGGAGTGGAAATAAAATTAGTATTAAAGTGAAGTGAAAGTGGAATTAAAGTGAATTTAAACTGGAATTGAAGTGAAGTGAAAGTAGAATTGAAATGAATTGAAAGTGGAATCGAAGTGAATTACAAGTAGAATTGAAGTGAAGTGAAAGTGGAATTAAAGTGAATTATAAGTAAAATTAAAGTGAAGTGAATGTGGAATTAAAGTGAATTAAAAGTTAAATTATAGTGAATTAAAAGTATAATTATTTTGAAGTTAAAATGAAGTGAAAGAGAACAAAAACAAATAACACAAATAAATATGTTTCTATTGTGTTGAAAAGTGGGTTATAATACAATCGACCCCCAACGAACGTAAAACTCTTTCTGTTCAGAAAAAAAAAAAAAAAAAATTCCAAATTAACGCCACGGCCCTTGACATGTGAAGCACTTGCACCAGTTACACGATTTGAAGTCGATCACGTATATAGGTATGGGTCCCTTGAATCGTCTGACCCCCCGGGGTTAAAGCGGAAACGACAAGGACTAGACACATATACAGGAGATCCCTCCCGCGTTTTCTCTTCGAATACACCCCAACAAATGTCAGAGCTCGTTAGGGGTTTCGTATATAGTTATAGTAAGTTAGCGCGCGCGCGCCTCCTTCGGAACTTGCTTGCTACGTGAGTCGAAAGAATTATTGCAATTTCGAGCCAGGTACCGCGCGCGCACAAACGGAATTTCAAATACATCCCGAAGTTTGTCTCGACTTTCTACGAATTTTGCCACAGTGTGTATATATATACATTTATATATAAACGCACAACTTACGTATATTGTATATACATATTTCTTGCAAAACTTCCTTATGAAGAACGAAATGCAAAACTTAATTCGCTCACATCTGAAAATTTTAACTTTACTTCCCGAGAAGAAGGAGAGTGCGATAAATTTTAGGAAACCAGTTCTCTTCTCGCAATTTCGTCTGCAGAAACTAACTTTTAACTTTTTATGCGATTTTAGTTCGTTTTCCATACTTTGGAATCAATTTTTTAATAAAAAGAAGTGCTAAGACTAATTTTTTTTATTAAAACTTTACTATAATTAATTATTTTAATTATATATTCAATAAAAGGATAGGAAAGTTCAATAATGTTTTAACTTTAAAGTTTGTAAAGTGAAAAAAATCCAAGTCCTAAGTTTCTGTAAATTAATTTTATGATTAATGGAGTAATTTTTATCTTCTTCGACAGTATTTATTTTCAGGTAGACAAAAGAGAATAAAAAGGTGATAAATCACGTTTTTTTAAAATGATTTATGTTTGGCAGTTACCACAAGAGATTAATGACACTTCCACCTGTCAATGGCTTTCTTTCTTTGAATAGGAAACAGCCCCCATCTGATTTAGTAATAATTAATTGCATACTTATACTTCCGATTCAATTATTTTTCTTTCGTCAAATTTGTTCTAATCTAGTTATTTATATTTTAGCTCCCACTGAGAGTATATAAAGTGACAAATTTTCACTTATAATAAAATTAAAATTAATTTCCACTTTCATTGTCACTTTCACAAAAAAAAAATTATTTTTTACCACTTCAGGGTAGAGTTACGCTTTTAACCTTTTCAAATTCCCTATGACTTTTCCAGGTTTTCCAAGTTGAAAAACGGAATTTTTCCCGGTTTTTAAGACCACATTTTTTATTAATTAGAAAATTATTGTAAAACATAAATAACATTATTTTTTAATAAATATTTAAACATTAATATTTTTTCACATAGAATTGAAGATTTACAGAAATTAAATTATTTTTTTATCATTTATTACTTATTTCTCAAAGAGTTAAATTATTTTCAAAAATTCCAATGACATTCTCATGTGACAATTCAATTTTTTTAAAAATCATTTTAATCAATAAATTCTTCGTAGAAATTGAACTAATTTCGAAAATTTATGAAAATTCAATTCATTTCAATGTCTAATATTTCAATAAAATTTCACAAAACAATTCAATTATTTAAAAAAGAAATTTTAATAAAATTAGTTTCAAGAATTCAATTATTTTCAAAATGAACGTTAAATTCTTCGCAAAACATCAATTATGTTACAAAATTTCACAAAAATTTCCGTGAAAATTTAAATTGTCATTTTAAAATAATAAAAATTTATCTCCGAAATTCAAATATTATCTAAAAAAATTTTAATAAAATACTTATCAGAATTTAAATTATTTTTAATATACAAAATTTTTAACAAATTTCAATTATTTTAAAAATAGTTAATAAATTGCAATTATTTTAAAAAAAAATTATAAAAAACTTTTTAAAAGACTTCAATTCTTAATTAAAAGTTTGTTCTTAAAGTTTAATTATTTAATAAAATGTTTATTTTTAGAGTTAAATAAATTAATTCTCCTACAATTTTCTAATAAATAAATATTTTTCACAATGATATTCAATTATAATCGAAAATTTTAATTGGGATTTATTTTTAAATCAATACATTTATTATAGAAAATTCAACAAGAAATCAATTATTTAACTATAAAAATAATCAATTTATTAAATAATTGAATGTTTCGTAAAATTGAGTTTTCAGAAAGAATTTTACCAAAATTCAATTGTTATAATTTTTATTATTAAACGTAACTAATATTATTATTTATTTATAAGAGACAAACTTAAAAAAAATTAACGATTTTTCGAAAAATTTAATGAAAATTTTGTATACTAAAATTTATTTACATTCTGTCAAGAATTTTATTAACGTTTTTGAAAATCATTGAATTTCGGAGAAAATTTATAAGTTTATAATCATTTATAAATATGTAAACATTTATAAAGACAATTTAAAAATTTTAATGAAAATTTTAAATTTTGACAAGAAGTTTTGTAAATTTTCAAACATGAATGGATTTTTGAAAAATATTATATTACTTTTGAAAGCAATTGAATAGAATATCTAAGTTAAATTAGATTTCAAAAATAAATAAAATTATAAAACAACAATTTTCCAGGATTAATTATTATTGATTATTAATTAATTTTTTTCCACTTTAACTTTCACTTTCACAATAACTAAAACTTAATTTTATTCCCATTATACTTTTATTTCCAGTTTCATTAATACTACATTTTTCATTTTTACTTTCACTGACACTTTATTTTTGCTTTAAATTTAACTTTATTTACATATTACAAATTTTCTTAAAATCAAGAAAGTAAAAGTGAAGTGATATTGAAAGGAATGTAAAGTGAAATAAAAGTGATATGAGAGTAAAGTGTTAGTGAAGTGAAAAAAAATAATACGAGTAAAGTGAGAGTAAAGTTAAAGTGAAGTGAAAGTATATTGAATTTAAATAACAATGAAGCAAAAGTGAAGTGAGATAAAAGTGAAATAAAAGTGATATAAGAGTAAAGTGTTAGTGAAGTGAATATGTTGTAAAGGGAATCAATAGTGAAGTGACAGTAAAGTGAAAATGAAGTGAATGCAATTAAAACTTAAGAATAAAGTGAAGTGACAGTAAAGTGAATATGAAGTGAATGCAATTAAAACGTAAGAGTAAAGTGAAGTGACAGTAAAGTGAATATGAAATGAAAATGAAGAAAATACAATTAAATCTTAAAAGTAAAGTGAAGTGAAAGTGAAGTTACTGAATCGACCCCACTTGTGTTAAATTTTTAGAGAGTGGTAAAATTACCCAAAAAATTACATAGTTCATAAATATCTTACAAAAATTACTTGAATTATTATCATCTGACTCGAACACCGTTACAAACCAAATCTGAAGACGATTTTTAAAAAATACGTTCTACACGAAATTTACGTGTTCTTTTTTTTGCAATGTTGCATCTGCATGGAAACGGGACTTAATCGGGATTTATTACGAAAGATTTCACTTGAAATGCATGATGTAGAGACGCGTACACTTCATTCGACTGAGTAAGCTTAAGAGGTTCCGTTTTGTTCAAATTCCCGTTTGCTTGCAATATACATAAGACGAGAGACGAGAGAGAGAGAGAGAGAGAGAGTGAGTGCAATCCGCCGAGAAAAGATGCTGGTAGTCGATGGCATCCCTTAAAGTAAACATTCTAAGAAGAGAGGGCGAATTGGAAGTATGGCCTTCTCTCAGGGTTGATCAAAGTATCTTCACACCCTCAGGCAGCATATTTGATATCCTCCCAATTTCACTTCTGCCTCAGAGATTCCTCAAAAACCGGGAGTCATTTCTTCTTCTTACCAACATAAATCACTCAAGGATGCAAAACAAAATTTCCATCAAATCTCTATTTCTCTATTCGCCTATTTCTAAAATAGGCTAAAGAAAAAATGAAATCTTTAATCGAAAATTTGTCTTGAAAAGTTAAAATACTTTACTCAGGGGGAAAACAATTTTTAAATTACATTTTTTAATTCATTGGACAAATTTACTATTCCATATCTCTCTATATATATACTTGTTCGATGAGGGGATTTATTATAGAACGAAAAGTTATTGATGGTAATCTAGGCGGAATTATTCTCATCGTAAACGGTATGAAAAAAAGGAGGTGGGTGGGTGGAAAAAAATTGCCAACAACTAGTGAATGAAATTGCTTCAGTTTTTCAATTAATTCGAGACTCGAACCTGGGGCGATTTTGTCGGTTTTTTTATATATATACATTTTTTGCTTTGTGAGGATAAAAAGTAGCGAATGCGAGTGACAGGTCATTTCGGACTTTTGTAATTCCCGTGAGGAATTCATGACACGTGCGAATTTTTCGCATTCACAGCTTTTCATACGTTTATCTTATTTATTATCCTGTGGTAAAAAGATTGCTCTTTTAGGATATAATTCTAAAAAGATGAAAATTCAATATTTTTGAAACAAAAATAATAACACAAGTCAATGTGGGATTTTTGATTTTATCCCCACTTGTATTTTTTACTAATTTTCAATTTTATTTTCACTTTCCCTTCAATATTTACTTATTTTCACTTTTAATATTGCTACCTTTTAGTACATTTACAATTTATGAATGTAAAAAATAAAAATTTTTAAAGGAGAAATTAAGTAGAAAATAAAAATTTATCAAAATTCGACTTCACTTTAATTACACTTTCACTTCGCTTTCTTTCTACTTTCACTTCATTTTCACTTCAATTTTACTCCACTTTCACTTCACTTTCACTTTCCCTTAAGTTCTCTTTTCTTTTATTTCAACTTCACTATTATCCCACTTTCACTTCACATTAATTCCACTTACATTTCATTTTATTTCTAGTTTCACTTAATTTTCACTTCAATTTTATTCCACTTTCACTTCACTTTAATTCCACTTTCACTTTGCTATAATTCTAATTTAATTTCATTTTCACTTCATATTCACTTCGTCTTTACATCACTTTTACTTTCACTTAATGGTCACTTTACTTTCACTTCATTTTTACTTCAATTTTACTTTCACTTAATAGTCACTTTACTTTCACTTCATTTTACCGCTTTACTTTTACTAAAAATTCTCCAGAAAATTATAAATTTGAGTTATAGTAAAAAAAATGTACCATTTATTTTTACTTTCAAAATTTATCTCTTGAATTAAAAAAATTCTCTATTTCACTAGAAAATTTTTGATTTTCATTCAATGAATTTTCGCTTTCACTCAAAAATGTTACTTTTATTATAAAATTGTTAATTTTAATTCAATTCTAAAAATAATCGATGTATTAAAAAATGCTCATATTCACTACAAAAATTTCCAGTTTTATTATAAAAATTTTCACTTTGACAAAAAAAATTTTTACATTCACTTAAATATTTTTCACTTTCACTTTGAATAATATATTTTTATTTGTTCTTCTTTATTTGTTCTTTTCACTCCATTATTAATTCAATTTCACTAAAAATTTATTTTCACTCCATCATCACTTCACTTTCACTTCACTATTACAATTAGTCAAAATTTATTTTAATTAAATTTTCACTTCACTTTCACAAATTTTTAATTAATTATTCTTTTTCGCCAAAACGAAGTGAAAGTCCCCAATGTTAACCAACAAAAAAGTGAAATGGAAATAAATTACAATTGAATTTTAAGTGAATATGAAGTGAAAATAAGTTTCGAGTGAAAGTGAAGTGAAAATGGAGTGAAAATAAATTTTTAATGAAAATAAAGTAAAAATGGAGTGAAAATGGAGTAAAAATAAATTTTTATTGAATGTGAGGTGAAAGTGAAGTGAAAATGGAGTAAAAGTAAATGTTTAGTGAAAGCGAAGTGAATATGGAGTAAAAATAAGTTTCGAGTGTAAGTGAAGTGAAAATGGAGTGAAATTAAGTTAAATGAAAGTGAAGTGTGAAGAAATTTTGAGTAATGTGAAAATGGAAAGTAAAAAAATTGTGAGTGAAAGTGAAGTGAAAATGTAGAGAAAAAATGTTGAGCGAATGTGAAAGTATAGTGACAGTAAAGTGAAATTTTTTTTTACAAATTTTGAGTGAAAGTGTAGTGAAGATGGAGTGAAAATAAATTTTTAGTGAAAGTGAAGTGAAAATGGAGTGAAAATAAATTTTGAATGAAATTGGAGTTAAAGTGAAGTGAAAATAGAGTAAAAATAAATTTTTAATGAAAGTAAAGTGAAAATGGAGTGAAAATAAATTTTGAGTTGAAGTGAAATGAAAGTGAAAATGGAGTAAAAATAAATTTTTATTGAATGTGACGTGAGAGTGAAGTGAAAATGGAGTGAAAATAAATTTTGAGTGAATTTGGAGTTAAAGTGAAGTGAGAATGGAGTGAAAATAAATGTTTAATGAAAATAAAGTAAATATGGAGTGAAAATGGAGTAGAAATAAATTTTTATTGAATGTGAGGTGAAAAAAAAGTGAAAATGGAGTAAAAGTAAATGTTTAGTGAAAGCGAAGTGAATATGAAGTAAAAATAAGTTTCGAGTGTAAGTGAAGTGAAAATGGAGTGTAAAAATGCAAATAATATAAAAACAATAATGAAACTAAAAGTGAAATTGAGAATAAAAATTTGTCTGCAATAAAATATACAAAATTTTGAAAATGATACCAAAAACTTGTCGCAATGAAAGTAAAAATAAAAATAAACTTACAATAAAACAAATTTTCAACTTGAAATTATGAAAACGACTTTGAAAAATTTCCATGATAAATTTGAATTTGGAAAACTAGCTTTTACCTGCTGCGTGGTCTTTCCACGCTGCTGCCATTGATAGAAGTGCTCAGCGTTGAGAGCCCAACCGGGAGCAAAACTAAAGCCCTCCAATGAAGTCTGCGATGTAAATGGATCAGCGGCAATAGCTTGTAAATTGATTCCCTCCGAATTTCTAATAGAATCCGGCGAATCGTTATAACGACCGGGGCCAAACCAACCACCGAAGATGCATTTCTCATCAAGTTGCGATAAGACGTCGGACTTTGATTGCATTAATTCCTTCTCGAGTGTGTACAACGATTCAAATTCAACGAAGGACATTACAGAGTCCTCGGAATTGGCAGCTGTCGATATTGTCAATTGTGACAAGCCCATTTCGTCCTCGATGGATGATAAATTTCTTGTCCCACGTTTCGGTGAATTATTCTGAAGGATTCGCTCTTCAGAATTTAAGAAACGTCTTGGCGACTTTTTTGGCGAGCATTCCAATATTTGTGATGCATATCTTCGCGATGGGTCGGAATGATTTTTCGTTTCATTGATAAATGGCGATTCAAAGTGAACTTCTTGCTTTTTTTGCGCCACTGGTGATGATCGCAATGATCTTGGGGGTGTTAGTTTGGATATTTTTGCTTTTGGTTTCGCTCCAGTGTTTCTTGTGAAGATGCTTGATGGTGGTTTGAGTCCTGATGAACCAGACATTGTGGGATCATTTTTTCTCGAATTAGATTTTTTTTTGTTTTCAAGTCCGGTTAGTGGTGATGGTAATTAAAAAAGTCTTCCCACTGAATTTATCGACATTATAATTTTTACTAAATTTTAATTTATATGTTCATGATATGCTTTCCCAAATACTGTACAAATTAATTATTAATTTATTATGTACTACAGAATACAGAATACAAAAAAATTGAAGTTTCTCCTTGACTCTAAAGAATTTTCACTCTAAGAATGTTTAAATACTGAAAAAAATGTTTTATTACATGCAATAAATAAAAAAATAAAAAAAAGAGTTGCAACTCTTTATGTACGAATTTCTATAATTGTAAAATTATTCCAAAGCATAAATAACTTTTTTTTAAATGAATATTTAATGATTATTTTTACCCCCAAGAATTATGTTTTTTAAAAATTAATGTAACTTCTTCAAAAATTACTTTCAACATTCCTCAAACATTTCTTAATTCAATTATTAATTTCAGGCAATTTTAACATAAATTCTTCTTTAAATCAATTATTTTTATAAACGTTTAAAAAATTCTTTAAAATTAAAATTAGTTAATTAAGAATCTTTAAACCCATTTATCTACAATTCTATTTTACAAAATTTGGATAACTCGAAAATTGAAAAAAGTTAAAACGTCAAATAATTTCCAAAAAATGAATTCTACAAAATAATTATAGTTGAAAGTACGAAAAATTCCAATTTTCAAAGATTTCAATTTAAACCTTTTTAAAATTCAATTATTAGGTACCTAAAAACTATTCCATTATTATCTATAATTTTAATTGAAATTAATTTTTCTATCAACTTTTATAAAAAAAATTTTACAATTATTTGAATACATAAAAATGAATTAATTGAATAATTGAATGTTTCTTAAAATTGAATTCTTATAGAAAATTTTATCGACAAATTTTTGAATAATTGAAATCTTTTTTAGTGATTTTAAAAAAGAAATTTAATATAATTTTTAATAATTATATTTTTTTGGTGATTTCGATTAAAAATGTAATGAAAATAATTGAAAATAATTGAAAATAAGTGAAAATAATTGAATTCCTAAAAAGAATTTTATTACTTGTGAGAAATAATTGAATTGCAAAAATTTTTTATTATTTTTGAAAATAATTGAAAATAAATGAAACTAATTGAATTCCTAAAAAGAATTTTATTACTCGTGAGAAATAATTGAATTACAAAATAATTTTATTATTTTTTAAAATAAATTAAAAATTACGAACAATTCACATTTCAAATATTTTAATCTAAAATAGAATTTCTAAAAATAATTTTATTACTCATGAAAATAATGGAATTATTGTAAAACATTTTATATTATTTTTAAATAGTTTTTAAATAGCTGTTAAATAATTTTTAAATAGTTCTTGAATATTGTTTGAATAGTATTTCAATAGTTGTTGAATAGTTTTTGAATAATTTTTGAATAGAATTTGAATAGTTTTTTAATAGTTTCTAAATAATTTTGAAATAGATTATGAATAGTTTTTCAAAAGTTTCTAAATAATTTTTAAATAGCTGTTAAATAATTTTTTAATAGTTCTTGAATAGTTTTTAAATATTTGTTGAATAATTTTTAAATAGTTCTTGAATAGTTCTTGAATAGTTCTTGAATAGTTCTTGAATAGTGCTTGAATAGTTCTTGAAGAGTTTTTGAATAGTTTTTGAATAGTTTTTAAATAGTTTTTGAATAGTTTCTGATTAGTTGTTGAATAATTTTTAAATAGTTTTTGAACAGTTGTTGAATAGTTCAAGAATAGTTCTTAAAACGTCGTTCAAAACCGAATTGAAAAATTATTAAAAGTGTATTAAAAATTTATTAAAAATCTATGAAACAATTATCGAATAATTATCAAATAGTTATCGACCAGTTATGCAATTAGTTATTGAATTATTATTGAACAATTATTATTGAAAGAGCTAATATAAAAGAAAACGATAGCATCAGTTAAGATATCAAGAAGCTAACTGTCGATCGAGTATACGCTTCCTCGAATTAGCGCTTGGGTCTTTATAGGAACATCAGTAAAAGACGGGATTACTTCTCGAACCCCTTCTTCACAGCTGAGGTCTTTAATTACAACCTCACAATTCCCAAAGAACTTTCCATCGTCTTAAATCGAAACCACTTGTTTGGCACCAAACATTTATATATACCAACAACTCTCGACTTAATCGCACATCAATTATATCTCACGCACTTCATTCGGTATAATTGTCACAAAAATAGCTTTTAAATTTGCACTCCAACACAATTTTCACAAAACTTATTTTTAATCCTGTACAATTTTCGTCGAAACTAATTTTCAATCCTGCACAATTATTTTCATCGAAACTAATTTTCAATTTAGTACAAAATTCATCGAAACTAATTTTCAATTTGGTACAAAATTCATCGAAACTAATTTTCAATTTGGTACAAAATTCATCGAAATTAATTTTCACTTCTGTAAATTTTACATCGAAACTAATTTTTAATTCTGTACTAAATTTTCAACGAAATTAATTTTCAATTCTGTACAATGTTCATCGAAACTAATTTTCAATCCTGTACAATTTTTACAAATCTAATTTTCAATCCTGTACAGTTTTCATCGAAACTAATTTTTAATCATGTACAATTTTCTCAAAAACTAATTTTTATTCCTGTACAATGTTCATCGAAACTAATTTTTAATCTTGTACATTTTTCTCAAAACTAATTTTTATTCCAGTGCAATTTTTCGCAAAAATAATTTTTACTATCCAGTATCATTTTTACAAAAATAATTTTCACAATCTAGTAAAATCTTTACAAAAATAATTTTCCGTCACAGTACAATTTTCCGAAAAATAATTGGCAATCAAGGATTATTTTTCAATTCACTATATAATTATCAGAAAAATAGTACAATTTTTAAAATCCAAATATTGTAATTTGGAAAAATTCAAAATTTTCCACTATAGATTCGTAGAATTTGAACTAGACATTTTTTTTACTTCTTTACTTTGCAAATATTAATTATTTTCGAATAATAATGGAAACTAATTTAATGGTAAAAAAATAATTATTGACACACTTTTGATTATGTTTTTTTTTTAAGGTACCCTGATTTTAATGTTAAACACGTGATATGTTGATTTTAAAGGAGAGAGGAGATTTAAGGCGCGAATATCGAGGAGCGTGTGGGTGATAACGCAAGTACCCTTGTAAGGATCCTCGATAGTACTGAAAACGTTTCAAAGCGAACAGTTGCTCCGCAGGATGTCGAGCTACTGCAGTATGCGCGCGCGCACTTTAACACTTTCATTTATCAGTAAATTAAAGGACATGCTTTTCACTTTTCCGATTGATCTTTCCTTTTTCCCACTCTTCATTTCCCCCTGTCACCCTTCCTTTTAAATTTTTCACCGCAAAAAAAAGTCCACTTTCGGTTCTTTAAAAAAAAAAAAAAATTAAAACCCCCTCGAGCGCGTAAAATGATCAAAGATTAGGAAAAAGAAAGCGTTATAGTTTTGTTTCGGGAAATTGTGTTAATTGCAGGGCATATATCAAATTAAATTTGATTATAGGGTGTAGAAAAAGATAATTTATGAAAATGAGCAACAGTCACTCTCTCCTTCCTTTTTTTAATTTCAAAGTTGAAATTTTGAATTGAATTGAAAATTTAAAGTCAAATTAACTTATGGAAAAAAAAATTTTTTCATTTTCTCAACATTTCTATTTAAGGTCATGTTATTCAGTGGGAAGTTTTTCCATAGTAAAGTAAATGGGGCACGTGACCACTGAGTAACATACCCTTAATTATTATTTTTTTTAGACATTTTAACTAATATTCTTCTTTAAATAATTTACTTTTAATAACTTTACAAAAAGTTTTTTTTTTAATTCAATTAAAATTTAAATGCAAGAATAAATAATATTTGCATAATTAAATGTTTCTTAAAATTGCATTCTTTTAAAGACTATTCGCAGAAAAATTTTCAATTAATAGAATATTTTTGTTGTATTTTAATGAAAAAAAAATTTAACATAATTTTTAATAATTACATTTTTTTATGAATTCGATTTCAAATTGTATTAAAAATAATTGAATTATTGTAAAGAATTTTATTACTAAATAATTGAAATATTAAGAAAAAATTTACAAACAAAATTTGTAAATAATTTAAATTGAAATATAGCCAAAAATTTTATTAAAACTTTAGAAAATATTTGATTTTTGGGGAAGAATTTAATATAATTTATAATAAATACAATTTTTTTTTTAAACTTTTATCCCAAAATTTTTTACGAAAAACTTGAAGCGGAAACCTACAATATCGACCAAGTTTCAAATTCTAGAAAAAGTAACGATTTTTAAACCTAGACGTCACCCCATTTTTTTTCATGGCTTTAAATTTCTTTTTCAATTTACATTTTTTTTATTAATTCTAAATTTCTAATTCAAATTGTATTAAAAATAATTGAAATTGAAAATAATTGAATTATTCTAAAGAATTTTATTATTTTTGAAAATAATTTAAATATTAAGATGAAATTTATAAATAGTTTACAAATTTAAAAAAAAACGAAAATTTGTAAATAATTTAAATTGAAATTGTTTCAAGAATTTTATTAAAACTTCAGTAAATATTTGAATTTCAAAGAAGTATTCAATATAATTTATAATAATTACATTTTTTTATTGACATTTTCACTTTGAAAAAAAATGACAAAATATTGTTAAAATGATACTTAATTATGTACAAAAGATTTTTAATAAATTTAATCAATTCGTATTTCTAAAAAAAATTCACAAAAATAGTCTTCTTTCTAATGCTCCCCCCCCCCCTCCTCCGAAGACAAAATTTAGAAATTCTGCTAGGAATTTTATGAAAATTTATTAAAAATCATTTAATTTTAACAAAGAATTTTATTACTTTTGAAAATAATTTAATTTTTATAAAGAATTTTATTACTGTTGAAAATAATTTGATTTTTACATATAATTTTATTACTTTTGAATATAATTGCATTCTTGTGATGAGTATTGTTTACCTATTTACGGAAAATTGAAAATAATAGAATTTTCCATTTATACACCGAAAAAAAAGTATTTTCAAATTTAGAGAATTCCTCTTCTTTTGCAGCATTTTTTCCTCTTATATACGGGCACTAAAGTTTTCTTTTCTAATTGAGAGGATTTTCCTTTATTATATTTGTTATTAAATGTCACTTTTTAGACAGGTTAAAGTTGCATTCAAAAACAAAAAGCAACTTAAAAATCTTCTTCTTAGTATAAATTTGTTTGATTTTTAGAGGAATAATTTCAATCAAAGAAGAAATATTAAAATTAATCTTTTAGTTAAAAAACTGTCAAATATAAACAAAAATTCCTCTTTTTTACAGATGAATATTCGTATATTGAAAATAAAATGTGAAAATAATTGTTGAGTGGAATTTTCTTTTTACTCTGAGATTTTATTTTTTTCGGTGTATTATTATTATTATTATTATTATTATTATTATTATTATTATTATTATTATTATTATTATTATTATTATTTAGGAATATAATTAAATGTTTGCGTTGAGTTTTATTAAACTCTTTTATTGAATGATTGAATTATTTTGGAAAATTTTATAACAATATGATATTAAAAATCATTTGGTAGAGAGAAGTTTTTGAAAATAATTGAATTTCAGAAGAAGAATTTTATTATTTATAGAGATAATAGAAATTTTGACGATTATTTTGAAATATTTTTGTTCATAATATCATAATTGAATTTCTGTTATTTATATAATTTTGTAATCTTTAAATTATTTATTCTATAGAATTTAATTAATTGAAAATAAATCTAATTATTTTTAGAAATAAGAAGCAATTAAGGTATATTATTTTTAAATTCATTATAGTTAAAAAAAAGAAAATTGAAAATTTAATGTTAACTCTTTTTGATAATTTTTCACTCTTTTGCGTAATAAAATATTCTTTTCCACTTTTTTTCTTTGAGGAAATGATTTACTATTATTGTGTTTGAAAAATACTTTCCGAAAGTATAGAATAATGCATAGGGAAATTAAAAAAAATATTAAACCTTATTTACATTCCCCTGGAATGTTTGCGTTTCTTTATTTCAGGAAAAGGAAAAAACAAAAGGGGGAACAAATGCAAAACTGAAAGGAATGGAGGTCAAGAGCGAGGAATTTTTGGCACCAAGTGGCGTAAAATCGACATCACGTCCTTTATGGATGTAGAGAGAGATAAATATATACATGTCGGCACCCCATAGCCAAGCACACAGGGTGAATATTATAAAAGCATTTTGGGTGGACCAGAGTGGTACCAGCAATGGAAAAGCATCAAACCAAAAGGAACTCCCCTTCTTTCTCTCGTTCGAAAAAGCAGTGCCCTGTACATTATACTCTATACTCAACGGCAGCAACCAATGCTACTACTACCACTATTATACCCGTCACCTCGAGGCAAATTTGCATATTTATGGTGAATTGCTCAGCGCTCCAGAAGATTTCGGATGCATGCCAAATGACCCCGGAATTTGAGTGTTGGAGCGATGCTAACTAACTGAGTGACTGACTGAAAAGTAGTCGTTACGTTCAAAAGGGTCTCGCACCCTCCGCCTGCCCGTCAATATCAATGATGTTTTCCAAATATATTCACAGCCAACAATTCCGAAAGGAAAGAAAGTCCTATATTCAAGAAATATATATGCAAAATTCTGTCACTCTTTATAAACATCCAATTTTACCCAAAGGCAATACTTATTAGTCTTCCTTCACCAACAGAGTAATATTCTCAAATCAAATCACACATTCTCTCCCTACAAATTAACATTCTTTTTCTTTCTCAGCTAAAAAACGTTTCCTTAACAATAGTCACGAACAAAAATCTTCACCTCGAACAACTATACAAAATTTACCATATTAGCAAAATTTAGTTATTTCAACGAATACATTCGCTATTTCAGACAAAGTACAAAGCTCGGATTGTCTTTAAGACTCAAAAAAAGTCGCTTTAGTCGCATCAATTCACAACAAAATAGTTCACGAAAAGTCGCATAAAATTTCCGAAAAAGTCGAATGAAATTTTAGGAAAGAAAACACGAAATTGTCAAAATTGTAAAAAAAAATCACATTTCTCGCCAACACATCTACTTTAACATCAAACAATCTGGAATAATATTTCATAAAAATTTAATAAAATGCATGGCAACAATTTTAATTATAGGTATTTTTAACATTTTTTTAAAAAATCTGTTCAGAATTTCAATTCATTTTATAAATAATAAAATTCTTTTCCAACATTCAAGTATTTAAAAAAAAATTAATAAAATGCCTGTCATAATTTTAATTTTTCTTTATAAATAATAAAATTCTTCTCTAAAATTCATTTATTTTCAAAAATAATGAAATTCTTCGCAAAAATCCAATTGTTAACAAGATAAAATGAAACTGTCCAAGCATTTTATCAGTATATATTTGTAGCGAAACACAATAACTCCAAGAAAAAGTATTTAACGACTTTAAAATTTATAAAAAATAATTTAAAAAAAAATTGAAAACACTTAAATTGTTTAAAAAAAATAATGTTTCTAAAGAATCTTTTCAAATGAAACAATAAAATTCTTTGAAATTCAAAAATTTAGTTTAAACAAAATTTTTGTTCACAAATACTTTTTTTTGTAAATCATTATTAAAAATATTAAACGCACTATTTTCTGTACAAAAATTAATAAAAATTTGCTTAGAAAAATATTTTCATTCAGATATCGTTGATTATAAACGTTGTGAACTTCACCAACGTAATTTTTTAAAAACCTTATATTTCCAAACTTTCTAGATAAAATTTTTTAAATTTATTTAATTGACAAGCTTTTTTCTTTTTGGTCCCTCTTATTTTATTCAGTCTTGATTTAAGTAGTTTTCTAAACTTCTCTAATTTCTCTTTTCTTTTGTTAAAACTACGAAATTAAATTATACAGTTATAAAACAATTTTACACAGTTCATTAACTGTTATTGTTAAATAATAAATTATTATTATTATTTCAAAACTTTGCTTTACTAATAAATATTAAATTAAAGAATTTCGAAATAACCGGAATTTTGTAAAAATCGATAATAAACGATTGATTGGATTTGAAAATTCTCAAAAAAATTTATTTTTAACAAAAAATTATAAATCGAAAGCAAAAGATTAGACTTCACCTTCATATTCGTAGAGGACATTCGATTCTAAAAAATTAATTTCGAAAGCAAAAGATTAGACTTCACCTTCATATTCGTAGAGGACATTCGATTCTAAAAAATTAATTGTTAACAAGATAAAATGAAACTGTCCAAGCTTTTTATCAGTATATATTTGTAGAAAAACAAAATAACTCAAAGAAAAAGAATTTAACGACTTTAAAATTTATAAAAAATAATTTTTAAAAAAATGGAAAACATTTAAATTGTTTAAAAAAAACAATGTTTCTAAAGAATCTTTTCAAATGAAACAATGAAATTCTTTGAAATTCAAAAATTTAGTTTAAACAAAATTTACGAAAACTTTTTAATTTTTCATTTTTTAAAATTAATTTTGGGAATTCAACTATTTTCAAAAACAAAATAATAATTTTTTTAAAACCTTATATTTCCAAACTTTCTAGATAAAATTTTTTTAAATTTATTTAATTATCAAGCTTTTTTCTTTTTGGTCACTCTTATTTTATTCAGTCTTAATTTAAGTAGTTTTCTTAACTTCTCTTATTTCTCTTTTCTTTGGCTTAACTACGAAATTGAATAAAACGATTAAATACTACAATTTACGATTCAACAAAGCAAAAAAAAACATATGCCTCCCTTCTTCTGTAAACCTTGCTAGTTATAAAAAAATTAAATCTCCTACAACGATTTTTAAAAATTTTTGTCCAAATTTCAATTATATTTATAAATAATATTTTTCTCCAAAATTTAATTGTTTTAAAAATTTTTTTTTAAATTCTTAGCCAAACATTTATTTTTAAAAATTTCTCTCAAATTAATGATTTTTAATATCCATTTTGATAAAAGTTTCTAACAGAAATGAAGTATTTAAAAAAATTTCAATAGTACTCTATGCGAACATTTAATTATTTTCATAAATTATTATTATTATTTCAAAACTTTGCTTTACTAATAAATATTAAATTAAAGAATTTCCAAATAATGGAAATTTTGTTAAATTCGATGATAATAAACGATTGATTGGATTTGAAAATTCTCAAAAAATTTTATTTTTAACAAAAAATTATAAATCGAAAGCAAAAGATTAGACTTCACCTTCATATTCGTAGAGGACATTCGATTCTAAAAAATTAATCGCTAACAAGATAAAACGAAACTGTCCAAACTTTTTTCAGTATGTATATTTACAGAAAAACAAAATAACTCAAAAAAAAGAATTTAACGACTTTAAAATTTATAAAAAAAAATTGAAAACATTTTAGTTAAATTAGATTTTTAAAGAAAAAAAATTTAGATTTCAAAAATAGATCAATCGAAGATTTAATTAATGCTCTCACACTTAGGTTATGCGACTTTTAAAGTTACTTCTACATTTTTTTAACGAAATTAAAAAAAAGCCTTATCTTACAAAAGTTAATACATTCTTTTTTATGAATTTAAAATTTCTAATTATAATTGTATTCGTGAAAATAATTCATTGAAATGTTTTCAAACAATGCTAATTAAGCTTCTTTATTATAATAGGTATCAATTGTTAATATTTTTATTGTTAAATAATTAGTTCAAAATCTTTTATCACAATTTTTTTTGTATTATTGAAACAATCCTAATTTACAATAATAATTATTGATGCAAGTAGATAAAAATTATTTGAGTAATAAAATAATAAAATTCTAAGGCAATTTAAATAGTTAGTTAAAATTATGAAATAATAATAATAAATGTTTTTGAATAAATAGTAAATTAAAATAAAAATTTCATTTTTTTCATGCAAAATTATTCAATTAATGAGAAATTTTTTTTTGTAATTTAGTCTAGTTTTGTTTAGTCAATTTAGTTATTAGTATAGTTTAATTTAGTAAATTTAGTTCATTAAGTTTAGTTTTAATTGAATTGTTAGTATTAAGTTAGGGAAAAAGTCAATTTTTGTAAAGAAAAATTTTAAAGCAGTAAAAATAAAATTTTCAATTTTTTGAATTCAATGTCAAATTTTTAGTAAATTTCTAATAGTGTTATCACTCTGCAATGCAGAAAAAATGTGTATAATAACTATAAATTTGATAAGTAAGTTTTTACTTTTTTATGGGACTGCATGCCTTTAAAAGACGATCGGCTAGCAACTATTTTCACTTCACTTTTAATTTCCAGGTATTTTTCTTTAAAAAAAAACAACTTTATTGCTGATAAAAAATTACTAATTTCTATAATAACTGCAATTCAACTGTATATTTTTTCAAGACACAGACCACACATCTGAAAATATATCATCACTTGAAAATATTAATTTGTTTTCAATAAAAAATGACGTATTTGATACAATTTCTGATCCCTCTTTTCATCTCCAATTTGGTAGTTGACGCGCTACCTACGAGAATAGATGTAAGTTTAACCAAATTACTATTTTATCTACAATTCTGTTGAGCACAAATTTTTAAAAAAGTCACTCCTTCTTAGGAGACAGTTTATCCACAAATAATAATTTAAATTTATAAATTATAATTACACTTTTTCGTTTCGCTTTCATCTTTTAAAAGCTTGACGAACTCGAACCTAAAAACCTGAAAGATTATAATTACATTTTTTAAAAAATTTCCTAAATTTCTTATTAAAAATTTTACTATTAATAAAATTTGATGGGAATTCTGTACAAAATTTTGTATAAATATACATTTAGGCCCGTCCAACGAAAATAATATATCCACTTTTGAGACAAATGGTAAAGTACGTGGAAGAAAATGGATTAAACGAAGTAGGATTGTATCGCGTAAGTGGTAACGCAAGATTAGTAGATGAATTGATACAGGATTGCAAATTAGGAAATCCGGATCTCTCAGAATATGAAGTTTTTGATGTTACAACATTATTGAAAAAAATTTTCCGGTATATTATTATACATAACATTCACAGAGCTCGAACCAGGGAAAAAGAAGTATCCTAATTAAATTTTAATATTTAAAATGTTTTTGCAGACACTTTTTTCACATTCAATTAAAAAAAAAAAGTTGAATGTAACTGAACAGTTTTTCGCATTGAGAGTAAATTAAAAGCTAAAGATTGAATATTCGTAGAGGTTGTTTGGATATAAAAAAAAATTATTGTTAACCGCAGATAAAATAAAATAATTATTCAAACTTTTTATCAGATGTTTGCGTAAGAAGAAAATAACTTTATAAAACAAAATTTAAAGAGTTAAAAATTTATAACAAAAATAATTTTTAAAAATTATTTTAAATTAGAAGGCTAAGGCTTTAGGAACGTTTTTTTCTGAATTATTTGTACGGACTTGAATCAAATTTTATAATCGTTACGGGATTTACTGATCTAGTTCGAGCTCTGCATTCACTAAAATACAATGAAAAGAAAATTACAAAAAAATATATTTTTAGCGAACTGAAAACATCAATTATTGATAAGGAAACGTTCGGCAAGTTGTTGACTGTCATCCAAGATGAGTCCAGTAATGAATCGGAAGAGGCAATCAGAAAAATAGTATTACATCTTCCTAAAGATATTCTATATAATTTAGCCTTTCTAATGCAACATTTGCAAAAAGTAGTAGAAAATCAGAATATCAACGAAATGACTGCTAACAACATTGCTAGAGTGTTTGGACCAACTTTGTTGAACTTCATTAAATATGGAGATACCGATGTGGAAGTCTTAATTGAACAACAAATTAAGGCAAAATTTTCAAACTTTAAAATTTATAAAAAAATTATCATAAGTTTTTAATTGGAAAATTAAATGACAATAGTTCTTGTCCTTCATTTCTATTGTAGGTCGTTCAACGTCTTTTGAATCTTCCATCAAGTTTTTGGATAGAATTAGTGAATGATGAACCGAATGTAACCTTACGAGAAAATGCAAATTCGTTAAACAGAGATATAAAGGCCGCAATCAATCGACTCTCTCGTCTTTCACAAAATGCGCCAGAATCAGAGGTGATTATTCCATAATTTCACGTAACAGAACAATTAAATTATCAGTATGTTATCTTGTTTTTCATTTCCTACTTTACCATTAGGGATCTCAGGGTGATAAGTCGTCAATAAGTGATGTTTCGGCTGTGGATTCAGATTCCTCAATCTCAGAAAAATCCGGTAGTTCAGGAGAATCGCCAAAATTGAAGGTAAAATATTAATCTTTATCTACAATTTAGTTAGTTTTCTTTTTAAATTAATAATTTTAATATTCATTTTCATTTCAGAATAAAAATTTTTTTAAAAAAATTTTCTCTTAAACGCATCCAAGCAAAAAATTTCCCTAAAAGAGCAAACTTGGCAAAGTTTCATTATTTAATAATTTCAAATTAATGAAAATAAACGGAAATTATTATTAATAATTAATGTTCTCAATATGAAATATTGTTGTATAAATTATCTTGTCAAATAAAGATTTGCAGGAAAAATATATTTTCTATAGTACCTAGTATGTTAACTCCTTATTACATCAGTATTTTTTCGATCTCTGTTTATTATAGCTTTTGTATATATTTTCCAGAGTTAAAATTTCCCAGCAGTAAATGTGCATAAAATAAGTGAAATTTTTTTTTCCAATATTTATCAGGGTTGCCACAAAAATTTAATTTTATTTTTCCCTGATTTACAGACAAAATTTTCACTTTTTCCCTGACCATGAAAAATATTCTGATTCACTCTAGCAATTATTAGATACTCAAAAAAATGTTCTACATTAAATTATTCAAAAGTTTAATAATTTTTGTCAAATGATTATTTAAAAATTACTTCCTATTCAATTTTAGTTTTTAAGGTCAAATAATTTCTTTTCTCACAAATCATTTTTGAAATTTAATTATTTTCTTAAAAATACAACTCCAATTTTTCGCAAAAGTCAAGTATTTTTCCTAAATTTTTGAATCAAATTATTCAAAACTTAAATAATTTTTAAAGAAATATAATATATTGTAAATTTTTTTTTCAAATATACATATATAAATATATATTAATAAACTTTTACGAGCAATTCAAATGCTAAAACTATTTGAATTTAAAAACCTTTTACAATTTTTGAATTTCTTAAAATTTTATAACGTTTCTAATATTCAATTATTTGTCAAATTTATAATAATAATAATAATAATAATAATAATAATAATAATAATGCTATGTCTGTTTGACATGGACTTTAAATAATTGAAAATCTTACATTTTACTGCTGTAAAATTTTTTAAAAATACAAAAAAAATGTCAATTACGACTTTTCAAAAACCTCATTAAAAATTTTTTTTTTTTTGAAAATTGATCCGTAATTTTGTACATTTAGACATTTAGAATTATAGAGTCCATAATTTTAAATACTTTCACTGTTTTCAACCCCGAATTCAGTTAAAATTTGGTTATGTATAAAAAAAGTGATTTCCAGCTAATTTTTCCAGGAGAAGTTTATAGATTCTTAATGAAGGAAGGGTGAAAGTTGAAAATTGGAGAAAGGAAAAATAAAATCCATCATCGTTAAGACACGCACATGTCACTTATAATAGTGAAGTAGGGTGGACCTGTTACTCAGCATTGCAGAGTGCACGTACATATATCCGACTTTATAATTTGATCTCAACCCGCTGATAGGGCGTTCGTTATGGAAACTTAGCGATGAGAATTCTCCATGCACTCATGTCACGTCACTTCTACGTGCAGATTTGTTATTTGCCTTTCAAGAGGATTTAGTCGACTCCCTCGAATTCACAACAAATATGTCATTCGATTATCTCACTTAATGAAGAAGCAACTCACTGACAAAACGATACAAACTCCTTGTCACTGGGGAATTAATTACACCAACAATAGCAAAATAGTATTTGCCATTTGAAAAACAAAAAAAAAATGTTTCAATATTTTTTAATTTTAAAAACATTTTAATATAACGTGGATGTTTAGAAATAATTAAATTTTGAAAAAGTTTCAAACCAAAATCATTGAAATTCTTCATTTTTCAAATTTTTGACAAAAAATTCTGTAGAATTAATTCTTTTTAAACGTTTAATAGGATTTTTATTGAAATTATTTAAAGTTTTTATTTTTCAATACAATATTTAATTGCAGAATTTCCGAATAATTAAAATTTTGTAAAATTGAATTGTAAACGAATAAATTTGAAAATTATAAAACTCATCGCAGTGTTTCAATTATTTTCCATACAATTATAATTGAATTCTTTGAAAAAAGTAATTATGTTCATGCAAGTTTTAATAAAATTCGACAATAGAATTGAATTATTAAAAAATTTGTTTCTAAACATCTTTATGAGAATTGAATTTTGAGAAACATTCAATTATTATAAAATAAATTATTTACTTTTGCATTTAAATAATTAAATTCTTGTAGAATGTTCCATTAAAAATTGATTTTCATTTCATAAAAATTAATTAGAGTTAAAATTTTCTAAATAAACAATTTGTATTTCTTTTTTAATAAAAAATTATAAATCGAAAGCAAAAGATTAGACTTCACCTTCATATTCGTAGAGGGCATTTGATTCTAAAAAATTAATTGTTAACAAGATAAAATGAAACTGTCCAAGCTTTTTATCAGTATATATATTTGTAGAAAAACAAAATAACTCAAAGAAAAAGAATTTAACGACTTTAAAATTTATAAAAAATAATTTTAAAAAAATTAAAAACATT
The DNA here is from genome assembly GCA_032872475.1 of Leptopilina myrica (nomen nudum). Taxonomy (NCBI): domain Eukaryota; kingdom Metazoa; phylum Arthropoda; class Insecta; order Hymenoptera; family Figitidae; genus Leptopilina; species Leptopilina myrica (nomen nudum). The sequence goes on from CM065467.1 coordinate 1,556,170, forward strand.
TAAATTGTTTAAAAAAAACAATGTTTCTAAAGAATCTTTTCAAACGAAACAATAAAATTCTTTGAAATTCAAAAATTTAGTTTAAACAAAGTTTACGAAAACTTTTTAATTTTTCAATTTTTTAAAATTAATTTTGGGAATTCAACTATTTTCAAAAACAAAATAATAATTTTTTTAAAATACTTATATTTCCAAACTTTCTAGATAAATTTTTTAAATTTATATTTAATTGACAAGCTTTTTTCTTTTTGGTCACTCTTATTTTATTCAGTCTTAATTTAAGTAGTTTTCTTAACTTCTCTTATTTCACTTTTCTTTTGCTTAACTACGAAATTGAATAAAACGATTAATTACTACAATTTACGATTCAACAAAGCAAAAAAACATATATCCCTTCTTCTGTAAACCTTGCCAGTTATAAAAACATTAAATCTCCTACAACGATTTTTAAAAATTTTTGTCCAAATTTCAATTATATTTATAAATAATATTTTTCTCCTAAATTCAATTGTTTTAAAAAATTTTTTTAAAATTCTTAGCCAAACATTTATTTTTAAAAATTTCTCTCAAATTAATGATTTTTAATATCCATTTTGATAAAAGTTTCTAACAGAAATGAAGTATTTAAAAAAATTTCAATAGTACTCTATGCGAACATTTAATTATTTTCATAAATTATTATTATTATTTCAATACTTTGCTTTACTAATAAATATTAAATTAAAGAATTTCCAAATAATCGAAATTTTGTTAAATTCGATGATAATAAACGATTGATTGGATTTGAAAATTCTCAAAAAATTTTATTTTTAACAAAAAATTATAAATCGAAAGCAAAAGATTAGACTTCACCTTCATATTCGTAGAGGACATTCGATTCTAAAAAATTAATCGCTAACAAGATAAAACGAAACTGTCCAAACTTTTTTCAGTATGTATATTTGCAGAAAAACAAAATAACTCAAAGAAAAAGAATTTAACGACTTTAAAATTTATAAAAAATAATTTAAAAAAAAATTGAAAACATTTTAGTTAAATTAGATTTTTAAAGAAAAAAAATTTAGATTTCAAAAATAGGTCAATCGAAGCTTTAATTAATGCTCTCACACTTAGGTTATGCGACTTTTAAAGTTACTTCTACATTTATTAACGAAATTAAAAAATAAGTCTTATCTTACAAAAGTTAATACATTCTTTTTTATGAATTTAAAATTTGTAATTATAATTGTATTCGTGAAAATAATTAATTGAAATGTTTTCAAAAATGCTAATTAAGCTTCTTTATTATAATAAGTATCAATTGTTAAAATTTTGATTGTAAAATAATTAGTTTAAAATCTTTTATCATAATTTTTTTTTTGTATTATTAAAACAATCCTAATTTACAATAATAATTATTGATGAAAATAGATAAAAATTATTTATGTAATAAAATAATAAAATTCTAAGGCAATTTAAATAGTTAGTTAAAATTATGAAATAATAATAATAAATGTTTTTGAATAAATAGTAAATTAAAATAAAAATTTCATTTTTTTCATGCAAAATTATTCAATTAGTGAGGAATTTTTTTTTGGGGTTATTTTAATAATAATTTTAAAGTTAGTCTAGTTTTGTTTAGTCAATTTAGTTATTAGTATAGTTTTATTTAGTAAATTTAGTTCATTTAGTTTAGTTTTAATTGAATTGTTAGTATTAAGTTAGGGAAAAAGTCAATTTTTGTAAAGAAAAATTTTAAAGCAGTAAAAATAAAATTTTCAATTTTTTGAATTCAATGTCAAATTTTTAGTAAATTTCTAATAGTGTTATCACTCTGCAATGCAGAAAAAATGTGTATAATAACTATAAATTTGATAAGTAAGTTTTTACTTTTTTATGGGACTGCATGCCTTTAAAAGACGATCGGCTAGCAACTATTTTCACTTCACTTTTAATTTCCAGGTATTTTTCTTTAAAAAAAAAACAACTTTATTGCTGATAAAAAATTACTAATTTCTATAATAACTGCAATTCAACTGTATGTTTTCAAGACACAGACCACACATCTGAAAATATATCATCACTTGAAAATATTAATTTGTTTTCAATAAAAAATGACGTATTTGATACAATATCTGTTCCTTCTTTTCATCTCCAATTTGGTAGTTGACGCGCTACCTACGATCGTAGATGTAAGTTTAACCAAATTACTATTTTATCTACAATTCTGTTGAGCACAAATTTTTAAAAAAGTCACTCCTTCTTAGGAGACAGTTTATCCACAAATAATAATTTAAATTTATAAATTATAATTACACTTTTTCGTTTCGCTTTCATCTTTTAAAAGCTTGACGAACTCGAACCTAAAAACCTGAAAGATTATAATTACATTTTTTAAAAAATTTCCTAAATTTCTTATTAAAAATTTTACTATTAATAAAATTTGATGGGAATTCTGTACAAAATTTTGTATAAATATACATTTAGGCCCGTCCAACGCAAATAATATATCCAACAGTGAAAAAATTGGTAAACTACGTGGAAGAAAATGGATTAGACACAGAAGGATTGTATCGCAAAAGTGGTAAGAAAATATCAATAACAAGCTTGTCAGCAGCTTGCAAATTTGGAAAAGCGGATCTCTCGCAATATGGGATACATGTTATTACATCATATTTGAAAGAAATTTTCCGGTAAATTTTTATTCATAACATTCACAGAGCTCGAACCAGGAAAAAAGCAGTATCCTAATTGAATTTTAATATTAAAAATGTTTTTGCAGACACTTTTTTCACATTCAATAAAAAAAAAAAAAATTAAATGAAACTGAACAGTTTTTTGCATTGAGAGTAAATTAAAAGCTAAAGATTTGATATTCGTAGAGGTTGTTTGGTTATAAAAAAAAATTATTGTTAACCAGATAAAATAAAATAATTATTCAAACTTTTTATCAGATGTTTGGGTAAGAAGAAAGTAACTTTATAAAACAAAATTTAAAGAGTTAAAAATTTATAACAAAAATAATTTTTAAAAATTATTTTAAATTAGAAGGCTAAGGCTTTAGGAACGTTTTTTTCTGAATTATTTGTACGGACTTGAATCAAATTTTATAACCGTTACGGGATTTACTGATCTAGTTTGAGCTCTGCATTCACTAAATTACAATGAAAAGAAAATTACAAAAAAATATATTTTTAGCGATCTGAAAACATCAATTATTGATAAGGAAACGTTCGGCAAGTTGTTGACTGTCATCAGAGATAAGTCTAGTACTGAATTGGAAAAAGGAATTAGAAAAATAATGTTACATCTTCCTAAAGTTGTTCTATATAATCTAGTCTTTCTAATTCTACATTTGCAAAAAGTAGTAGAAAATCAGAATATCAACGGAATGACTGCTAACAACATTGCTAGAGTGTTTGGACCAACTTTGATGAACTTTGTTAAACCTGCAGATCCCAGATCGTTAGTCATAATTGAACAACAAATTGAGGCAAAATTTTTAAACTTCAAAATTTATAAAAAAATTATCATTAGTTGTTAAATTGGAAAATTAAATGACAATAGTTCTTGTCCTTCATTTCTATTGTAGGTCGTTGAATGTCTTTTGAATCTTCCATCAAGTTTTTGGAATGAATTAAAGCATGTTGAACCGACTGTAACCTTACGAGAAAATACAAGTTCGTTAAACGAAGATATAAAGGACGCAATCAATCGACTCTCTCGTCCTTCACAAAATGCGCCAGAATCAGAGGTGATTATTCCATAATTTCACGTAACAGAACAATTAAATTATCAGTATGTTATCTTGTTTTTCATTTCCTACTTTACCATTAGGGATCTCAGGATGAAAAGTCGTCAATAAGTGATGTTTCGGATGAGGATTCAGATGTCTCAATGAGAGATAAATCCGGCAGTTCAGAAGAATCGTCAGAATTAAAGGTAAAATTTTAATCTTTATCTACACTTTAGTTAGTATTTTTTTTTTAAATTAATAATTTTAATAATCATTTTTATTTCAGGAAAGAAGATTTGGCAGAAAAAGTAGCTATTATAAAAATAAAAGATTACACTGAGAAAACGATATATTTTATTGAAACCTATTTTGTTTAAATCAAACTTAAAATATCTTTGCTATACAGTCAAACATATTTAAGTTTAATTGAAACATATTTTTTGGTTTATTTAAAGAAATAATGTATTTAATTCAAACATAAGTTGTGATTGATTTTAAATTATATCTATAATTCACTTTTAAGTTTGAATCAAACCAAAAAATTTTAAACATATTTTTTGTTTAAATCAAAACAGGAAATATGTTTGAATTCAAACAAATAATATTTTTGAATCAAAGTAGTAGACACTTTGTATATATTTTGATTAAACTTACAAACTAATTTCAATTAAACAAAATCATTTAAAATTATTTTTTTATTTAAGTTAAGTATAATGTTTTCTCAGTGTACCCTAAAAGAGTAAACTTTTCAAAGTTTAATTATTTAATGATTTCGAAAATAATTAAAATAAACGGAAATTATTATTAATAATTAATGTCCTCAATATGAAATATTGTTGTATAAATTATCTTGTCAAATAAAGATTTGCAGGAAAAATATATTTTCTATAGTACCTAGTATGTTAACTCCTTATTACATCAGTATTTTTTCGATCTCTGATTATTAGCTTTTATATATTTTCCAGAGTTAAAATTTTCCAGCAGTAAATGTGCATAAAATAAGGGAAAATTTTTTTTCAATATTTATCAGGGTTGCCACAAATATTTAATTTTATTTTTCCCTGATTTCCAGACAAAATTCTCACTTTTTCCCTGACCATGAAAAATATTCTGATTCACTCTAAAAATTATTAGATACTCCAAAAAATCTTCTGTTAAATTTATTTACAGATTTCTTTCAAATTAAAAAAAAAACATCAATAACTTCTTTTTTAAATAAGTATTTAATTATTACTTTTCCACAGAAATTAAAATCCATCAGAACATTCAAATTCAAACCTTTTTGAAACTCAACAATTTATAAGAATATTATTACAAAACAAAGAATTCTTAATGTTTTGTTGTAATTTAAGTAACCATGAAATTTTTCAACAAAAATTCAATTATTTACAAAAATCCTAATAAAATCCTTCGCAAGAATTCAATTATTTTTAAAAGTAGTCAATTTTCTCAAAAAAGTTCAATTATTTGAAAAAATTGTAATAAAATTCATTGCAATAATTCAATTATTTTCATAAACAATAAATCGATTATTCGGTAATTTCATTTTTTAATCAATTTTTATTAGAAAATCCTAGAAAAATTCAATTATTTACATTGAATAATTGAATGTTTGTTAAAATTGAATTCTCATAAAGAATTTTATCAACAAATTTTTAAATAATTGAATTCTTTTGACAAATTTTAATAAAATTTTAAAGAATAATTACATTTTTCGAGGAATTTCATTAAAATATTGTATCCAAAATTAATTAAAATTCCGCATGTGTTTTATTATTCATGAAAATAATTTTTAAATGTTTCCAAAAATGTTATTAAAATTTTCTAAAATTATTGAATTTTTGTGAAGAATTTTACTATTTATAAAAATAATTGAATTCTTGAAAAGAAGTTTGTTAAATTTTTTTAAATAACTGAACTCTTTCCACGAATTTGATAAAATTCTTTTTAAATAATTGATATTTTTCAAAAAATTATTTGAAATTTGTTATATTAAATATTTTAATTCCTGTAAAAATTTTATTATTAATGAAAATAATTGGTTTATTTATAAGAAATTTATCAAAAATTTTGTAAATTATTGAATTCATGTGAAATTTTTCCAAAAATTTTATTAAAGTTTTTAAAAATAATTGAATTTTGAAGAAAAATCGTGTTATTTATAAAGATAATGGAAATTTTGACGAGAATTAAAAAAAAAAAATTTAAACATAATTGAATTTTGGAGAAGAATTATTTTCTTTTTAAAGATATAATTGAAACGACCAGAATTTTTGAATATAATTGAGGGGCTGGATGCTATAATGTGTTACGCGCCATGTTAAGTAAATGGCGCGTAACACATTATAGCATCCAGCCCCTCAATTGAATTTCTGCGAAAATTGTTATTACTTTTGAAAATAATTGAATTTCTGTAATTATTCGTAACTTTTCCAAAATTAAATTTTTTTAGTATTTTTAATAGAAATTCTTTTATTAATCTAGTATTTATGAAAATTGTAAAAATTATTCATCACATAATTTATAAGTCATAATTTTATGATAGTTCTTTAAAAATGAAGTTATTTAAAAAGAAATTATTGTCTGAAATAGAAAAAATTCACGGTTTTGTATTTAAATTCGTGGTTATTTTTATAGTTTACAAGGCAAACAAAAAAAAACATCAAAATTTAGAGTTTTTTCATGAATTTTTGAAATTCGATTTTTTCCAGTACTTTTACTAAAAATCCCTAATTTTTCCCTAACTTCCCTGACCTGTGTCAATTCTGTTTATTTTAAAATATTATTTTAGTTCTGAGTGTGATGGAATCGCGAATTTCGAAAAGAACTCAACTCTAAAATCCGTAAGTGTCATTTTTATATAACAAAATACAGTGAAAGTGACTCTAATGATTTTTAAAGTTGAGCCCTTTTTCGAAATTCACAATTCAATTTTATTTAGAAATTCGGAAAAAAATTCTAAATCCATTTAAATGGATGTAAATGGATGTAAAAATGAAAATTGCGAAAAAGAAGGGGGAAAAAGGTGGCAGTGTATTGAATTAATTACAATGTCTGCTGCAAGGTGAAATTTTTGGTCGACTCGACTGTTACAATAACGATCAGTTATCAAATTAACAAAAGGAAATGTCTCCTTTGCACAAAGGTCAAATCAATACGATCCCTTTTCCGAATTGTCTGCGTCTAGAGTATGAAAGTGGTGCGCTATATATTCGAGGTTCGCCATCATAATTAATAAACCTACAATGCGAAGCCCTCAGGGAAAGGGACGCTTTAACCCTATATATATATATATATTCGATTCCTCATTTCGTCGACTGTCATTCGCGGTCGACTTAGTTTTCCGTATCCTTGAATTCAATATATAATAATGCGTCGCACAAGTCTCTTATGACTTATCCTTTTGACACTAACGCGAAAGTGACAAATTCTCATCCAATTTCGACAAAGAAAGGGAGAAAAAAAACCAAATTGCCTTTTTCTACATCAGTTATTATTTATGGATTCAATTATTTCAATTAACCAAATTTGTTTACGCATCTTTGTCCCCTAAATTTCATGGTTTAATCCTTTCTAATTAAGACACAAAGCGAGTATGGCAGAGAAGAAGAAAATTAACGCTGTGAATGAGAAAATGTTAAATCATTTCCATGTCAAAAAAAATTTATGTTAAATGATTTTTATGTCTGAAAAAATTATGTTAAACGATTTTTATGTCAACAAAATTTATCTTAAATGATTTTTGTGTCAAAAGAAATTTATATAAAACAATCTTAATTTGTCATCAAATCTTTTTTTCTCGCTTAATAAAATCTATGGAAAAATATTTGTTTTATGAAAAAAAAAAACGATTACCTTGTAGCAAACATGGAAAATAAAAAAAACATTTATAGAGTTCTTTTTTGGGGAGGGAGAGAGAGAGAAAGTTGGGAGTGAGAGTGTGCAGCGGTCGAGTAACACAAACGGAGATACGTGTTCTCTATAGAAATTGGAGAATCCCTTCGAATATCGTGTTCCGGAGAGGGTAGCTTATGGTGAGCGTTATTGCCATGTCACTGGCTTTGAGATTATTGCGAATCATTTTTTTTCCACATGAAAGTGAACCTCCGCCCTTTTGGCCAGAGGAGACGAAAAAAACTTTGTGAGATTCCTTTTATCAAAATGCGCGCCTCGATAAGAAGCTGATGTTACCCGCCGGCTATAATAACGTTTCAATTCTCCTATGCTCAAAATGTGTAACAGCAGAAAAAAGAAGAACACTAATAAAATCATTGATCGGAAGACTAGGTTCTTTTATAAAAAAAAATACAATTTACGCACATTTTTAACCATTCTTTCACTATTTTATAATAATTCAGGGTATTTAAATACTTTTGCATATTCTTCGACAGTAAATCGTGCGAGGTATTAAAAAGTGTTGCAGATTAAATTAACACCAAAAAAGATTAAGATAATCAATTTTGATGTTAATTTTAACCCGTCGTTAATTTTAATTAAAACCAAAAAAAATTAAGATAATCAATTTTGATGTTAATTTTAACCCGCCGTTAATTTTAATTAACACCAAAAAAGATTAAAATAAACAATTTTGATGTTAATTTTTACAATGAATGAAATTTTAGTTTATTAAATTTTTGTATAACTATAATTCATGAAGTTATCGATAACTCGATAACTGATCGATTTCTTCATATTTTATAATAATTAAAGATGACCAAGTAATAAAATCATTATTTTATATTATAAGAATACTTCTTCAAAATTATTTCCATTATTTCAATTCAATTATTATTTTCAAAAATTTTTAACTACAATTTTACTTTATATTTATATCTCTTATTTTTAATAATAATTAAATAATCAATTTCACGAAATTTCAATTATTACAAAATTCTTTAATTAAATGCACACTAGAAAATAAAAACATCAAATAATATTCAAAAAAAATTCCATTCAACTTTTTCAAAAATATTAATTTTCAAAATTCAATTATTTCCAAAAAGTTCACTCTACATTTCTTTTAATATTCAATTGTAATCGAAAATTTTAACTGAAATTCATTTTCATGCAATGAATATCAATTTTTATTACAAAAATTCTACAAGAATTTAATTATTTAAATGCAAAAAGTAAATAATTTATTGAATAATTTAATGTTTCTGAAAATTCAATTCTCATAAAGAATTTTAGTAACAAATTTTTTAATAATTCAATTCTTTTGACGAATTTTATTAAAATTTTCATAAACATAATTACTTTTTTCAAGGAATTGAATTATAATTATAAGAAAAATAATTGAAACGTTGCGATGAGTTTTATAATTTTAAAAAATTTATTCGTTTACAATTCAATTTTAAAAAATTAAATTGAAAATAATTTGATTTTAAACAATAATTAAAACGTAATAATTCAGAGAATTATTCTATTATTTTAAAACTTTAAACATTAAAATAATTTTTTAAAATAAAATTAAAACTTTAAAATAATTTTAAAAAAATTAAATTGAATTGAAAATAAATGATTTTTAAACAATTAAAACGTAATAATTTAGAGAATTATACTTTTTTACTCTTTAAACTTTAAAATAATTTTTTTAAATAAAATTAAAACTTTAAAATAATTTTAAAAAAATTAAATTGAATTGAAAATAAATGATTTTTAAACAATTAAAACGTAATAATTTAGAGAATTATACTTTTTTACACTTTAAACTTTAAAATAATTTTTTAATATAAACTAAAACTTTATAAACTTTAAAACAATTGAACTGAATTGAAAATAATTGGATTTTAAACAATTAAAACGTTATTAAGAGAATTTTACTATTTTTACACATTAAACTTTAAAATAATTTTTAAAAATAATTTTAAAAAATTGAATTGAAAATGATTGAATTTTAAGCAATTAAAATCTAATCATTCTGAGAGTTTGACTTTTTATAAAATATTAAAATTTAAATTGATTTTTTAAAATAGACTTAAAACTTTAAAAACTTTTCAAAAATTCAATAAAACTTTTTCAAAAATATTAATTTCAAAATTTAAGTATTTCCAAAGAGTTCACTCGCTATATTTCTTTTAATATTCAATTATAATCTAAAATTTCAATTGAAATTCATTTTTATGGAATAAAAAACAATTTTTATGAGAAAATTCTACAAGAAGTTAATTATTTAAATGCAAAAGTAAATCATTTATTGAACAATTGAATGTTTCTCTAAATTCAATTCTCATAAAAAATTGTCGTCACAAATTTTTTAATAATTCAATTCTTTTATCGAATTTTATTAAAACTTGCATGAACATAATTACTTTTTTCAAAGAATTCAATTATAATTGTATGAAAAATAATTGAAACAATGATTTTAGTTTGAAACTTTTTCAAAATTTAATTATTTCTAAAAATCCATGTTATAATGCTTTTAATCCTAAAGTATTATTTAAAATTGTAACTGAAATTCATTTTTAAAACCATTTTTATTAGTAAATTCTACGAGAATTCAATTATTTAAATACAAAAGTAAATAATTTATTGATTTCATGTTTCTTGAAATTAAATTCTTATAAAAAATGTTATCAACAAATTTTTTAAAACATTACATTCTTTGGACTTTTAATAAGAATTTGAATAAGATTTTAAAGAATAATTACATTTTTCGGGAATATTGACTCAAAATTTCAGCTACCAAAATATGAATTTTACTTAAAACAAAAATAATTATTCCAGTACAACAGACGAAAATAAGTTCGAACATTCATCCCATAAAGTCATCAATCATAAATTATCTAAATTATTAAAAAAATATTAGTTTTTATTAAAAAAAAGATGTTATCATTACTTTTGCTATATATTTGAAGAAAAAAAAACATTCCCTAATCTGTGCTTTTCGTGAAATAAATTTCATTCCAAACGTTCGATCATATTTTTCACAAAACTTCACGCATTATATGATTTACCTTGCATGAAATTTGAATAAAAAAAAAATTTCTCGCAATAAAAACAAAAGCAGGGGAAAGAAATAGTAGAAAATTGTAATTTATACCTTGTCGGTATATCTGTAGATCTAATTTCAGTCAGATAACTCGAAAGTTCTAATTAATTGGAACAACTTGGCGTTTGTCCCTAAGTGAGCAATATTGTAACGGCCGCGCTCTCTATAGTATTCCCGTTTCCGTTCCGCCGAATTCGGGGTTGATCTTATCGCAACGATCAAACACTACAAAAGTCTTTCTAATTAATTACCATATATGGTAAAATAATTTTTTTAACAAAAAGAAGGAAAAGTAAATTTTTTTTTCTTAAACAATATTGAAATCTTTCGCGAAAAATTAAAAGCACTGTTAACTCAAAAGCATCAAATATGGCAACGAATTGATACCAAAAATTTGTGGATCAAATAAAAAATTGATCCAGATTTTTGGCATCAATTTGACCCACTTTAGTATTAATTTGATACTTTCGAGAAAACTGTGAAATTTTTAAGAATTCAAAGAATTTCTAATTGTATTTATTTCTAAAAGTATTTAAAAATATAATTCATGCGATCAGATTTATTATTTTTGTAACGATTTAGAAAAAAATTTTTAATTCCTAGGTAGGAATTTTTTTACCCCCACTATTATCGAATATAAAGTATTTAAAAAGTATCATTTTTGTCTTAGAATACACAAATACTAAAAAGAAAAAAAAATTACTTCACCTTCTAATGTGGAATGATAATGAGAAAGGGACTTGAAGGGGTTGAAATTGAATTTGAGTGCAAGCTAAAAGCCAGACTCGACCGCGATTTCAAGTCAAAAGAACGAGATGGATTCTCCTAATGGGGTGGTTTTATCTGCATTTGAAAACGCCAAGCATTAGAGTTGACTGTTGTCTCGTTCGCTCTTTCGCCAAAAAACAAACAGAGTATCGCACAAACACACACAAGGGGTTCGAGAAGAAGTCACGTGGAATGAGTGCGCTCAGACTTGGTTGGTCGCTTAGATTTCAACCTAAGAGGACTTTTAGAGAGAGAGAGAGAGAGAAAAAAAAATTGAAAAGAAAAAAAAAAGTTACAGTAAATGCTTTTCTCGGTATAAAAATAATTCCTCATATATATGAGGTCGAATATCTACCGTTTGATGTCTTGAGTTTCATTAAATTTCATTACACGTATGCACACGCATCAGGCACGTGCCTTTTCTTCTACTTCATGTGAATCGCAAATTTTTATTTTTAATTAAAACCTCAAGCAGAAGTTTATAATTATCATTATCATCATCATTATCATTATTATTATTAAAATTATTATTATTATTATTATTATTATTATTAATATTACTATTATTATTATTATTATTATTATTAATATTACTATTATTATTATTATTATTATTATTAATATTACTATTATTATTATTATTATTATTATTATTATTATTATTATTATTATTATTATTATTATTATTATTATTACTATTATTACTACAACAATAATATATTAAATTATTATATATAATAATCGTCGTGATTCCAGATCTCTGTCCACACTTGAACTAAGTTATAGTTATTCTTTTATTTTTTATACGTTTTGATAGAAAATAGAAATATACATATATACATATACATTATAATAATCGTAAGTTTCCATTTCCGTTAGCAAATTATCTGTATTCATTTGTTTTTTTTTTTTTGAAAATTCATTTTTGTGGGTTATTATCATTTTTTTAATGTCAAAAAGAAACAAAAAAAAATCGTTTTATTCACTTCACAAAATTGACAAAAATTCAATTCCATATTTTTTATTATCCTGACTTTTTCCTAATTTTCATCAATAAATATTTACTTTTTTCTTATCCTGCTAATAAATTGAATTTATGCTACGAATTTTATTATTCATGAAAGAATTTAAAATAATTTAATTCTTGCGAAGAATTTTAAAAAAATATTTGAAAATAATTGAATTTTGCAATGAAAAATGTTATTATTTATAAAAATAATTGAATTTTTTTCAGGAGAATTTTATTATTTACAAAAATAATTGATTTCTTTAGACAAATTTTGTTATTTATGAAAATAATTGATTTCTTTAGACAAATTTTGTTATTTATGAAAATAATTGAATTTTCTTGAAATATTTTATTATTTATTAAAATAATTAAATTCTTGCGAAGAATTTTTAAAAAAATTTTGAAAATAATTGAAATTTTCAGAAGAATTTTATAAATTTAAAGAAAAATTGACTTTTTTTTTGAAGAATTTCATAATTTAAGAAAATAGTTAAATGTTTTTGGAATATTTTTCTATTTTTATAAAAATAATTGAATTCTTGCGAAGATTTTTTTTTAAATTTGGAAAATAATTGAATTCTTGGGAAGAATTTAAAAAAAAAATTTAGAAAATTATTGAATTTTTCTGAAAAATTTTATAAATTTTGAGAAAAATTGAATTTTTTGAAGAATTACATTTTTTCTAAGGATTTTGTAATTTATGGAAATAATTGAATTCTTTCGAGAAATTCTATTAATAATTGTTGAAAAAATAATTTAATTACTTTCGAAGAATTTTATTATTTATAAAAATAATTTAATTCTTTCAAAGAATTTTATTAATTAGGTAAATGATTAAATTCTTGCGGCGAATTTTATTAAAATTGATGAAAATAATTGAATTTTTTCCTAGAATTTTATCATAAATTTTTTTGAATAATTGAATTCTGTTTGGTTATTTTATAAAAATAGTAAACATTGAAAATCATTGAAATGTGAAAAGTTTTTAAAGATAATTAAATTTTACAAAGAATTCTATTAAAAAATTTGTCAATAATTGAATGTCGGTGGGAAATTTTATTAAATTTTTTTGAAAATAATTGGATTTTTCAAAAAAACATTTTATTATTTATGAAAATAATTAAATTTCCAAGAAGAAATTTATTACTTTTAATAATAGTTGAATTATTGTGATGAATATTGTTATTTATGAAAATAATTGAATTTTGAAAAGAATTTTATTGAAATACCTCAAAATAATTGAATTTTCGGGAGTAATTTTTTTTATTATTTAAAAAAAATTTTTTATTAAAATTATAATAATATATGAAATTATTATTTATATAATAGTAAAAATTATTAATCACTACACGGAGAGAAAATTACCTTAAATTTTGCAAAAATTTTTCCCAATTTGGGGAAAAATTGCGACGAAGCGCAATTTTGCTATATAAAAATACTAACCTTTAAAAAATATACTTATAAAACAATTTTTTTTTGAAAATTTTAAATATCTTTAGGAAAAAAATCTCTATAATTTCTATTTTTTTAATTAAGATTTTTAAACTAGATTATTTTGAAATTTTTGTAAAAAATTTGCATAATTTCAATTTTTTTATTTTTTTATTATAATTTTTTAACGAAATTTAAATTATTTTGTTTTAAAGAATTAAAAAATTTTCTGAAAATTTTCACCTTTATTAGAAAAAATATATTAAAAAAAAAAAAAATTAGAAATTACATTTTAGAAAAAACTGTTCCTCAATAATAATTAAAAAAAGAAGAATTGTAAAAAGGCAAAAAATGATAGTTTTCTACAATGTTCGAAATGAAATAAAATCAAGATAAGAGTCGCCATCTGATGGAACTTGCTACAAGTCTTAACTCAAGAGCTTTCAATATAATTCAGTCCATACCAATTCTATTTACTTTCAGGAGAATATATTGATTATATTAGAAAATAAAAACTTCATATAATTTTTCAAAGAGAAATTAAATTCAATTTCTTTTTAAAAAATTAAATTTGAAACCTCGTCAAAATTTGGTTATTTTTAAAAATTCATGCTTCTTTGATTTAAATATTCAATATTGTTGTATAAAATTTTAACAAAAATTTATTTTTAATTATATTTTTTCAAAAAAAAAAAAATCATTGCAGAATTTTAATTTTTTTAATACAATTTTATCTAAACTTTTAACTGAAATGTCATTATTTTGTACAATTTTCTTAAAATTCATCAAAAGAATTTTGTTATTTAAAAAACCTGTTGCCAAAATTCTTCACTATAATTGAATTTTAAGAAAAATTGAATTATTCAAGAAATTATTTTTTTTGTATTTAAATAGTTGAATTCTCGTAGAATTTTTTCTTAATAATTGATTTTCAAAATGAATCTCAGTTAAAATTTTAGATAAAATTATAAGTTTTTATTTCCTTACATATATTTCATTAAAAAATTTACGAATAATAAAAATTTCATAAAATTGAATATCGTAAACAAATGGATTTGAAAATTGTCAAACAACTTTTTCGAAAATTCTCAAAATTAATTGATTCAAAGAAGAATTTTAGTTAAAAATTCAAAAAATAATAATCGTAATGATGAAAATAATTTTTGAAGAAGTTAAAGTAAAAAAGTAGCAAGTGAACTTTTTTATAAAAATTAATTCTACAAAATTGTTCGTTAAAAGTATAAAGAATTCAAATTTTCAAAGATTTTAATTTAAAACCTTTTGAAAATTTAATTATTTCTAAAAATTTAAATAATAATTGAATTCTATTAACAAATTTTGATAAAATTCTTGAGACTAATTTCAGTTGTCGAAAAATTTTATGCAACGAATTTTATAAAAAATATAAAAAATAATTGAAATCTGCCAAGAATTTTATTAAAAATTTTCTAAGTATTTGAATTTCGGAGAAAGCTTGTATTATTTATAAAGATAATTGAAATTTTGATTAACATTTTTATAAAGTTTTTAACATAATTTGAATTTTGAAGAAAAATTGTATTATTTATAAGAAAATTAAAATTTTGATTATAACTTTTTCAAATTTTTTAACATAATTTGATTTTTTACGAAGAATTTTATAAAAAATTATTTAAAAAAAAATTGAATTTATTTTCACAACAGCAAAATGGGGAATTTATTATGAATTTCAAATATTTAATGTTTTCCAATGCTTTTAATAAATTTTCCTAATTTTAAAATTTCGTGTACCTAAAAGAAATAATAATTTATTGTCATCGTAGAGACAAATTTGTAGAAAATACTGCATAGTAAAGAAAAAAAGTTACAAAATTTTTTTTCCAAAACAAAAATTAATTAATGTTAAAAATAGTAACATGTGTAAAAAAAATCGTGCGGACTTTCAGATTAAAGACTATTTATGAATGACATGAGTTAGCCGGTAAAAACCGTAGAGCGCATGCCTACACTGCAATAAGCACAGTCAGAGAAATGAATATCAAGGCAAAGGAAGAGCTCGTAATTTCTTAGGACCACGTGGGCGCGCGCACCAACGAGTGTACAGGGCAAGCGACGAGGGTATTTCGACCCTAAAATGTGACTCACAAGATTTATGGCTTTTCCGATCGCGCTAGACATGCCAATCTTCCCAACTACGATTTCTATTCGAATTCAAAATCATGCGATCAGCCTTTTTCCACGAGAGAGATTCCGGCCACATGTCGTGTTTCGATTTTTATATGTGTACACAGATTCTCCACTTTTTTCCATTTGATAATTAATTTCAAGTGAACGCACTCTCGAGACTTTAAACTGCTCATATGTTCGGTTTTCCAAACATATGATATGTCCTTTTTTTCAATTTTTTTTTCGTCATTCCTTTTTTGTATGATAAAAATTTATATTTTCATTTTTTCTATTTTCTATTAAGGAATTATTTTTATTGACAACTGGTAAATTATACCAATTAAGGAAAATATGTTTCGAATTTCAATAATTTATCAATAGTTCGGCTTTTTTGTATTTGAATTTCCCGCCATTTTAGTTCCGTATGTTGCCGTCCAGACGGCATGAAAACTCCTCTCACAAACGAGACGAAATGAAGACGAAATGATTTTGTCGAGAATTATATGAATGCTCATTGTTTAGTTAATGTAAAAAATTGTTTAGTTAATAATAACAGTAATTTAAGAATTAATAATAGAACGATAAAATGATAATTTTTAATGAATTTAAAGAATTAATTCACGAAAAGTTTATTGTTTTCTGAAAATTATAGTTTTGGAAATTTTAATTTACTCTTGAAATTCAAGGTCCAAATATACTTAGCTAATTTTCAAGTCAGCAATTTTTCAGTAAAATCATCATAAATTCGATATTCGAACCTAAAATTATGTGTATAAAATCGAATTCAGGGTTGCCACAAATATTTAATTTTATTTTTCCCTGATTTCCAGACAAAATTTTCACTTTTTCACTGACAATAAAGAATATTCTGATTCACTCTAAACATTATTAGATAATCAAGAAAAAATGTTCTATTACAATTATTTACAAATTTCATAAATTGTAAAATTATTCAAAAACATCAATAAATTATTTTTTTAAATAAATATTTAATCACTATTATTTTTCTGTAGAAATTCCAATTCTTCAAAGCATTCAAATTACATTTTTAAATTGAACAACTTATAAGAATATTAATAAATTACCATAACATTTTTCCGAATAAAAAAAATTTAATTATTTTAAAAAAATGTAATACAATTCGTGGCAATAATTCAATTACTTTCAAAAGTAATAATAAATCGATTATCCGTTAATTCATTTTTAAATCAATTTTTATTAGAAAATTCTAGAAAAATTCAATTATTTAAATTAAAAAATAAACAATTTATTTAATAATAGAATGTTTTTTGTTAAAATTTAATTCTCATAAAGAATTTTATCAAGAAATTTTTAAATATATGAGTTTAATTTGACAAATTTTAATAAAATTTTTAAGAATAATTACATTTTTCGAGGAATTTGATTAAAATATATATTGTATAAAAAATCATTAAAATTCTGCGATGAGTTTTATTTACTTATGAAAATAATTTCAATTTTCTTAAAATTTCCATAAAATAATTGAATTTTGGAGAAGAATTTTATTATTTATAAAATTACTTGGAATTTTAATAAAATTTTTTTTTTTTAAATTTTCGAACACAATTGGATTTCTCGGAGAATTTTATTACATTTGAAAAATAATTTAATTCCTCCAACGAATTTTATTCAAATTTATAAAATTATAATTATAATAATTGAATTTAGATGATGAATTTTTTTATTTATAAATATAATTGAAATTTTGAAAATATTTTTATTTTAATTTTTGAGAATAATTGAATTTTTGCAAAGAATTTGATTAATTTTGAAAATAAAATAATTCTTTCAATGAATTTTATTCAAGTTTTTATAAATAATTGAATTCTTCCAACGTATTTTATTCAAGTTTATAAAAGAAATTGAATTTCGGTGAAGAATTTTATTATTTATGAAAATATTTTTCAATAATTTATATTTTTCGAGAAATTTTATTAAATTTTGTATTTTAAATAATTGAATTCCTTTGAAAAATTGTATTACTACTTATGAAAATAATGGAATTATTTTGAAGAAATTTATTAAAAATTGAATAATTGAATTCTTGTGGAATTTTGTCAAGAATTTTATTAAAACTTTTAAAAATAATTGAATTTTAGTGAAGTATTTTATTATTTATAAAAATAATTATAATTTTTACGAGAATTGTTTTTAAATTTTTGAACATAATTGAAATTCTGCGAAGAATTTTTGTAACTTTTGAAAATAATTGAATTTCTGTAATCATTTGTAACTTTTCCAAAATCCAATTTTTTAAAAGTATTTTTAACTAAAATTCTTCTATCAATCTAGTATTTATGAAAATTGTAAAAATTATTCATAAAATAATTTATAAGTCATAATTTATGATAGTTATTATTAATTTTATTTAATTATAATTTTTTTATTATTATTGATTTATTATTTATTATTAATTATTAAGTTTATGATATAGTTTTTGAAAATTTAAGTTATTTAGAAAGAAATTATTGTCAGAAATATAAAAAATTGAAGGTTTTGTATTAAAATTTGTGGTAATTTCATAGTTTACGAGGCAAAAAGAAAAAAAAATCAGTTTTCTCATGAATTTTAAAAATTCAATTTTTTCCAGTACTTTTAGTAAAAATTCCTGACTTTTCCCTAAACAATTTTACTTTCCTTGATTTTTCCCTGACTTCCCTGACCTGTGGCAACCCTGGAATTTCTCTTTTTCGAATAAAATAATTTTTTTTTCAATAAAAAAATAACATTTTTTTATCTCGGTAATTGTATAAGATACCTGGGCTTGTCTCCTCTCGCAGGGGCAATTATGCAATTTCTCCAGTTGCTGCTGAATCAGATAAAAAGCGGCATATTGTTGACTATCCGGAGATAGCGGTGAATCGGGACTAACTGGAGACCCTAAACCGGAACTCTTGCTCTCACTGGTCCTAATTTCTCCTCCATTCAGTTCACTTTCTCCATTTAAATTGGAGTCCCTTTGAGGCGAAAGTGGAGACAAGGGAGAACCAATTCCAGAACTCTCTGAACTTGAATTGACCAATCCACGTGGTCTCGAGGTTGACCTCACAATTTTCGGTCTTGGAATACCGCTACTACTACTACTCAATCTTCCACTATCCGATTGGAATGATACTTCTTCCGCAGTAGGCGTCGTTTTCGTATTATTCAAAAAGTTCTTTGTCCTCCGCAAACTTTTCGTCTTCGATTTCCATTCGAGCTGATTTTTCGTCAACTTCAATCCAAATTCCCTTCTTATCGCGAACTTGGAAATTTTTGTCTCACTCACTGCTTGCTGTAAGTTAGCTTTCAATTTCTCGCTTGGCGAATGAATGGCCGAGGACTTTTCCGGAAGGGCTTTCGATTTCCGTTTAGTAACATCCTTGGGCTCTAGTAAGGATTTCGGAGTTGACTGCTTCTTTAAATCACTTATTTCTGATCTTCCTGATTCGTTTCTGAATTTTTCAGGAGTCTCGTGAAGCGGATCCTTTTTACGAGCGCCCTGAGGTGGTGGTCCATTATCTTCAATTGTATCTTGGGTTACCTTCCAGCCACACGAACCATAGTTATCGATTTGCGGAGGTTTTCCACTAAACGAGCCAGACAATCTTCTTTTTACAATATCGGAAGTTTCCGGACTTTTCTTCGCGAAGAATTCTTTCGATATTGTCACCGACGTCGTGTGCCGTCTTCTCACAGTTCCTGTCGCATCGCTCGGCGAGTCCCAATCCACGTGGAAAGTTCTTCTCTTCGACATTCTTCAATCCTTTCATCGATCCTCTGTTGCTAAAGATTAACATGAATTAACAAGTTTGTTAAAGAATTTGATTCCATTTATAGATTTATTCTTGAACATTGCAGACAAATCACAATCGGGGTTTGATATTGCACTTAGTGGTTAAATGTTGATATGTTGATTCGAAGTACAAATTATCACAAACACAATTACAAAAGATATGATGCTTCTTAATGTTTTATGGCACTTATCAAAACTAATACTAAATTCCAATGGTGGAAACTAATGGGAATACTACAAACATTAGAAAACTTTCAAAATTATTGATGAACTGATAACACAAACAAACTTTTCATCACCTTTAACAAAACACACTAATCACTGATCACTAATCACTAATCACTAATGAACGATATGCAAAACAACAGCAACACAAGAATCAACCCGGAAATACTTGGATCAAAAAGAAGAACCTAGAGGAAGCGGAGAACAACAAAACAAAATGGGTATAACAAGATCTATAAACGTATTTTCGGGTTTCCTGCATTCAGACAATAGCGATGCACTTGCGAGGAGTGCCCCCAGTAAACTGAAACTACCCTTAGGCAAAAAGCGGGCACCCCTCATGCCATGGGGTCCATGGGAGTGCGAGGTTTTGTGAAAATCGTCATCCCCGCAGGAAAAGCGAAGGGTATACTATAAGGCGTCTAGGTCACCCCATATCATAGCCACGGGGCTAAAAACTAATTACATTGGGTGCGATGGGGATGCTTATATATATATATGTATTCCTCTCTATTTTTTCTCTCCCCGCACACACCATATTGCAAAGAGTAACACTTGCAACATACCCATGCGGTCTTATGAATTCCTATACGCCGCTATAAACCCACACATCAATATACAGAGACAGTGACATATTATCCATTTTAACGCATGGTGAACGAACTAAGTACACTTTTTACCATTCCATCAAATATTTATTCACCCCAAGCTGTACTTATATAGAGACTTGTATGCTGTACTAGAAGGAACTCTTGTCGAAATTGTCCACGTGGATGGATTTTTTTTTCCTTTAACACAGTATATGTCATCTTTTCATCGAATTTATCCAATTAACTAATTCCATAAATGCTTTTTTTCACAAAAACCTTTTTGCTGGAACATTAATTTTTATTTTCTGAGTTAAAATTTTAATCACTTTTAAGGCAATGTAAATATTTATTTTTTATTTCTACTTTTCAGAATGGCACATCTGTTCTTTTTCGAAACTACAACAGGCTTCGCGCTTATCTATACTAAAACCTGCTATTTACTATTAAAAAAAATATGTTTTTTTAAGTTACGCTACTATTTGGTGCCTATTTTTAGATTTCGGCCACTAAAACCTACTGTTTCTGTTTTTCTACTATTTTCACTACTTGAAATTCCTTAATACTAGAAACAAAAAAAAACCATTCTCAAAAATTATAATCAAATTCTTTAAGATTTAATTATTTTCCAAAAATAATTATTTTCATCAAATTTCACAGCTACAAATTTCGATTATTAAACAAAAACTAGATAAAATTCATCAAAAATTCAATTATTTAACAAAACATGAATAAAATTCATTTAAAATTCAATTATTTGATAAAAAATAAATAAAATTCATCTAAACATCAATTATTTTGATAAATCATAAAAATTTCGCATAATGATTTAATTAATTTAGAAAAGTATTTTCAAAAGACATTTCGAAAAAATAAATTATTTGAAATAAAATTTTCATATTTATTATATATCGGAAAAATTAATTCTTTAAAACAGTGTTTATAAAATTTAAAAAAAAACCATTATTTTTAAAAATATCAATAAAACAGTTGGTAAAATTTCAATTTTATTAAAAAATTATTCTTAATTCAATAATTTTAAATATTCTACTATTTTAATAAAATTTTTCCAAAAGAATTGAATTATTAAAGAAATTTTTCTGATAATATTCTGATGCACGAACATTCGATTATTTTTCCGAAAAAAAAATTTTCTCGGGAAATAAAATTCTTCTCAAAAGTTCAATTATTTATAAATAAATAATTTATCGACAGAATTCAATGATTAAACATAAATAACAAAATTGTTCCCGGAAATTCAATTATTTTGAGTCATTTTAGTAAAATTTTTTGCAAAATTCAATTATTTTAATAAATAACAAAATTGTTCCCGAAAATTCAATCAATTTGAGTCATTTTAGTAAAATTTTTTTCAAAATTCAATTATTTTAATAAATAACAATATTCATCACAAGAAATAAATTATTTTTTAAAAAAAGTAAAAATTTCTTCTTGTTAATTCAATTATTTTGAAAAATTCTAATAAAACCTTTCGCAAGAATTCAATTATTTTTGTAAATAATAAAAAGTTTTTTAGGAATTGAATTTTTTTTATTAAATATTAAAAAATTACTGCACAGATATTCAATTATTGTGAAATATTTTAAGAGAATTGAAATTTTTATGTAACACTGAATTATTTTTAAAAACTTTTCTAAATTCAATGATTTTAACTATTTTAAAAAATTTGCAAACAGAATTCAATTTATTTAATGATAACAATTTCTCAGGAATTTAATTATTCAAATAAGAATTTACATAAAATTAGTCGAAAGAAATTAATTTTTTAAGAAAAATTGTTTATACTTCGCAAGAATTAAATGATTTTTGTTTAAGAAATTTGAAATTTATTTTAAAAAAACTTTTTGCAAAATTTATGTTTCATAAAAACTATATTATCGAAATAATACAATATTTTTTATTGATGTGAAGAGAATCGAATTTTCTTGAGTAGAAATACTTATTTATATCATTTATAAAAAAAAATTTAAATACCAATTTCATAAAATTAAATTATTTTTAAAATTTTTGAAAAATATTTTTTTCTCGATAGTTTGTCAAAAATTAAATTAATTAAAAAACTCAATTTT
Source organism: Leptopilina myrica (nomen nudum) (assembly GCA_032872475.1). Lineage (NCBI taxonomy): Eukaryota > Metazoa > Arthropoda > Insecta > Hymenoptera > Figitidae > Leptopilina > Leptopilina myrica (nomen nudum). The sequence continues at coordinate 1,578,927 of CM065467.1, forward strand.
AAATCTGTAAATTCTAATTATTGTTAAAAAAATGAAGAGTTTGAAATAAATAAAATCTTTTGAATTTTAATAACATTCATAATATTTTTGTAGTTAAAAATAATATGTAAAATTTAATTTTTATGAAATTACAATTGATTACAGAAATTCAATTATTTTTAAAAGTGTATTATAATTATTCGTAAAAATTCAATTATGTTTAGAAGTAAACAACCATTTTTGTTAAAATTTTAATTATCTTTATAAATATTAAAATTCTTCTCGGAAAATCAAATATTTTTGAAGAATTTAATAAAATTCTTAGCAAAATTTTAAAAATTTCTATCATTTTAATTTTTTTTTAATTTTTTAATAAAGATTCGGAAAAAACAACAATTATATTCAGAAAATTTTAGAAAATATTTCTGAAAAATTCACTGATTTTGAAAAATTTAAATAAAATTCTTTAAAAAATTCTAATTCAAAAAAATTGTTGACAACATTTTTCACATGATTCAGTAAATAAAATTTGCAATTTTTACAAAATTTTACGTAACAATTGAATTACTTACAAAAATTGTGATTATTTACAATAACTATACAATACTTTTAATAAAATCGAATTATTAAAAATTATTAATCTTTAAATAGTCATAAAGTTCGTAAATCGTAAGATAGAATTATTTTACAAGAAAAGTGCAAAATGCTTGCACAACTGTGAATGTACCTTTATTATCATTAAAATTGTAGTATTTTTAATAATGAAAACTAGATGTTTGTACAAATATAATTGTATACAATTGATGAAAATAGCGTAAAGTAGAATTTTTCTGACGCAAATCTTTTATCAGGTGCATAAGATATAGAATTATGAAGCAAATCTGTTACCTCTTTTTTATATTTAATTAATCTAAAATGAATTATAGTTAATCTAGAATATCATCTAAGCAAGATTAAGGATTCTTATTGCTAATTAAATGCGATAAAAAATAGCTCAAAAAATATAGAATTTTTTCTGTATAACATAGCAGAAAATGAAGAAATTATGCAAAAGACTTAATCTTAAACGTATCATGATACTCTTTTTCCGAAAAATCTCCCATAACGATATAATAGAAACGTCTAACTGGCAATATCTTGGTCTAGAATCAAGAAAAGCACCCCGTCAACAAGAAAAACGTATCCTCATGAATACTATTTGGATAAAATCTCATCAGTTTATAGACATTGTGTGTGTGTGTGTATTTGTATTATGCTGTGGGATGGAATGGACCCTTTTTTGTATATACTCTGTTTTCGAACCTTCATTGGGACACGCGTCTTCCCCCAAACCACACGCACACACCCTTTCGAATGAAAATATGAACGGGTGTTGATACAAAACTCAACACTGATATTGCTGAAGAAATGTCTGTATTTTCACGTATACAGAGAGAGAGAGAGAAAAAACAATAGCGTTTGTTGAAACCAATACATAGACGCAACTACGCTACAGGCGATTTTTGCGTGAGCTTATTTGCGTTTGAAAATATTTTGACACCGATTTCACATGGGGATCATCGACACATTCAAATCTACCCTCAACTTTTGCTGAATGATTTTCCTTTCAGATTATTAACTAACGAGAGAGCATACACACAAGCTCAGTTTTAATAACCGAGATTTACATATGCACTCCATTTCAGTGGAATTAAAAATTCTTACCCGTTTCGAGAATAATTATTTTTATTAAAATCCAAATTTTTAGTCAATAAACTCTAAAGTTCGGGTACGAAAATAAATTCAACTTTCTTGGTGTTTAGCAAAGTTTTTTTTCTTTTAGCTTAAGGGCATTTGAACCATTATGACGTCACAATTAGTGCAAAGCATGTGTTTTACAAATTTGACGTCATAATGGTTCAAATGCCCTCAAAAAACTATTTTTTCTTAATTTGTATTTGTCGTATACTCGTATTAACAAATGTTTCTAATTTATAGAACTATAAAGTATAAATATTTCTTTTTAACATAAAATATGTAATTTTAATCTTTGAAAAGATAATTTAGTTAAGTGTAATAATTATACTTTTGATAATGTTAAAAGACAATGATAAAATAACCTAAATATTTCAATTTTTCCTTTGTAGAGTCTCCGTAATTTATGCAATATATTTTAGTATACAAATTTTGAAAAAATAGGTTTGAAAATCATGTTCATAAATGATAAAATTTAGGTTCGAATTTAGCTTTAAAAAAAGCAATACAATTTAATTATTACTATGCAACGAGTAAAATAAATAATTAGTAAAATACTTAACCGATTTAGTATTAGTGTTTGAAATTAACTCATCGCGGAATTTCAGGTATTTTTCTAAATACCTGAAATCTTTACAAAAATTAAATTCTTTTTAAACAAAAAAATTTCCAGAAAGAATTTAATCTTTTTTCTTAATTCGTTATAAATTATTTCAAAACTTCATTATATTCTGAAAATTTTATGAAAGAATTCAATTTTTAAAAAAATTTTAATAATATTTTTCGAAAAAATTCGAATGCTAAAATTTTAATAAATCCTTCGAAACAATTCAAGTATTTTTAGATGTTATAGTAAAATTAATAGAGGAAATTAAATTATTTTTTATAAATAATAAAATTGTTCGCAGGAATTCAATTATTTTGGATACAGTTTTAATAAATTTGTGAAGAATCAAATGTTTAATTATAATTATTATCAGACACGATAATTTTGAAAAGTTGAAAACAAATTTTGTTTAATTCAATTATTTTTATAAACTTTTCGTTTTAACCGAGGTATTTCCAAAAATTACATTCTTTCTTAAAAAGAACATACAGAAATTCTTCAAAACATTTAAATTATTTACAAACATTTTTCTATTAAAATTATTTAAAAGAATTTTATTTTCAATCAATAATTTTAATAATATTTTAATTGTAAAATTATTTTTGGTACTTATTAATGAAATGGATTATATTCAATAAATAAAAGATATTTTTTGTCAGAATCGAATTACTTTAATTATTTTCTATATTTTAATAAAATTCCTGTAATAAATTATATCAACTTAGAAAAAATTGAATTATTTTAGAAACTTGAAAGAAATTGAATAATGTTACTGAATATGACTAAATATAATTTTATTTTCTGAATTTTTATAAAATGTTCGCTTCAGGCAATTTTTACTTCGTTGATGTTAATTTACTGAAAATATTCAATATTTTCCATTGTAACATTTACTTTAATTTTGAATACTTAAAACGATTAAAAGTTGCATTTGAATCAAAATTATAATTTTCTGTCCGTAGGAAACATTTGCTAATTTTTACGTTATGTTACTTAAATCATTCATTGCTGACACAAAATTATAATTTTCATTCAAATATAACATTAAATTGTTCAAAATGTAGAAAATTAAATTCTTTACGTTTCTACCAAAACGACTTAAAAATTTTAATGTATAATAATAATAATAATAATAATAATAATAATTTAATTTCAATCATGTTTAATAATTTTTGACAGAATTTGACTTCAATTCGACAAATAATTAGAAAATAACAACTTGAAATAATTTCAAAAAAATTTCGAATTAACTTTTTGAAATAAAATTAGTTACACCGAATTTTTAATTAAAAGTATGAAGAATTCAGATCTTCAAAGATTTAATTTGTAACTTTTTCGAATTTAATTATTTCCACAAATTGGAATTATTTGCATTTGTTTGAAAATTCAATTATTATTTAAAACTTTAAAGAATTTTATCGCTAAATTTTTTAAAATCATTTCAACGAATTTTAAAAGAATTTTTAAGAATAATTGAAATAATTATTTAAGTTGAATAATTATTATTTTTGTTGTTGTCATTAATTGAATAATTCATTAATTTGACAACTTAACAAAAAAATTTTGTAATAATTGAATTCTTTTGCAAGGTTCAAATAAAATTTATTGTACTGAAAATAATTGAAATCCTATTTTGATTTTTTTTATTTACGAATATAGTTGTTTTCCTAAGAACTTCTATTTTTAATAATAAAATTAAATTATGTGAAATTTTCATTAGTTTAGAAAATAATTCAATGTTCGTGTAAAATTTTATCAAAATATTTTTGCTAATTATTAATAAAATGGATTTTATTCAATAAATTAAGAATATTTTTTGTCAGCATTCGATTACTTTAATTATTTTCTATATTTTGATAAAATTTCTGTAATCAATTATATCATCTTGGAAAAACTTGAATTTTTGTAGAAACTTGAAAGAAATTGAATAATTTTAATGAATTTAAATATAATTTTATTTTTTGAATTTTTATGAAATGTTCGCTTTAGGGAATTTTTACTTCGATGATGTTAATTTACTGAAAATGTTTAATATTTTTCAATTTATTTATATTTATTATTTATTTTTCAATTTATTATTTATTTACTGAAAAATACAGAATTTGTTGAATCTTATTACAAAAAAAAATATATTTTACTGTTTTAAGTAGAACGTTATTGATTTTAACTGATTCAGTAATTTCTTTTTTCATTTGTTTTCAGATAAATAACCTTTTGATCACTGCTTTCCGCTAGATCCTTTAATTTTTGACAATACGTTTTCTTTTGTTTCATTGCCAACTTAAAATTTTTAGAAATTAATCGGGTGCTAATAACTAGGTGCCAGCTTCAGCTTCATTCTTCTCACTATTTTAGTCAGTTATATCACTGATTGAATTAGTAACATTTCACTGATTCATAGTCGCTAAATTCCAGCAATTTGAATCAGTGAGATTTCACTGAAATTTTATACAATGATTTATGCAATTTTACTGATTTTCAAATTTAGAGTGTACCAAAAGGGATATTTTGAATAAAGTCAAACGTATACAATGAGTTAACAACTCCATAGTGGCATTTTGGAAAAGAGACCCAATAATGTGAAATCTACTTTAGCGGGTAGCCACAATGCCGCGTTATTAGAGTGAAACACCGTACCGGCATAGACGAGTAGCAATAGAAACGGTGAATCGGATTTGTGGCGTGGAGCTTACAACTTATAATCCTCGGATCCCGTTATAGGTTAGCCGCTCAACAGTCGTAGGAAGATTAAAGCTGCTGCACAACCCCCCCTCGAAATGTGCAGTGCGCACTTCTACCCCAGCTCATATATTACAAATACATGCTTGTACTTCCATTTTACTACCCTCCGATCGGCTTAAGTCGCACCCGAGTGTACGCGTCATTTAGTCCTCAACCCAGGACTCACTTTCATCCGGACAATATTGCCTTTATTTCTATATATGCTTTTATTGATTCAAGAAAATTAAACCTGTCTCGCGTGGAGAATGGAAAATTACAACCAGTAATCTCAAAATTTAATTCGGTTCCCCTTTTTGATTTATCGTAGAAGGAGAATTCAGCGAAGGCGACTGCAAAATTTTAATCTAAGAAAGCAAGAGGATCCAAATGTGATAATTTACACATAAGGATTCATAATTAACTATATTAATTTAAATGTTCTTTCATTCTTTCATTCACTTTTTCGGTCCCTCACACTCTGAAGTTGTCTTTTGTTTATACTTTTGTTTTTTGTTAACTTTAGATAGAAAATAGAAATCATCAGAATTTTTTTTTACTTCTTTTCATTAAAAGACTAAAATTTTGTTAAATATTATGTTTTTTCAAATTGAAATTATTTTTGTTCTTTACTTCTAAACATTAACTATATTAATTTAAATGTTCTTTCATTCACTTTTTCTGTCCCTCACACTCTGAAGTTGTCTTTTGTTTATACTTTTGTTTTTTGTTAACTTTAGATAGAAAATAGAAATCATCAGAATTTTTTTACTTCTTTTCATTAAAAGACTAAAATTTTGTTAAATATTATGTTTTTTCAAATTGAAATTATTTTTGTTCTTTACTTCTAAACAAATTAGAAAATTATCAAACAACTGTGATTAAGAAATAGAAAATTTATTTATTTTCCATTATTTTCTTTTTGAATCACAATTTTTTTAAGAAAATTATTATTTTGTTTTAGAAAAATTAACTATATTAATTTAAATGTTCTTTCATTCTTTCATTCACTTTTTCTGTCCCTCACACTCTGAAGTTGTATTTTGTTTATACTTTCGTTTTTTGTTAACTTTAGATAGAAAATAGAAATCATCAGAATTTTTTTTACTTCTTTTCATTAAGAGACTAAAATTTTGTTAAATATTATGTTTTTTCAAGTTGAAATTATTTTTGTTCTTTACTTCTAAACAAATTAGAAAATCATCAAACAACTGTGATTAAGAAATAGAAAATTTATTTATTTATTTTTTGAATCAGAATTTTTTTAAGAAAATTATTATTTTGTTTTAGAAAAAGAAGAAAAATATTTGTACAATTTATATATTAATCTTATCATTGGAACAGGATTTTCCACAGAAATTAAGACATTTAAAAATTCAAACCTTTTTTAAATTAAACAACTTATAAAAGTATTGTTTATAAAACTTGAAGATATCAAATGCTCCGAGTCGAAGACTCGGAATGATCAATTTCTTCATGTTTTCAAATAAATTAATTAAAGATGACTGAGAGATAAAATCATTATTTTTACATTTTAAGAATATTTTTTACTTATAACTTTATCAAAATTATTTTCATCATTTTAATTAAATTACTACTTTCTGAATTTTAAATTATTTTTTACGAAAATAATACTTGAATTCCTTAAAAAAAATTTATTATTTATGGAAATAATTGAATTTAGGAAGAATTTTATTAAAATTTTACATAATCTTATAATTAAATTCGTTTGAAGAATTTCTTTGAGTTTCTTTATAATAATGGACTTTCTTTAATCATTTTAATTACAAGTTTTCAAAGTAATTGAATTCTATATGAATAATTTCTTTCAAGTTTTTATAATAATCCTCTTTCTTAATAATTGAAATTAAGCATTTTATTTATTGAATTTTATTAAAAATTTTTGGAAAATAATTGAATTTTTTTGAAAAATTTCTTACATTTATTAAATAGAATCGAATTTTTTAATAATTGTATTGAAAATAATTGAATACCTGAGAAGAATTTTATTATTTATGAAAAATACTTGGTAACTTAAATTCTTGCAAAAAATTTTAATAATATATTTCTTTTTAAATATTTGAATTCTTTTGTGAATTTTTATTGAAATAATAGATATTACGAAATAATGGAATTTTTGATATTATTGAAATTAATTTAATTCTACAAAGAATTTAATTCAAATTATTTTGAAAAAAATCGAATTGTTAAAAATTATTTCATTAAAATCTTTGAAAATTAATTTTAATAAAAATTTTAATAATAATTACATTTTTCGAGAAATTCCACTATCATTGTACCAAAAATAATTGAAATTCTGTGATGATTTTGATTATTTATAAAAATTATTGAATTCCTGGTTAAAAAAATGTTATTTTTTATTTAAATAATTAAATTATTGCGAAGAAATTTATAAAAAAATTTGTAAATAGTAGAATTCCTCTAAAAGTGTTATTATTTAATTAATTCATTCCGACTTGTCATTTTCTAAAAATTCAAATTAAAATTTTTTTTTAATAATTGAATTCGTTTTGGGAAATATTTTATTAAAATCGTAGATATTGAAATTTATTAAAATTAGAAAAATTTCTGAAAATAATAGAACTTTGGAGAAGAATTTTGTCATTTATAAAGATAATTGGTATTGTCACGAGAATTTTTTTTTAAGATTTGAACATAGTTGAATTTAATAAGAAAGAATTTTATTTTTTTTAAAAGAATTTTTGCAATTATTTTTTAATTCTACAAAATTCAATTTTTTTTTAGTATTTTCAACAAAAATTTAAATTAGAAAATTTTCAAATTTTATTATTTTTAAAATTGTTAATTTTATTTTAAAAAGGTATAGTAAAAAGTTATTTGCTGTGATTTGTTGCTAGTTACGTTTTTCAATTATATTTTCAGACTTCGAATTTAGTCCCAAGTTGCTACGCTTTTACTATTTTCAAATTTCCCCACTTTTCCAGGTTTTATTCAATTTTTTTTATATTCCCTAACATTTCCAGGTTGTGTGGCAATACTGTCTAGTTAACCAGTAGAAAATTGTTCAAGAATCGCCAACATTTTATTTTTCTTTTCCCCCACATGACGCAAAATTTTTCTTTCAATTAAAATTAATTGTCCAAGTTATTAGATTTGATATTCAACAATTTTTTTGCTTCCGCGAGGGAAGTGGAAAAATCTGCATAATCCTTTGATGTTCTATTTCCAAGGCAGATACATACGTATACCTAGGAAGCCCCTTGCATGAAAAGAATTCTCTTTCATCACAAACGAGAGATTCTAGTTATCTTGTTTAATAAAAATATTTGTTTCGTAATTTACAAAAAAAATTTCTTTTGGTTCAATTCTACAAGCATATTGCGAAGTGAAAGACTTCCTTTCCACTCGGAAGAAAATTTATTATTTGATGATTCGAGAGACAGAGAGAGAAAGATAAAAAAGAGGGTCGATTGATACCTCCCTAGAGTACAACTAAAGTTTGCGTCTAGCACCTATGATTCATACAGTTTTGTCTCCCATGAAGGTTAAAGTTTCTTTTCTGACGATTTAGAAAGTAAAATCGACTTTTTATTATTGCGTGTAGTGCTGCAATAAACGGTAAAAGAAACTCTGAATTGTATTTTTTAAATAAGCTTCCCTTCTCTTATTTTACTTTTCGTTGTGGAAGTACTTTTTGGGAATATTTAGCTAATCTGAACCCCAGTAGCACATTAAATTACAGCAATATTGAGAACATTGTCCCCCAACATTACCAACCATTGCCTTAATGTTGTCAATGTTACTGGAACATTTTGTGCTGCTGGAAAAGTATTTTTTACTATAAAACAGTCTTAATTTTTCTAGTACCCAATTAATAAATCACTCCAGACTTGGAAATTTTAAAAACCTCATCATATCTGTAAAGTTATCCAAACATAAAGTAGTCTCTCCACTACCCAAAAGTGAAAAAAACGACAGACTGCGTTAGCATAAAATTCTCGCCATCATACATTCTGGTACCGAATTGACCATCAATTTTGGCACTAAAGATTATAGATCCTATCCATTGGGAACTTGCTGTGCGCTTGTAGAGTGAAAAAGTTTCATGTCTTTTTTTGGCGTCTACCCTTGAGCGTGTCGGGAATCATACTTGTCAGCAACTACTTACTGCGCACTCGTCTCGTCTATTATTAAACCAGTTGAGCGTCGGCACTCGATCGACGGCTCTCTTATCGTCACCCCTTTTTTTCTATTAAGTCGCAACCCATGGGTACGTGCGGTTATAGGGACATATTTTTTTTCCGTCGAGAAAAATACCAGGAAGACTTCCTTGTCTCGGCGACAGTTCAATGTCCATAATGCACTACTCCATCATACATTTCCAAAAATACCGCAGTCAACTGTTGCTTCACAAATAAATTCTGCGCGTGAGGGTATCTTAACATATAGTGAAGAAAAAAAATACCTTCTTGTCCTTTTATTCTTTTCCTAATGAAAGAAATTAACTGCTTTAAGCCATTAATATCAAACAAAGAAACTCGTTGGGAAATTATTATGTAAAAAAAGTATTTTTCTACAAAGTTTTAAAAATTGATTCGTCCCACAGTAAATCGTGAGGTATTAAAAAGTGTTGCATATTAAATTAACAGCAAAAAAAAATTAAAATAATCAATTTTGATGTTATTTTTTACAATGAATGAAATTTTAGTTTACTGAATTTTTTTATAACTATAAAACATGAAGATATCGATAACTCCGAGTCGATTTCTTCATATTTTATAATAATTAAAGATGACCAAGTAATAAAATCATTATTTTTTATTATAAGAATATTATGTTTCTTCAAAATTATTTTCATTATTTCAATTCAATTATTATTTTCAAAAATGTTTAACTACAATTTTACTTTATATCTACTATTTTTTATAATAATTAATCAATCAATTTCATGAAATTTGAATTATTCCTAAATTCTTTAATTAAATGCATATCAGAAAATAAAAAATTCAAATAATATTCAGAATATTCGATTCAACTTTTTCAAAAATATTAATTTTGAAAATTCAATTATTTCCATAAAATATATATTTATTTTAATATTCAATTATAATATCAAATTTTAAGTAAAATTCATTTTCATGAAATGAATAACAATTTTTATTACAAAATTATACAAGAATTCAATTATTTAAATGCAAAAGTAAATAATTTATTGAATAATTGAATATTTCTCAAAATTCAATTCTCATAAAGATGTTTAGTAACAATTTTGTTAATAATTTAATTCTTTTGTCGAATTTTATTAAAATTTGCGAACATAATTTCTTTTTTCAAGTAATTTAATTATAATTGTATTAAAAATAATTGAAACGCTGCGATGAGTTTTAAAATTTTCAAATTTATTCGTTTACAATTCAATTTTAGAAAATTTCCTTTATTCGGACATTCTTCAATTAAATAGATATTGAAAAATAAAAACTTTAAATAATTTCAATAAAAATCCTATTAAACTTGTAAAAAGAATTAATTCTACAGAACTTTTTTGTCAAAAATATGAAAAATTAAGAATTTCAATGATTTTAGTTGAAAACTTTTTGAAAATTTAATTATTTCCAAAAATTCACGTTATAATGCTTTTAATATGTAAGTATAATCTAAAACTTTAACTGAAATTCATTTTTAAAACTATTTTTATTAGTATTTTCTACGAAAATTCAATTATTTGAATAGAAAAATAAATAATTTATTAATTTCACGTTTATTGAAATTAAATTCTCATAAAAAATGTTTTCAACAAATTTTTTAAATCATTAAATTCGTTGGACTTTTAATGAGAATTTTAATTAGATTTTTAAGAATAATTACATTTTTTGAAGAATTTGATTAAAATTGCATTAAAAATAATTGAAATTCTGCAATGAGTTTTATTATTTATGAAAATAATTGAATTTTGTAAAGAATTTTATTATTTATAAAAATAATTGAATATTTGCGTAGAATTGTATTAAAAATTTTTTTAATAATGGAATTCTTTTGGAAAATTTTATTGAAATCGTAGAGATTGTAAATTATGGAATTGTAGAAAACTTTTGAAAATAATTGAAATTTTGACAAGAATTTGATTAAAATTTTGTGAAGCAATTGAATATCAGAGTAGAATTTTATTGTTTATAAGAAGAATTGAAATTTTAACAAGAAGTAATTAATTAATTTGCAGATAATTTAATTAAATGGTTTTTTGAAAAATTTTACTTACCTAAAAAAATTTTTGTCAAAATTTCAATTATATTCAATAATTTTTTTACATTCTCATCAAAATTTAAATTATCCACAAAAATAGTAAAATTTTTTTTCCAAATTTCAATTATTTTCTAAAACATTAATAATATAAATTATTAGAAAAATTTCAATTTTCAAAAATTTTTCTCAATTCAAAGATTTTTAATATCTACTATTAGAGTTTTTCATAAGAATTGAATTAATTAAAAACAATTTTATTAACTAATAAAACTCATCGCAGAATTTCAATTATTTTTAATACAATTTTTATCCAATTTCTTAAAAAATGTAACTATTCTTAAAATTTCGATCAAAATTCGTTAAATGAATTCAATTGTTTCAAATTTGTTAATAAAATGCTTCATAAGAATTAAATTTTATGAAAGCTTTAATTATTCATTATAATTAATTTATTTGTATTTTAATTTTGAGTTCTCGTAGAATTTTCTAATAAAAAATTGATTTAAAAATGAATTTTAGTTTAAATTTTAGATAGCAATAGAATATGAAAATAATTTTTGAGAACTTACATAGTAGCAATATTTTTATAATAAAAATATATTTAATAGTTAATTAAAAATAGTCAATTAAAAAATTCATAGTTATTTTAATTAATTATTATAAAACATGAAGAAATCGGTCGTTAATTAATTGTTATCTTTATGTTTTACCACAATATTATTAAAGTTGATTAATTTAAAAAAAAATTTGACTTTGAAATTTTTGAAAATCTTAATTCCCGCATGGAAAAGCAATAATAATTAAATATTTAGAAAATAAATTATTATTTTCGAATAATTTTACATTTAATGAAATTTCTAAATAAATTTAATAGTTAACAATTTTTTTTCAATTAAGAAGTTACATAATAAAAATAATTTTTGTAATCGTACAAATTTTGTAAGCACCAAAAAAAAACATTTAACTGGAACAGCGATAACTTTCGCTAAAATAGCTAAAGGATTCGTTGAAATAGCGAATGAATTCGTTGCAATAACTGAACATTTCACCAATATAGTGAAATTTGAAGTTCTTCCAGGTGAAGATTTTTTTTTCCGAGGAAATCTGACCGAGTAGTTTGAATATTTGATAGAAAGAAATAATCAGTTACTTGAAAAAAATGATTTTGTTGACGCAAAAAAAATATTCGTTTGAATCAAATAATTTTTATTATACCCATTTTTATACCCAAATAAATTTTTTTCCAGTGCAACATTATGGAACAATAATTTATAAATATAATTTTATTTATTTATTTATTATAATATTTATTATATAGTAAACTAATTGATAAATGGATAATTATCATTAGAGAGTGGAAGTTACCGACAGCGCTCCGAATCTCAGTCGATAAAAGCCATAGAAAACAGGGTCTTTGCCTCTTAATGGTTGTATGTGTTTGAGGGTGCGAGAGATGGAGCTTTCGAAAGTTCCAAAGTGCGTGCGGAAGAAATTTTGAGCATTTTTCGCGCGCCCATCGCGCACTATGGATTTGCCATTAATTTCCAAGGGTTGGAAAACTTTTGACCAGAAAACGCGCGCACCCTTCTTACGATCAAAGACTACTACTACTACTACTATATACCTATCTGCGGTCTACTTGCGAAAAGAAGCAAAGACAACGCAACGGGACAAGGACGGAGAACTAAACTCTGTCTATACTAAGAGAGTAGCACGCGAAGGAATCTTCTGCACGCGAGATAGGTATCCACCGGGAATACGAAATATGCTTCTTCCTGACGATTACTTTTAACGTCCTTCTCGTCCATTTCATATAATTTTACTTTCAATCAAATTCACTGCGTTAATTTTCAATTACTTGGAAAATTTTAAATGTATGTTTTTCGTTCTTTTTACCCAAAAAAAGAGGAGAAAGAAAATTTAGTAAAAAAAAGCCGCGAGGGTAGAAGAAAACGCGGAGACTTACATTAAACTAATTGAAAAAGGAATAATAGCGCCTAGTGAGAATGGATTTTTTACTTTATTTTTTTACTTTACTTTATTTACTTTATTTATTATTTTTTACTTTCAAATCCAAATTCTTAATAACTTCAATTAAATATTATGTAAGGAAATAAAAACATCAAATTTTATCTAATATTTTTAATTCATTTTAAAAATTAATTAATATCGGAAATTTCTCTGAGAATTCAATTATTTAAATACAAACAAACACAGTTTTCTTAAAAGTATCAAATTGATACCAAAGTGGATCAAATTGATGCCAAAAATCTAGATCAATTTTTTGGTATCAATTCGTTGCCATTTGATACTTTTAAGTTAACAGTGAAGATAATTTATTGAAAAATTCAATTTTTCTTAAAATTGAATTCTGGTAAAGAATTTTATTAACAAATTGTTTAAATAAGAAAATTGTTTCGAAAAATTTTACTGAAATTCTACAGAATAATTACATTTTTTAAGAAATTTGATTAAAATTGTATTAAAAATAATTGAAATTCTGCAATGAATTTTTTTATTTTTTGGAAAATAATTGAATGTTCGTATAGAATATGAAAATTTTTGGTTAATAATTGAATTTTTTGACTATAAAAATAAATATTTTATTAAATAATCAAATGTTTCTTAAAATTGAATTTTCCCCACAAATTTTTAAATAATTGAATTCTTTTGACAAATTTTAACAAAATTTTTAGGAATAATTTCATTTTTCGAAAAATTTGATAAAAATTGTAAATATCAATAAAAAAAATTGAAATTCTGCCAAGAATTTTATTAAAATTTTTCAAAAATCTTTGAATGTCGGAGAAAAATTTTATTATTTATCAAAGTAATTGAAAATTGACGAGAATTTTTGTTAATTTTTGAACATAATTGAATTTTTGCATAAAGAATTATTTTACTTTTGAAAATAATTGAATTCTTGAGACGAATTTCATTAAAATTTCTTTTAAAATAATTGAATTCTTTTGTTAACATTTTTTTTAAATAAGAAACATTGAAAATAATTGAATTTTGACAAATTATTTTGAAAAAAACGAAATAAAATTTTAAATCTTCTATAAAAATTTAATTTATTCTATTTTTTAATCTTAGTTTTTTGAAAACAATTTCGAAACTTTTATCAAAATTATGGAATTTTACAAATTTTTGAAAAAACCTTTTGTTTAGAAATCAAAACTTATTAGAAAAACTTTTTTGGTTATGAAAATTATTAAAAAAAATAGTTTCTTTAAAAAAAAAATTAAACAAATTCTTCAAGAAAAATGTAATCAAGATTTTGAAAATTTTTAATAAAATTCTTCAGAGGAATGCAATTATTTTTAATTTAATTGTAGTAAAATTTCTCGAAAGAATATAATTATTTTTAAAAATATTAATTAAATTCAATTATTTTCCAAAATTCTGATAAAATCCTTCAGAAAAACTGAATTATTTTTTAATAATTAATAAAATTCACAGCAGAAATTCAATTATTTTTAGTAGCATTTTAATAAAATTTCTCAACAGAAGACATTTATTTTTTCAATTATTTAATAAAATTTTTCCATTGAATACAATTATTTTGAAAATTTAGTCAAAGTACTTTCAAAACATTCAATTTATTGTCAAAAATTATATGTTAAAATTCTTTAAAACAATTTAATTATTTTTATAAATTGTAAGATTCGTCACAAGAATTTTAATAATTTTTACGACATTAATTGGGTATAAAATTGAAAAAAAAATTAAAAAAGAGCAATTTTTATTAAAAAAAAATTTCTAAATAATTGAATATCTAAGAAATCTTTATTAAAATAAAATATGTATTTTTATATTTTTTATTTTTTATACTAAAATAATTATAAAATAATTTTGAAAAAATGGGTTTTAACAAAACGCAAATAATAAATTTCGCCTCTGACGAATTTAAGTCCAATTGTTGTAATTCAAAATGGTGGATCCAATATGGTGGACAAATTTTAAAAAATCGATTAGATTCTTTACCTAAAATAATTGTTAATTTGAATAACTACACTGAGAAAACAATATATTTGAATGAAACATAATTATCTTTGTTATACAAACAACCAAAAATTATCTTTGAATGAAACATAATAATTTTGATTCAATACAAAATAAATTGGATTTAATAAAAATTATGTTTAACTCAATTATAAAATATGTTTAATTCAAACATATTTTTTCGGTTGAGTACCTATTTGTGAATTAAAAAAAAAATTTCTAAGTTTACAAAAGAGATTTAATTTCGCAAACAAAAAAGTGTCAGAGCATATATAGTTGACAGTGCGAGCTAATTTCAACTTACAGAAAATTCTCTCCACTCTGTAAGTATATTTTTCACACTCAATTCTAGTTAAACTTGAGAAAAAATTTTTTTTCCCTAATGATAAAAAATTTTCTCTATTATTTTCGAATATAAATATCAATTTCATTTTTTATAAAAGAGAAAATAACGTAGGTATCTAAACGAATATAACGAAAATTGTGTTTTCGCAGAGAATAGAAAGAGAAATAAAAATGCCACCATAATTCTCGAGTATTCTACAGTTTCGTGACAATAAAATACCGGGAGAAAGGAAAATTGGTGCGGAAAAAGGAGAAAGTGAAAGAAAAAGAGAAACGGTGCAGTCTGCACGATGTGAGAGAAGATCTCCTAATGCCAGGGTGGATTTTCCCACGTGGCCGTTAGATCATGCGCATTCCGCCAAACCGTGAAAATATTGTCTGAAATGGAGAGAGAGAGAGAGAGCGCGCATTTATTGCACCCCGAGCATTACCTTGACTCCAGGTGGAATATTGGGAGGAGTTCCAAGGGCGAAAAAGAGCAAAATGGGAATCCTCTCGCCGCTCGTGGAAAAGGGAAAGTTGACTTTAAACTTTCAAGGGGATGATTCAACGCCGCACTCATTCTCTTTCTCGGTCAACATCAACACGAAATTACGTTTTCTAGTTTATGAGTTGCTTTTCCACACTTCATCTTTTTTCACTTCAAAACCACCCCCCTTTTGAACTTTCGCCGCAATATACATTCTCGACAATTTATTAAAAATAGGGGGGAAAGTTCGACATTTAGTTTCAAGCAAAGACAATTTACAGCAAGAAAAACATAACACGGTTTATGTACTTTAATATAGTTTACTTTAGTTCAGAGTTTTTCCGTCACTTCAATTTTAAACCAAAAAATTTTTTTTTCTCAAAACCAATGGTCCCCAAGTTTTGAACGTTCAAATGAACGAAATATGTTTTATTGGAGATATTTTAATAAATTACAAATCATAAAAAATTTATAAACTAAAATTTTACGTTTACAAAGTCAGTAATTAATTTTTTTGATAGTGAAGGAAAATAATCAGGTTTGCCACAAATATTTAATTTTATTTTTCTCTGATTTCCAGACAAAATTCTTACTTTTTCCCTGACCATAAAAAATATTCTAATTCACTCTAAAAATTATTAGATAATCAAGAAAAAATTTTCTATTACATTTATTTACAAATTTCATTAATTGTAAAATTATTCAAAAACATCAATAACTTCTTTTTTAAATAAATATTTAATCATTATTATTTTTCTGTAGGAATTCAAATTCTTTAGAACATTCAAATTCAAACCGTTTTAAATTGAACAACTTATAAGAATATTATTACAAAACATAAATCACCTTCTTCATGTTTTGTTATAATTTAAATAACCATAAAATTTTTTAACAAAAAATTAATTATTTACAAAAATCCTAATAAAATCCTTCGCAAGAATTCAATTATTTTTAAAAGTAGTAAATTTTCTCAAAAAAATTCAATTATTTGAAAAAGTTGTAATAAAATTCGTTGCAATAATTCAATTATTTTCATAAATAATAAATCGATTAAATTCGCTAATTTCACTTTTTAATCAATTTTTATTAGAAAATTCTAGAAAAATTCAATTATTTAAATTGAATAATTGAATGTTTGTTAAAATTGAATTCTCATAAAGAATTTTATCAACAATTTTTTAAATAATTGAATTTAATTTGACAAATTTGAATAAAACTTTTAAGAATAATTACATTTTTCAAGGAATTTGATTAAAATATTGTATCCAAAATTAATTAAAATCCTGCGATAAATTTTATTATTCATAAAAATAATTTTAAAAAATTTTCAAAAAAGTTATTAAAATTGTACTAAAATAATTGATTTTTGATAAAGAATTTTGATATTTATAAAAATAATTCAATTCTTGTAAAGAACTTTGTTAGATTTTTTTAAATAATTGATTCATGCAACGAGTTTTATAAAAATCTTTTCAAATAATTGATATTTTTCAAAAAATTTGATAAAATTTTGTATATTAAATAATTGAACTCAAGTGAAAATTTTATTATTCCTGAAAATAATTTAATTATTTCAAAGAAATTTATTGGAAATTTCATAAATTATTGAATTTCTGTAAAATTGTAACAAGAATTTTATTCAAGTTTTTAAATATATTTTAATTTTGAAGAAGAATTGTATTATTTATAGCAATAATTGAAATTTTGACGAGAATATATAAAATTTTTTTTTAAATAATTGAATATGGATAAATTTTATTATTTATAGAGAAAATTGAAATTTTGACAAAAATTTTTAAACATAATTGAATTTTTGCGAAGAATTTTATTACTTTTGAAAATAATTTAATTTTTCCAACGAATTTTATTCAAGTTTATAAAAATAATTGAATTTCGGTGCGGAATTTTACTATGTATTTCTAAAAATAATTGAATTCTTGAAAAGAACTTTGTTAAATTTTTTTCAATAACTGAACTCTTGCGACGAATTTTATAAAATTCTTTTCAAATAATTGTTATTTTTCGTAAAATTATTTGAAATTTTTCATATAAAATAATTGAATTCCTGTGAAAATTTTATTATTTATGAAAATAATTCGTTTATTTAGAAGAAATTCATCAACAATTTTGTAAATTATTCAATTCCTGTGAAATTTTTCCAAGAATTTTATTAAATTTTTTAAAAATAATTGAATTTTGAAGAAGAATTGTATTATTTATAACAATAATTGAAATTTTGACGAAAATTTAAAAAAAAATTTGAACATAATTGAATTTTGGAGAAGAATTTTTTTATTTTTAAAAATATAATTGAAATGACCAGAATTTGTTTTAATTTTTGAATATAATTGAATTTCTGCGAAAAATGTTTATATTTTTGAAAATAATTGAATTTCTGTAATTATTTTAATACTTTAATTAATTACAAATCATAAAAAATTTATAAACTAAAATTTTACGTTTACAAAGTCAGTAATTAATTTTTTGGGATAGTGAAGCAAAATGATTACAATAAAAATTTAATTTTTAAAAGAAAGTAAATCAATTTCGTTTATTTGAATGTTCGGAACTTTAGGATCCTCATAAACCGTACTAAAAGTTATAGAAACAAAATTGATGTTTCAATACCAAACAAAATTTTGTTTTTCTAAATGAAAAAATTTTTTTTCCCTAAAAGTTATAGAAATACAAAAACAAAATCAATGTTTGAATTTAATTAGTGTCTTCCTTTTATTATCCAGATGTCATCTTTTGTTTTATTCGACAGAAAGTGGGGAGAAAATGATTGAAGAAAAATATAAAACCATCTCTATTTCTTCGATGTCTGTTTTCAATTTCTTTGCTCTTATGTCACATAACATCACGCACGTCCCGACTACGATAAGTCACTTTTATAAAACCTTTTCCTATCTTCTTTCGACTGAATTCTTTTTTTATTCATTTTTTTAGCATCGCATGCAGACCATTTTTTGCTAAACCATTCGTTAAACAAATGACAGTCTAGTGATTTATTGTGTGAAAATAATATGCGAATTAAAACCCAGTAGATCTTTCTGTCAAAGATTTTCGTTTCCATAATCTATACTTATTTATTAGGATTTTTTCAAAATCAAAATATAGGCAAGAAGTGTAATCAGAATTAAAAGCTAAATCAAGGTAGGAGCTTCGCTCTTTTAACCCATAAGCTTCTAGAGATTTATTTAAGATATTTAATTATTAAATTTTTCACCTGAAAACTATTTTTTTTTTATTTAGAAAAAGTACTAAAACTTTTTGTAAACATTAACTTTTTTATTCGACAATTTTTTAATGGCTGGCAAAATCGCTTTTTCAACATCAGAAATTAGATGAGTCAGAGAGACACTCCAAGCTATACGTTCCCAAAAAGAACTGCTTGCATTACTTGTCCCACCAAGCAAAACATTATCTACTTTCTCTGACGTCGGAAAAAAAAAATTTCGGGGGAGTGTTTCCAGACAGAAAAAAATATCACACGATGAGAAATATTACGTTATTTAGACATATCAAAAAAAAATAAAAATTATTCACTCTAACAAACACTATTGTAACTTAAATTATTATAAACTTTCTCCTTTAAGAAAAAAATAACAAGAATGTCTTCTTTTACTAAGTTTGCATATCTACTCTATTGAAATAAAAATATGTCTTCAATTACTATAAATATTAAAGTGTAACAATTATTATTATAAACATTAAAGTGTAACAATTATTATTATAAACATTAAAGTATAATAATCGTATTGAAATAGTGTAAATGACTAATTTAAATAAACTTTTTTAGCACAACAATATCTAGTAAATTCAGTTCTTAATTCACGTCCCCTGAAAATTATTTGCAAGACTGGTAGTCAATTAATGTAACTGAATGATTTACTTCCGAAATATATATCATATTTTCCTCCCCAAAATGAGTTCATAAATCACGTGAAATAGCATTTGGTAAAAATTTACGCAGAAAAACGACTTTCTCTTTTGCTGGGAAACTAAAGTTTCTTCTGATTTATAAAAACAGATGTTTCGAGAAAGGATCTTAAAAAAACGAGAGAGAGAGAGAGAGAGAAAGTAAAAGAGTAAAGGAGATAGTTGTACCCTATCATTGTGCCTCCTTATTATTTCCACGGTAATATCGAAAGTTTCCTGCAACTTCCATTCTGGGGTTTTCCTGATAACGGAGAAGAAGAGGATAAGAGGAGAGATGAAGACGTGCTTCTCGGGTTAAAATGAGAGAGAGAGAGAGAGAAAGCTACCCGTGACCTCTCGCAGGCTCAGCACGCACAAGTTCCCCTCTTGAAATTACCATTTTGACGGACGCAAAGGAAAAGCGAGATAGAGAAGTTCCAAGTTTCCAGCAGGATCCTCATGTGCTGAATATATTTCCTGTTATACATGATAATTTGATACGATAGAACCAGAAACCTACTCCACTACCTACAATATAAATAATATTATCCAATTACGAAACTTGTGTATCGGTGAATTTGTTTTCAAAAATTGGGAATTGTCATCACAATCCGTAGCGATCCAGGAATATTAGAATCCGTTTGTTTTAATTTTTATGATACATCATTCCCCTTTCTCTTCTTCTTCCTTAAAAACTAAGACCTAAAAGTCACTATATTGATAATGTAAAAGCAAAAATTGTATAACATCATAAACTTATCCAAACCTAAAAATCAAGTTCCAAGGTTCACAAACGATAAGTATGGTACCCAAAAGATTATTTGGGTCTAGGATCCCCCAGAAGGATTCAAAATTCTCTTGTTCTTCTCTGAACTATTCTTTCTGCCATCCAAAAAACTATATTCCTTATTCCGGAGAAATTTGGACCTTTTTTGTTCCACAAATTTCCATTTTGTCTCTTAGAGGATTTACCACTGGATCCAGATCAAGTATTAAACTAATTATTAGTTTAGAAGTTTACATTTATATATTATTGTAAGTATTAAACGAATTATTAGTTTAGTATTAAACGAATTATTAGTTTAGTATTAAACTAATTATTAGTTTAATAATAATTAATAATTTTTGGATGTTAGAAAGAATAGTTCGGAGAAAAACAAGGCAATTTTGAATCCTTCTCGGGGACCCTAGACCCAAATAATCTTTTGGGTACCATACTTATATCGTTTGTGAACCTTGGAACTTGATTTTTAGGTTTGGATAAGTTTATGATGTTAAATTAAACTAATTATTAGTTTAATACTAGAAGTTAAAAGTTTAATACTAGAGAAATATCTCATGCACTATTTTTATTCTTAGGAACAAAAGTAAAACCCATTAATATTCCAACATAGGAGATTTTTCATTGGATTTTTTTAACGGCACATCGTTTGATCAAGAACGCAAGGGCTTTAGAATTTGAAGTAGGAGCCCAAGCAGCAGGGTTAGTCTCGCGTGTAGTTACAGCTGCCGTCACATAAATATCCTGAAACTCCTGAATTTCGGAAACCACCCTCCCGAAGTATAGTAACAGTCTTCGGAGCAAAAGTTAGAGAAACACCGATTCTCGATATCGATTCTCAATTCTTATCGAGAGTGCGACAGAAATTGAACGACAAAAAGCTTTTCCAAAAAATTGGTAGGAGAGCAACTTAGGCAACAAACCACATTAGCGAAAGTGAAAGAAATCTACCACATGTCGCTATTTTTTTCTGTATTAAAGAACAATTCGATAAAGAACATTAAAGGTATACCTCTTTTAATGACTTGTTCTTTAATCGAACAGTAATACACAAAGGCCAAGGTTTATTATATCAGGCTCAATACCAATGTCATGTTGTTAAGACGACCTCTCTCTTGTACTTTGCTTTCAACCCTTCAGTTCTTACACACGACAATCAACCCTTAATTTGCACCAAAAACGTGCACCCAAATTACTGGTTTTACTCACCCTTGTAAGATTGATAATTCTATTTGCTAATCGAGCTGTAACGCTATGTGTATACACACCACTCAGTTGACTCATAAAACAGCGAATGTAATTGACATGAATTGCCGCGGTCCTAAATTGGAGTAATACTAATTGCATCTGAAAATCGTTAAGCCTGTATAGTTTCAAGGGATGCGCGAAAGCATTGCAGGGGCTCTTCTTTTAGCATAAAGTAGAATTAATTTAATATTAAAATTTATCGCTATAATTGTTAGGGAGAGGGATATACTAATAATAATTCAACGTCGCAGTGTATCGCTAGAAGATTAATTCGTTTTGAAGTTATTAATTCCAAAATTATCTTCGAAGTCAAGTCCTGGAAGAAAAAATTTTGAGGAACTCGTCAAATTTTTTTACTTTTCAGGTCTATTTTAATTTCTTAGGGGATAACAAAAGCAAATCGTAAGTTTATTGAATATTCTTAAGAGCTGTGTTCATACAGTAATAGACTATATCGATGTGGCAGTTTGAAAGATTCAATAAATATTGATCCCAGACCACCAAAAATATTATTTCCAATAGGAAACTAATTTACTTAAATTAATTATTTAGTCAATTTTTCAGAGAAATAAATAAATTTTATTATATGAATTAGATAAATTTTCACCCTTTTTCGATAGTAGAAAATTTATCATATCCAAAATAAATCAAAATTAAGAAAAATTTATAATTTTAAGGAATATTTGTTTATTGTTAGAACAGTGAATTTAGGGATTAGGGAAAACTCGACCTTGTTTATTAGGCAGGATTTGTAAGAATTAAATACTAAAATTTTATTTAAATTTTGTTTATAGAATATCAGAATATCTTAAAGGACAAGCTAAACAAAATCTTTATGCATGAGAATTTGTACACAACCCCAAGGTCAATGATTTTTATTATTATTTTATATATATTGAGTCAATTCATATAGACATTGCACACGAACCTACCGAACTTATTTAATACACTACAAAATTGTATCATATGATTATTAAATTATAATTATTATGTAAACTTCAATTTATTATTTATTGTATTTTTGGACAATTATCCCACGAAAGCAAGATAACAAAATTAATCCAATTTAGTAGTGGATAATTTAGAAAGAATAAAACCTGAATTACCGAATAATTATTGGAACAAATTCCTCTAATTTGCTTACAAAGCTACAAATTTTCGACAAAAGAAAATATGATATTAAATTAAAGGGAAAATAAGATTATTTTAATTCATTTATAAATTTAATGTATTGTTAAAATATAATCTTATCAGTTGATACAGTTTGACGCGTGCATCATTGTTAGAGGATCTTTAAATTTTGAAAACAATGTCCCTTTAAATTTATACAAAAGCATTCTTTCTATTCTGCTTTCTAATGAATGACAAAAGGAACAAAAAAAAACCAGAGGAGAATCTCTGCAAATACCATTTGGAAAAGTGTCAAATTGAGATACCAATAAATCAAATCTAATTCTATAGAACGATTAGATCGAAGTCATTGAACAGGAAAATTGTTTATAGGTGAACTGAAATAAAAAAGAAATTCCGTCCCTTAAACTGTTAGGACGGGCCATAAAAAAATCTGTAGGTTAATGGCTTAACACAAAATTCAGAATCTCTCGACTTTATGCTTCTTTTAAGTAAATTATTTTCCCCGTATTTTTCCAGATAACTATCATAATCTCTTGACAAAAAAGGGAAGTTTTTTTTCGATAACAACAGGACAGTATTAAATATAAGGGGGACGGGCAATTTGATCGTGTCACGAAAAGCTTACAAACCCTACTAATATAATCGTGATGCGTGACAGCGGATTCGAATGAAATGGTTGTATTAATCTTCGATTAAAGGTCTTATCGTGTGGTAAGAAGCCCTTTTAAAAGGCCTTAAGCCAGGGGCGCGGAAAATTCGGTCGCGCGAAAAATTCAACCTTATCTCAGGCGATTTGACTTTCACACAACCATTTTTAGACTTCCTCTCTCCATCAGGTGGAACCGTAACTAGAATAATACGCGGATCTACAAAAAAAAGGAGAAAAAAGAGCTTCAAGATTTAAAGGAGGAGGCTTATCCGATCTTGTGAAGCACCAACGACGAGGAGAAGTTTTGTCGGTAAATAAAAAAAAAGGGAAAAGGAAGAAGAGAAGTAAAGATAGCAGGAGAAAATCGGTTGTTTCCAATAGGCTATCTTTAATTCATGACGCATTCAGGTAGCTGAATAAAAGAACACAACTTTTATCGTTGAATTTGTATCATATTTTTCAAATCTCATAGAAATAATGTAGAAATGATTATGATAGGAATTTTTCGAATGTAGGAAGAAAATTTTGTACTGCGTCTGAGAGAGAGATAATTTAGCAATGAGTTAAAATGCTGAATTGTGCTAGCATCGGGGAAAAAAAGTTTTAATCCAGATAATACGATATATGCTCTATGCGCAATATGCTCGAATATTCTCAGACAATTCCAGGGGATAGTCATTCAAAGATATCGAAGCTATTTCGAAATAGCAGATTAAGTCTGATATTCTCCCCCTTTCAGACTTTAATGTCCGTCCCATTATTTTTCTCCCAAAGAAGAAATTACCCAAAAGATTGCTGACATTCTAGGCTCTATCTCTTTCTCACGCAGGGGAACTTTCTTTTTAAGTTTAGAGATGTAATTAAACTACTTGGCAGGGCTCTGATTGTGCGACTTTTTCGACTTTTCTAAGGAAATGTGTCTTTTTTCGACTTTTTTGTAAAAATATGCGACTAATCGACTTTTTCGGGATTTTTTAGTAAAATGCGACTAAAATTATAAAAATTTTCAGAAAATTAAAGTTAAAGAAAAAAGTTTTAGTCAAAAAAATGTTCTGTTAAGTTTTTTGCAGATTTCTTTCAATTTTTTCAAAAAAACATCAATAACTTCTTTTTTAAATAAATATTTAATTATTATTTTTCCATAAGAATTAAAATTCTTCAAAAGATTCAAATTCAAACCTTTTTGAAATTAAACTACTTATAATAATTAAAGATGACCGAGTGAGAAAATCATTATTTTATATTATAAGATTTTATTTAAAAAAATGGAAAATAATTGAATTTCTAGGATGAATTTTTTTATTTATTAAGATAATTAAAATGTTGACAATAATTTTATTAAAATTCTTTGCAAATAATTGAATTTCAGAGAAGACTTTTATTATTTATAAGGATAATTGAAATTTTGAACAAATTTTTATTAAAAATGTTTAAAAGTAATTGAATTTTGAAGAAGAATTTTGATATTTCTAAAAATAGTTGAAATTGTGGGGAGAATTAAAAAAAATTTGAAAATAACTGAATTTCTGCAATGAATTTTCATAGTTTTGAAGATAATTGAATTTCGCAAAGAATTTTATTAGAACTTTTAAAAATAATTAAATTTCCATGATGAATTTTATTATTTACGAAAATGATGATAATTTTGAGGAGAAATTAAAAAAAATTTGAAAATAATTGAATTTCTAAGAAGAATTTTATTACTTTTGAAAGTAAATGAATTTCTAGGATGAATTTTATTATTTTTAAAGATATAATTACAAATGTACAGAAATAAATAAATAATTGAAATTCTGACAAGAATTTTATTCAAATTCTTTGAAAATAAAATTGAATTACAGAGAAGAATTTTATTATTTATAAAGATAATTGAATTTTTGAACCGATTTTTTAAAATGTTTTAAAGTAATTAAATTTTGAAGAAGAATTTTGATATTTTTTAAGATAATTGAATTTTTGAACAGATTTTTTTTAAAATGTTTAAAAGTAATTGAATTTTAAAGAAAAATTTTAATATTTCTAAAAATAGTTGAAATTGAGGGGAGAATTAAAAAAAATTTTGAAAATCATTGAATTTCTGCGATGAATTTTCTTATTTCTTTAAGATAATTGAATGTTGCAAAGAATTTTATCAGAACTTTTGAAAATAATTGAATTTCTGGGAAGAATTTTATTACTTTTGAAAATAAATGAATTTCTAGGATAAATTTTATTAAAATTCTTTAAAGATAATTGAAATACAGAGAAGAATTTTATTATTTATAAAGATAATTGAAATTTTTAGACAGATTTTTTTTCAATATGTTTAAAAATAATTGAATTTTGAAGAAGAATTTTGATATTTATAAAGACAATTGAAATTTTGAGAATATAAAAAAAAATTTTGAAAATAATAGAATTTCCGCGAAGAATTTTCTTATTTTTGAAGATAATTGAATTTTGCAAAGAATTTTATCAGAACTTTTGAAAATAATTGAATTTCTGGGAAAAATTTTATTTCTTTTGAAAATAAATGAATTTCTAGGATGAATTTTATTAAAATTCTTTAAAAATAATTGAAATACAAAGAAGAATTTTATTATTTATAAAGATAATTAAATTTTTAGACAGATTTTTTTTTTTAAATGTTTAAAAGTAAGTGAATTTTGAAGAAGAATTTTGATATTTATAAAGACATTTTAATTTTCGAGAATTCAAAAATATTTGAAAAAAATTGAATTTCTGCGATGAATTTTTTTATTTTTGAAGATAATTGAATTTTGCAAAGAATTTTATCACAACTTTTGAAAATAATTAAATTTCCATGATGAATTTTTTTATTCATGAAGATAATGATAATTTTGACAAGAAATTAAAAAAAAATTTGAAAATAATTGAAATTCTACGGAGAATTTTATTACTTTTGAAAATAATCGAATTTCCATGATAAATTTTATTATTTATAAAATTTTGACGAGAAATTAAAAAAAATTTTTTGAATGTAATTGAATTTTTGCAAAGAATTTCATTATTTTTGAAAATAAATGAATTTTAGAGAAGAATTTTATTATTTATAAAGATAATTGAAATTATGACAGGCATTTTATTAAATTTTTTTAAAATACTTGAATTTTGTAAAAGAATTTTATTATTTATAAAAGTAATTGAAATTTTGAACAGATTTAAAAAAAAAAATGTTATAAATACCTAATTAAATTGTTGCCATGCATTTTATTAAATTTTATTAAATATTATTTCAGATTGTTTGATGTTAAAGTAGATGTGTTGGCGAGAAAGGTGTTTTTTTTGACAATTTTGACAATTTCGTGTTTTCTTTTCGCCGTTTTTCTTTCCTAAAATTTAATTCGACTTTTTCGGAAATTTTATGCGACTTTTCGTGAATTTATGCGACTAAAGCGACATTTTTTTTTGAGTCCTTAAGACGATCCGAGCCCTGACTTGGGCGCAAAGCCCAAGTCGGTTGAATAAGCACACCGAAAACATAGTTAGATTCAATTTGCGCCACTAATTCACAGAAGCATGAATTACCGAAACTTTCCGAAACTAGCAATTAATTATCATCGTGTGTTTAACTGGGAACCTGGCACAAACATTTCTGAAGGAACTCGCTAAGATGTTGGACGGAAGATCTCACTCTGGTGTTGTATAGTATCATGGGGATTATAGTGTGTGTTTCGGGAACGGATACATGTTTTCCGGTAAATTTGCCGAGGGAGCGGGAAAATTTGTGAGGGAGCAAAGAGAGAGAGAGAGAGAGAGGAGTAAGATTCTGCTAGCGTAAGCCAATTTAGTGCGAGAATTTCTCTTCCCCTACGTTCTAGAATTGAACTCCCCAGCGCGATCTAGAGATGCGTAGGCGTTGTATCTTTAATTATCTATGGATGCTGCGAGGAAGGTTTTCCAAGCTCTCTATGGGGGGTCGGAAAAAGGGACTTTCCCAGGGCAATGGTATCATCTCGTCCTTATAGTCGGGGCGTGGTCCAAATCTCCTACCTTCACTATTATTCTCTCGATTTCAAGCCAAAAAAAACAAATACGCACATAAAACAGTGATTAATGCTCCGTAAAACCGCAATCAATTCACACTAAAGTTGCTCCAACTAAATATACAAAAACAGAAGCAATGACTGGCTTCAGCTTTATTTTTATCTCATATTTAAGGTAAAACATTTTTCGCTGATATTAAAAGTGAAAGTCGCAAGTAGAATTGAAAATATTTTTAGAAAATAAGTAAAAGTTGAAACTTGAAACTCCCTTTGGGAGTTGATTGTTAACTCGAAAAATTTAACTCCTAACTTTAGAGATCGCCATCGACTTCCTAGATTAACTTTACCCTGTAAAAAAAATTGTTCTACATTATAGCTGATTTCGGTATTAAAATAGAACCAAATTCGGATTTAGTACCAAATTAGTACCTTCATTATTACAGTGTAGAGTTACTTAATAAAATCCGTACAAGCACAAATAAATATTTATCCATTATACGATTTATTACAAAAAAAACTATATATTGAAAATTAAAAAGTAAAATCGAAAAAGCAACATATTATACACGCACTATAAATTATGAATTGTTTTAAATAATTGCCTTTATGGTTAGCCTAATGAAATGTAAAATAAAGCAATACGGATTTCATTCTTCTTTGTGGATCGATATAGCTTTTTTGCATGCTAAAGCTCACACAAACATTTCCAACCTGTGGAGAGGAAAAAAACATTTGAGAGAAAGGCTCAACCTAGTGGAAAAAAAAATACTCGTGCAATCTCGTGGAACCGGAAGTCAATCGCAGTTTGCTGGAGATAAAAGAGAATGAGCCTAATACGACAAGTACCGGGCAGATTGACTTTTTCAAACCACGAGAAGATTCCGAACGAGAAATTATATATTCATTCCAGCAGACAAACTTGGTAAAATTTTTTCGAGGCTTTTCCACGAAAAAAAAAACCGCTAACAAATTGTACTTTTAAGTTTAATAATTTGAAAAAGTTGCTTATTACTTTGATGTTAAAGTGGAAATATAATAATATATCCAAACTTGTTAAATTTTACAGATGATCGTCAAAATTTGGATAAATTATTTATTTATTGATTATTAAACATCAAGGCCAAAAAAACATGTTCTTGAAATTTAATAAAATTGACGAAGATTTCATTCTTTATTTTATTTTTCTGACATTTTTCTAATTTTTAAAAAATATTTACTTCTCTCTTAATCTGATGCTAAAAAATTGAATGGCAACAACGAATTTTATTATTCGTGAAAGAAATTCAATATTTATAAAAATCATTTAATTCTTGGAAATGTAAAAAATTTATTTTAAACAATTCATTTCTTTCGACTAATTTTATGTAAATTCTTATTTAAATAATTAAATTCTTGAGAAATTGTTATTATTCATGAAAAAAATTGAATTCTTACCAAGATTTTTACAATAAAATTTTTAAATAATTGAATTCTGTTGGCAAATTTTTTTTAAATATTCAAAATCATTGAATTTAGAAAAGTTTTTAAAAATAATTCAATTTTACAAAAAATTCTATAAAAATATTTCACAATAATTGAATATCTGTGTGGAATTTTATTAAACTTTAATAAAAAAAATTCAATTCCTACAAACCTTTTTATTATTTATAAAAATAATTGAATTCATGCCAAAGGTTTTATGAGAATTTTTCAAAATAATTGAATTAACAAGAAGAAATTTAAGACTTTTCAAAAATAATTGAATTCTTGTAACGAATATTGTTATTTATGAAAATAATTGATTTTGCAAAAAAATTTTACTAAAATGACTCAAAACAATTGAATTTTCGGGAATAATTTTGTTATTTATGTTTAATAATTGAATTCATTCCAAAAATTATTTATTCATAAATAAATTAATTCTTGAGAAGAATTTTACTAATATCAAAAAGAATAATTGAATTATTTCATCAAAATTTAATTGAAAATGTGTTTAAAATGAGTGATTTCTTTCGAACAATTTTTTAAAAATATTTAAAAATAATGGAATTCTGAAAAAAAATTAAATTTCGTCAAAGAATTTTGCATTCATAAAGATAATTGAAATTAAAATAGTAGAATATTGAAAATTTTTAAATTACGAATAATTTTTTAATAAAATTGAAATTTTACAATGAATTTTATTGATATTTTTTGAACTGATTGAACTCCTAAGAAGAATTTTATTATTTATGAAAATAATTGAACTATTATGAAAGATTTTATTAAAATATTTAAAAAAAAATTAATTTCTCTAAAAAGTTTTTGCTATTTTTGAAAATAATTGAATTTTCCATAAGAATTTGATAAAAATTGTTTTACAAAATTAATATTTTGGAAATGTAATAAATATTATGAAAATTTTATTTTAAATATTGATTTTTTCGAAATTTTTTTAGAAAATACTATTTAAAATTAAATCCTTGTGAAATTTTTATTATTTAAAAAAAATTGAATTTTGGATAAATTTTATCAATTTTCTCTTAAATAATTTAATATTGAAGGCGAAATTTGGTAAAAATAATTGAATTTCGAATATTTTTTGAAAATAATTGAATCGTTTCAAAGAATTTTATTATACTTTTAGAAAATAGTTTTTTTTCTAGTATTAGCAAATTAGAAGTAGGGAAAATACTAAAAAAAACAGAAATTATTATTATTATTCTTTATGAACATTATTTAGAGAAGAAATTTTGTAAAAAAAAAGTTGTAAATAATTGAATTCCTGTAAAAACGGATAAATGTTTGTGTAAAATTTACTTAAATCATTTTTAAATAATTCAATTCTTTTGGAAAATTTTATTAAAATAGTAAATATTGCACATCGTTGAATAAAGTGAATTTTTTTTTTGTAATTTTTTAAAATTTATATTTTGCAAGCTTTTAATTTAAAACTTTTTGAAAATTCAATTATTTCTAAAAAAAAAGATGCAATTACTTGTAACTTCTCAAAAATTAAATTATTTTCTAAAATCTTAACTATAATTTATTTTTAAATCAATTTTTATTAAAAAATTCTCCAAGATTTTCAATTATTTACATTCAAAAACAATTTTTCGTAAGAATTTTATAAACATTGTTCGAAAGAATTAATTTTTTCGAAACATAATAAATATTATGAAAATTTTATTTTAAGTAATTGATTTTTTCGAAATTTTTATAAAAACACTATTCAAAAACTTTAGAAAACTTTAGGGCCCTAATTAATGAAATCCTTGTAAAATTTTTATTATTTATAAAAATAATTGGATTTTGGACGAATTTAATCAAGTTTTTTTGTTAATAGCATCTAATTACTATGAAAAAAAACTAGACTCTTTTAATTAAAACTGGTTTGTAATAAAACGTATTTTGTCTCTGCTGTAAAATTAAAAAAAAACGAGTTCAGCCCTTTTCGAAATTCGCAATTCAATTGAATTTCGAATATTTGTTGATAATAATTAAATCATTTTAAAGAATTTGATTATAATTTTTTAGAATAGTTTTTTGGTTTCTAGTATTAGCGAATTGAAAGTAGTGAAAACACTGAAAAAAATAAAAATAGTAGCTTTTAGTGGCTGAAATCTAAAAATAGGCACCAAATAGTAGCGTAACTTGAAAATATTAGCAAATAGTAGGTTTTAGTTGATAAGTGCGAAATCTGCATTATATATTTTGAGAATTAGATAATAATAAATAATAAATAATAAAAATAATGATAATAATAATAATAACAATGATAATGAGGAATATATCGCTAGTAATAATAATAATTATAATAAATTCGGTAATAAGAAACAATTTACAAACTGCGATTTTCAAGTGTTCTGAATGTTCTGATCAACGACAAGAAAGTTAAACACAAAAAGGGGAAGAAATGCCAAACTGACATCCATAAAGGCCGAAGATACGGAACTGACAAAGTCTCTCGTATAAATCACTCCAAACCTTGGTTTACTCTACACCGAGGATTAATTAGACAAGTTATCGAAAGAATCAAACAAGCGAATAGATGAGAATATCTATTAGCGAAATTATCTGTATTATCTCTCTGTATATATTATCAATGTCCCGCAGGGTTTACGCGAAATTACAAATCCACCTGATAGGGTGAAAAGTGATACAAGGTCGAGTACAGTCAGACACGTCCTGCCAGGATTAACCTCGACAAGGGGTAAATTGTAGCTACTATCGTGACGTAATTTACAGATAGATGTATAGACGAAGGGAAGGAAGTGTAGTGTCGCTAATTATACTCCTGTCTCAGAGGACGAAGATAATTGAACCCTTTTTTTTTTAATTTCGAAATGTCTCGAAAAAACCAATTTCAAAAAAAACACACTGCGAAAAGGAAAACATTATACACGTTTCAAGTAGAAAAATAATTTCAAGTATTTTTGTTTAATTGCGAAATTATAGTTTGTAAGCTTAATTCCAATGTATAGAAAATATTTACTGCTTTCATTCAAAAATAATTATGTTCAATTCAAACACATTTTTCTGTTTTGGTTTAAACTTTAATATTTAAAAAATATGTTTAAAAATTTTACATTTGATTCAAACTTAAAAGTCGATGATAAATAATTTAAAATCAACTATAAATTATGTTTGAATTAAATATATTGTTTCTATAAATGAACCAAAAAATATATTTGAATTCCTGTGAAATTGTTATTATTTATGAAAATGAATAAATGTTTCTGTAAAATTTGCTTAAAACTTTTTTAAATAATTCAATTCCTTTTGGAAAATTTTATTAAAATAGTAAATATTAAAGATCGTTGAATTGAGAGAATTTTGTTGGAAATTTCTTATTTTGAAAGCTTTTAATTCAAAACTTTTTGAAAATTCAATTATTTAAAAAAAAAAATTCGATGACTTCTAACTTCTCCAAAATTTTAACGACAATTTACTTTTAAATCAGTTTTTAATTTTTATTAAAAAATTCTCCAAGATTTCAATTATTTACATCAAAACAATTTTTTTATAAGCATTTTATGAAAATAGATTTAAAGAATTAATTTTTTCGAAGTGTAATAAATATTATGAAAATTGTATTTTAGAAATTGATTTTTTCACAATATAATACTTTTAATATTCATTATTATCTAAAAGTGTAACGCAGAAATTTATTTTTAAATAAACAATATAAGAATGTTTCTTTTATTTCTCTATCACGAAAAACTTAAAAATTATAAAACATTTTGCAATGTTTTATAATTCAGAGAAAGATAAACAGTTATTTTTTTCTTTTACAATTTTTTTATATTCTAACAAATATTAAAGTTATAAAGATCTTTTTTTTTAAGTTTTAAACCAAAAAAATTTAATTCCGTTCCATACCGTAAGCTTCTACTAGAAAGTGTAATTTTAATAAAAGTTTGAATCTTAATAAAAAATAATTTGTAAATTTTTTTTTCTGTATTTCAATAATACAACATGAAATTCCTCACGTTTGTGATTATTTTGATTTCCATAAATTATCAATTAATTGATGCTTTTCGACCATTCCGTTCACGGAATGTAGCAATTAGTAAGTTAAATTTTATACACATTAATAAAAAATTATATTTGTTTATATAATTGAAGCTAACAAAGAAATAAATTATATATGTATTTTTTTAAATTTTGTCCAAGATCACTGCATTAAAGTGTCGACAAAAAGACGTCATGGTCGGAACTGGAACATTTTCTCGTGCGTGTATAATGACATAAAATATGATGATTTATCCGAAGCTGTTGGTCAGTATACATTTTAATATTTTTAATGATCATTTTAGCAAATAATATTATAAATAAAATAATTTCCATTTCTTTTGCAGAATGTTGCATTGATAAAGTTAAAGGTGGATACAGATGTATAAAACATTAGATTTTATCAATCTTTTACTAGTTTAATGAATTTAGTATTTAAATATTTAAATGTTTAATTTAATTAATAAAGTGAAAAATGTTACTAAATTTTTTGAGAAATTTGTATTAAAAATAATTGAAATTCAGCAATGAGTTTTATTGTTTACAAAACTAAATGAATCTTTGTGAAAATTTTCAATAAAAATAATTGAATTGTTGCCAAATTTTAATTGTATTTTATGAATATAACTCAATGTTTGCAATTTGCATAGAATTTAGTTCTTATTTAAATTAATGGATAAATTATTTATTAATAACATATAAGTCAAATTATAAATAAATAACATTATTATTTAATAAACGATAAATATTCATAAATTAATATTTATATTCATATTAAAAAAATGTCTATATATTTTTACTAAAAATGCTGTTTTTATTATTTACAATCATTATAAACATTAATTTACAGGTCTAAAAAAATTTTCTTTGTTGTTTGGTCTTAGAAATTTTTGCTAATTTCAAAAAAAAATGCTTTCAAATTCTATTTTAAATAATTCAATTCCTGTGAAATTTTATTTTTTCGGGAAAATAATATTGAATATTCGTGTAGAATATTATCAAAATTTTTTCTTTAATAGTTGAATTCTTTTGGAAAATTTGATTAAAATAGTAGAATATTGAAAAAATGTTTAATTAATAGTAACTTTTTAATACAATTGAAATTTTACCATAAAATTTATTGACATTTTTTGTAATTGATTGAACTCCTAATAAAAATTGTATTATGTATGGAAATAATTGAATTATTGTGAAAAATTTTGTTAAAATAATTAAAGAATAATTGGATTTTTATGAAAAATTTTTATGATTTTTAAAAATTATTGAATTTTTATCAGAAGTTTATAAACATTCTTTTAAACATTTGATTTTTTCGAAATATAAAAAATATTAAGAAAATTTTATTTTAAATATTGATTTTTTCGACATTTTTTTTTAATACTATTTTAAATAAAATCCTGCTGAAATTTTTATTATTTATAAAAATAATTAAATTTTAGATGAATTTTATCAATTGTTTGTTAAATAATTAGATTTTAAACGTGAAATTTGAAGAAAATGATAAATATTGAAAATAATTGAATTATCCTGAAAAATTTTATTAAAATATTTAAAGAAGGATTGAATTTCTGCGAAAATGTTTTGTTATTTTTTATAGTAATTGAATTTTTATACGAATCTTATAAACATTGTTTTTAACAATTAATTTTTTCGAAATATAATAAATATTATTAAAATTTTACTTTAAATATTGGTTTTTTTGAAAATAATATTTTAAATTAAATCCTTGTGAAATTTGTATTATTAAAAAAAATTATTATATTTTGGATAAATATTATCAATTTTTTATTAAATAATTAAATTTTGAAGGCGAAATTCGGTAAAAATAAGAATTAAATTTCGAATATTTTTTTTTAAAGTTTTTTCTCTATCACGAAAAACTTAAAATTTATCAAACGTTTTGCAATAAAGATAAACAGAATTATTTTTTTCTTTTACAGTTTTTTTTATAACCTATAACAAATATTAGTTATGATTTTTTTTTGTCAAATTTCAAACCAAAAAAATTTTGTTCCATTCTATATCGAAAGCTTCTACTGGAAAGTACAATATTTATAAAAGTTTCAATCTTAATAAAAACTAATCGAATAAAAAATACTTTTCACTTATTTTGTGTATTTCAATAATACAACATGAAGTTCCTCATTTTTGTGCTTATTTTCATTTCCATTAATTATCAATTAAATTATGCTCTTCGATCATTTCGTTCACGAAATGAAGCAATTCGTAAGTTAAATTTTATACACATTAATTAATAATTACATTTGTCTATATGATTGAAACTAATGAAAAAATAAATTATATATACGTATTTCTTTAAATTTTTTTTCAAGGTCACTGTGTTAAAGTGTCGACAATAGGACGCCATGGTCGACATAAAATCATTTTATGGTGTGTGTATAATAACAGAATATATTATAATATATTCGTAGCTGCTAGTGAGTACATTTTAATATTTTTAATTACCATTTTAGCAAATAATATTATAAAAAAAAAAATAATTCCCATTTCTTTTGCAGAATATTGCATTGATAAAGTTGAAGGTGGATATAGATGTGCATAAAGATGGGTAGTTCTACAAAAATTCTTTGAAGTCATTGAAATTTCGAGAAGGATTTTAATTTTTTTTTAAAGATAATTGAAATTTTGAAGATAATGTTTAAAAATTTCTGAACGTAATTTAATTTTTGCAAATAATTTTATTACTTTTGAAAATAAAAAGAAAAGAAAAGAATAAAAATTCTGCAACTATTTGTAATTTCTCTCTAAACTTATGGTTATAGTGTAAGAAAAGTACAAATTTCTGTATAACCATAATTTTTGCTCCAATCTTGTCTAGATTATTAATAATCGTAACCGATAATAAAATGTGCTGTGAAAAAGTTATTTAAAAGTAGACGCGATATGGATAAATCATTGCAAAGCCGTTATTACATATTTTGTTGGGTATAATTAAAAAAATTTACCTTTACCGTTTCCTGAGGCGAATACCTCGCAGGGCGTTGGGTTTGGACAGGAGCCTGCTGGCTCATCGTTACAACATTGCTGCCATGGAGAGGAAATAATTATCCTGCAAAGAAAAAGACAAAAATATGCGTTTTTTATACTGAATTAGAAATATGTAAAAGTAAATATAACGTAAGCTATATATAAAAGTTAAAAGTTTTATACTGAAAAACGTAAAACGAAGTCTAAAATTACAAAAAATGATGAATATAGAAAATGAAGAAATGAAGATTAATATAGTTAAAATAATTAATAACAATAATTTTTCAAATAGTTTGAATTAATTGAATCAAAATAATTTTTTTCTTTCATATATGTATACAAAATTGTAGTATGCGCGGTTTGTTTGGAAAAGAAAACACGAGCAGGAGAAATCAGCAAGGAAAAATCAATCGGTATGAGTTTGGTTGAATTTTCATGAAAGCCTCGTTTCTGGGTGTAACACCATTCCTCCATATCTTCCCAGGGGTGAAATAAAAAGGAGATCCCGAGAAAATGGGAGGCGCCGAAAAGAGGAGGGAAAACTGGAAAAAGAAAGCGAAAAAAAAATTCTCATCTGTGGAACCTTAGCTATTCCATGGATGAGCTGACCCTGGAACAAGAGTCGAAAAAGAAGAGAGCGAGAGAGATGAGACAGAGCTGGATGTAAAAGTAAGCAGTCGAGTGAGAGGAAAATAGGGAGAGAGTGACAGTAGGGTGTACAGGGGGTGGTTGGCTGGTTGGTTGGCCTGTCAATACGAAGAGGTACGTGACTCAGGTACCAAATGACATATTCGGCAATGGGGAAAAGGGAAAACTCTGAATTCAGCCAACCTCATGCTTTGCAAGTCTGCCACTTTCATCAACGCTGTTTTCGTCGGAGGAATAAAAAAATATTCTCCATCTGCAAAACAAAATTTAGATTTACAAATACTCTTATCCTATTTTGTTAATTTACATAAAAACAATTTGAATTTTTTAAAAATAATTGCAGACATACCAACATCAGACATCTTCTTGTAATAAAAAAAGTATTATTAGCAAAAATTCAGGGTTGCTACAAATATTTTATTTTATTTTTCCCTAACTTTTCCCTGATATCCAGACAAAATTTTCACTTCTTCCCTGAGCCTAAAGAATATTTTGATTCACTCTAAAAATTATTAGATAATCAAGAAAAAATCTTCTATTAAATTTATTTACAAATTTCATTAATTGTACAATTATTCAAAAACATCAATAACTTCTTTTTTAAATAAATATTTAATCATTATTTTTCTGTAGGAATTCAAATTCTTCAAAACATTCAAATTCAAACTTTTTTAAATTGAACAACTTATAAGAATATTTAATAATAATAATAATAATAATAATAATTTAAATTACCATAACATTTTTCAGAATAGGTTAATTATTTACAAAAATCCTAAAAAAATCCTTCGCAAGAATTCAATTATTTTTACAAGCAGTAAAATTTCTCAAAAAAATTAAATTATTTAAAAAAAATGTAATAAAATTCGTGGCAATAATTCAATTACTTTCATAAATAATAATAAATCGATTATTCGTTAATTCATTTTTAAATCAATTTTTATTAGAAAATTCTAGAAAAATGCAATTATACAAATTAAAAAATGAATAATTTATTGAATAATAGAATCTTCTTTGTTAAAATTTAATTCTCATAAAGAATTTTATCAATAAATTTTTTAATATATGAATTTAATTTGACAAATTTTAATAAAACTTTTAAGAATAATTACATTTCTCGAGGAATTTGATTAAAATATATATTGTTTAAAAAATCATTAAAATTCTGCGATCAGTTTTATTACTTATGAAAATAATTTAAATTTTCTAAAAATTTCCATAAAATAATTGAATTTTGGAGAAGAATTTTATTATTTATAAAGTTACTTGGAATTTTAACAAGAATTTTTTTTTAATTTTCCAACACAATTGGATTTCTGCAAAGAATTTTATTACATTTTAAAAATAATTTAATTCTTCCAACGAATTTTATTCAAATTTATAAAAATAACTGTATTTATGTGAAGAATTTTATTATTTATAGAAATATTTGAATTTTTGCGAAGAATTTTATTCCAGTTTATAAAAATAATTGAATTGCGATGAAGAATTTTTTAAATACTTTATAGTTTTCGAAAAATTTTATGGAATTTTGTATTTTAATTTTTAAATAATTGAATTCCTGTGAAAATTTTATTACTTATGAAAATAATGGAATTATTTTGAAGAAATTTATTAAAAATTGAATAATTGAATTCTTGTGGAATTTTGGCAAGAATTTTATTAAAACTTTTAAAAATAATTGAATTTTCATGAAGTATTTTATTATTTATATAAATAATTGAATTCTTACAAGGAATTTTATTCCAGGTTATAAAAATAATTGATTTTCGGTAAAGAATTTTTTAAATAATTTATAGTTTTCGAAAAGTTTTATGAAATTTTATATTTTAAATAATTGAATTCCTGTGAAAAATTTATTACTTATGAAAATAATGGAATTATTTTGAATTAATTCATTAAAATTGAAGTCCTACAAAATTTTGCCAAGAATTTTATTAAAATTGTTAAATATAATTGAATTTAGATAAAGAATTTTTTTATTTACAATTATAATTGAAATTTTGAAAATATTTTTTTTTAATTTTTGAAAATAATTCAATTTTTGCGAAGAATTTTATTATTTATAACAATATTTTTATATAATTGACATTTTTCGAAAATTTTATTAAATGTTTTATTTTAAATAATTGAATTTCTGTGGAAAATTTTATTACTACTTATGAAAATAATTGAATTATTTTCAAGCGATTTATTAAAAATTGAATAATTGAATTCTTGTGGAATTTTGTCAAGAATTTTATTTAAACTTTTAAAAATAATTGAATTTTAATGAAGTATTTTATTATTTATAAAAATAATTGTAATTTTGACGAGAATTGTTTTAAAATTTTTCAACATAATTGAAATTCTGCGATGAATTTTTGTAACTTTTGAAAATAATTGAATTTCTGTAATCATTTGTAACTTTTCCAAAATCTAATTTTTTTTCGTATTTTTAACTAAAATTCTTTTATCAATCTAGTATTTATGAAAATTGTAAAAATTATTCATAAAATAATTTATAAGTCACAATTTATGATAGTTATTATTAATTTTATTTAATTATTATTTATTTATTATTTATTATTAATTATTAATTTTATGGTTATAGTTTTTGAAAATTTAAATTATTTAAAAAGAAATTATTGTCAGAAATAGAAAAAATTGAAGGTTTTGTATTAAAATTTGTGGTAATTTCATAGTTTATGAGGCAAAAAGAAAAAGAATTCAGTTTTCTCATGAATTTTAAAAATTCAATTTTTTCCAGTACTTTTAGTAAAAATCCCTCACTTTTCCTTGAATTCCCTGACTTCCCTGACCTGTGGCAACCCTGTGAAAGTATTATTAGTATTATTAGTATTATTAGTAAAAAATAAAAAACAAAGTATTATTAGTAAAATCGTTATAATTGAGTTAAAAAACACTAAATCGATGACTACCGATTGCGGACGATAAATTGCTCGTTGATTGCATAGCGACGTGCAAGTGGACAAGAGAGAATGAGTGAAAGCCAGCATTCCCTCCATCTCTCTTCGAATGCAAGAGAGGAAAACTAATCGAGCGAAAAGCATAATTAATCACAACGAATTTGTCGTGATTAACGACATAGCTAGTTGTCCCCAGTGGCTTTAAACATAAACGTCACTAACATGCGACGAATATATTGTGACTCTAGTATTGTGCCAATGTTTTGCAAATCTAAACACGGTTGTTTACTTTAAGCGAAATATTTTTTTCCGAACAATTTAATTTATCCGTTTGTTACAGTTAATTCAACGTTTTATGCAAACATGTTCCTCTATGTTGCATAGTGAAACTTTCATCAAACTATTCATCAAAGAAGTCAATACTATTAGACTACATTTAAATCTAAAAAATACTGTTTCTAAAATACTGTCAATAATGATCACAGTTTCATAAAAGATACTAGCTATGTAGTAAATAACAATTAGTTCTTTAAATTATTAGTAAAATAGCTAATTATAATTTTACATATTTAGGATTGGTTATTAAGATGATTCAAAATTGGAAAAATTCCGCATCTTTCTAGGCGCGATAGAAAAAAATTACTGAAACAATTATTTTGAACAATTAAGTTTGAACAATGTAGGATAAAGAAAAATTAACCTCCTATAAAGCTAGAGATTAATTCACTCGAGATAAATTACTTTCAAAACTCAATTTTTCAGCACCGCAGACCTCTCGTATAGTCACATTATACGTCAGTTAAAAATGAGTAATAATGGTTTAAAGGCAGCCATAATTTCTGAATTATAGGTCATATAACGAAAGTAGTTACCGAGAAGCAAACTACTTGTTGTAAAAAAAATCCATTTTAAGTGTAATGAATATTCCAGTTGTTTACAAAGACCCCTAGAGTAAATATTTTTTTTTACAAAATCCGCCTATTTCAATTTCACTACACGGTGTTTTACACACCTAGAATTGCCAAATTTTATTGTCCCTTAATTACCCATCAGAGAATCACTACATTAGGCAGATTATTTTTTCTCTGAAACATACTAAACAGTTTTAAAGTAACTAAAAATTAGGTTTGTACATTCTAAAGATTAATTGTTTTTGGCTCCCTGACAAATTTTTTGCATTAAATTTTTGATCAGAAACTTTTTAATATCTTTTTAACACAGTTTCATCTGTAAAATCATATTAGCAATTTTTGGAGTAAAGGAATAGATTCATAAACTTTTTAATATCTTTTTAATACAGTTTCATCTGTAAAATCATATTAGCAATTTTTGGAGTAAAGGAATAGATTCATAAACTTTTTAATATCTTTTTAATACAGTTTCATCTGTAAAATCATATTAGCAATTTTTGGAGTAAAGGAATAGATTCATAAATTTTTGTGTATGGTTTCTTCTAAAACTTTTGGGTCGAAGTAAGAATTACAAAATACAGTTTTGTTACAAAAATTAATAGAGGCAACGTATGTATCGCTAAATTTTTAAATAAAGATTTAGAGTTCGCATTATATATATTCGATAAAACAAGAAAATTCCCCAGAAGCTTCGAATGGGGAAGGAAAATGAAACTGGCTGATGTCTCTTGGCACAAATTTAAATAAAAGCAAGAGTGTGTTGGTTAAAGTGTTCCTCCGTAGCGATTAATAAAATTCTATCGTAGTTGAGATCACTTGTGATAAAGGTTAGCACCCGGCGAGTTGCTTCCGAAGAGTTTGAAAACGGAGGTAACATGGTTAGTTTCCGGTTCAGCGTGTGCACTCTCATTCAGTCCCATGGCAGTTCAAGTTCAATATATGGGGTCCCCTGTTGTCTAATGAGGCTCAGCCACCCTCCAACTACAATAAAGGTCGCGGGCTCGGACTGTTAATAGTATATACATACGGTCTCGTTTAATGCACTCGGCATATACTCTCACGCCCGAACTATACAAGTCACGTGTGCTATAACCTCATAAATAGATTAATGGCGTCCCGTCGATTAGCCATGGAACATGTCCTGAGTCCACACATACATTCCATTTACGATGTTAAAAATGTCTAAATCGACATTATATGCTTCACATTGCTTCATTAGAATGAAATACGTCCTTCTTGAATAAACAACCATAAATTTTAACACCCCAACTGTTCTTCTTTTTTCTACTGCATTTAATTTGAAATTTTTTGGCTGTAAATGAACTTTTTTCCT
Organism: Leptopilina myrica (nomen nudum); assembly: GCA_032872475.1. Lineage (NCBI taxonomy): Eukaryota > Metazoa > Arthropoda > Insecta > Hymenoptera > Figitidae > Leptopilina > Leptopilina myrica (nomen nudum). Next base: position 1,620,986 of record CM065467.1, read on the forward strand.
TCTGTTCTCCTAAATATTAATAGGAATTAATATTTAGGAGAACAGAAGGAAAAATATTTATTTAGGAGAACAGAAGGAAAAAGTTAATTTACAGCCCAAAAATTTCAAATTAAATGCAGTAAAAATGTTTCCAGATGCAATCAGTAAGAACTCTATGATCTTTGAAGGCAGCTACCGAACGAAGTTGAAGTCCACAACGTTTATCAACGAAAAAAATTTATTTTATTTATTCAAATATTATTTTTATTTTAATATTTAATTGTGAAATAATTATTATCAAAATATAAACATAAATATTGATTTTCTAAATATTTTTGTGTCAATATTGCAGCGTCGTTAATAATTAATTTACTAAGTAGAATAATTTTTTTTTCGTTGATAAACGTTGAGAACTTCAACTTGGTGCTACCGAGCAGATCTCATACGCTCTGATAAGTGATGTCAAACACAGTAAAGTGTGAGGTGTTAAAATAACACCAGAATGGATTAAAATAATCTGCAACAGTGTAATCCCTCTAGAAATAAAATAACACCAAAAAGAATTAAAATAAGCTGTTTTGCTATTATTTTTAACTATGAATAAAATTTTATTTTAAATAAAACACCAAAGTCAAAGATTTGGAAAAATTCAACAAATTTAGCTTCTTCAGGAAAAATAGTAAGTTAGTTACTAACTTAGTTACTAACTAACTTAGTAATATACTAACTAAATTCAATTGTGCTCCAAAATTTTTTTAAATTCTCGTAAATATTTCAATTCTCTCTATAAAATAATAAAATTCTTCTCTGATATTCAATTATTTTACAAAATTTTAATCAAATTCTTGTCAAAATTTCAATTATTTTCAAAAGTTTTCTAAAATTCCATAATTTTCAATATTCTACTATTTCAATGAAATTTTCCAAAAGAATTCCATAATTAAAAAAAATTTCAATACGCAAACATTCAATTATTTTCATAAATAATAAAATTTTTTACAGGAATTCAATTATTTACACATTTTTTTAATAAATTTCTTCGCAATAATTCAATTATTTTCATAAATAATAACATTTCTACAGGGATTCAATTATTTTTATAAATAATAAAATTTTTTTGGGAATTCAATTATTTTCATAAATAATAAAACTCATTGTAGAATTTCAATTATTTTTAATGCAATTTTAATCAAATTCCCCGAAAAATGTAATTATTCTGAAAAATCTTATTAAAATTCTTATTGAAAGTCCAAAGAATTTAATGAATTAAAAAATTTGTTAATAACATTTTTGTGGGAATTTAATTTCAAAAAACATGAAATTAATAAATTAATTATTTTTCTATTTAAATAATTGAATTGTTATAGAATTTACTAATAAAAATGGTTTTAAAAATTAATTTCAGTTAAAATTTTAGATTATACTTAAGTATTAAAAGCAATAACGTGGATTTTTAGAAATAATTAAATTTTCAAAAAGTTTTAAACTAAAATCATTGAAATTCTTAATTTTTCATATTTTTGACAAAAAATTCTGTAGAATTAATTCTTTTTAAAAATTTAATACGATTTTTATTGAAATTATTTAAAGTTTTTATTTTTCAATATATATTTTATTGCAGAATTTCTGAATAATTGAAATTTTGTAACATTGAATTGTAGTCGAATAAAATTGAAAATTATTAAACTCATCACAGCGTTTTAATTATTTTTCATACAATTACAATTGAATTTCTTGAAAAAAGTAATTATGTTCATCTAAGTTTTAATATAATTGGACAATGGAATTCAAATCAATTATTTTAAGAATAAACAAATTATTAAATAATTGAATGTTGTTTAAAATTAAATTTTTATAAATAATTGAATTTTAGAGAAACATTTTATTATGTATAAAGACAATTTAAATTTTGACAAGAATTTTAGTAAAATTTCAAACATAATTCAATTTTTGCAAAGAATAATTAATTTTCTTCAAAATTCAATTTGTTTTAGTGTTTTTTACTAAATTTTTTAAATGAAATTCATTTAAAATTGAAATTTTACAAAATTTAGTAAAAGAAGAATTTCGTAAAAAACACTAAAACAAATTGAATTTTGAAGAAAATTAATTATTCTTTGCAAAAATTCAATTATGTTTGAAATTTTACCAAAATTCTTGTCAAAATTTAAATTGTCTTTATACATAATAAAATGTTTCTCTAAAATTCAATTATTTATAAAAATTTAATTTTAAACAACATTCAATTATTTAATAATTTGTTTATTCTTAAAATAATTAATTTCTTGTAGAAATTTCTAAGAAACATTGATTTAAAAATAAATTTCAGTTAAAATATGAGATTATAATTGAATATAAAAAGAAATATAGTGTGAACTTTTTGGAAATAATTGAATTTTCAAAATTAATATTTTCGAAAAAGTTGAATTGAATTTTTTGAATAGTATTTGATGTTTTATTTTCTAATATGCATTTAATTAAAGAATTTAGGAATAATTGAAATTTCGTGAAATTTATTACTTAATTATTATTAAAAATAATAGATATAAAGTAAAATTGTAGTTAAAAATTGTTGAAAATAATAATTGAATTGAAATAATGAAAATAATTTTGAAGAAGTATTCTTATAATATAAAATAATGATTTCATTACTTGGTCATCTTTAATAGTTATCGATATCTTCATGTTTTATAGTTTCAAAAAAAATTTAGTAAACTTAAATTTCATTAATTGTAAAAAATAACACCAAAATTGATTATTTGAATCTTTTTTGGTGTTAATTTAATCTGCAACACTTTTTAATACCCCACGATTTACTGTGTAATTAAATGTTAGACATAGGCGTAAATATTGTGACAATAGAACATCGGCAGCTTTTTAAAAATTGAATTTCAAATTCAAAACAAGTGGTAAAAGAATTTGAAAGTGTTAAAGTAAATGATGCAAGTTTTAGCGGGTGTAAAATTAATGACAGGAATAAAGCGACAAAGAGCTAAATAGCGAGGGAATTAAGAAAGATTTGGTTCTTTAATTGCCGGGTATTTGAGCAATTAATAACGAGTTGTAGCCCTTTTACACTGCTTTTGTATAGATGGAACAGGGATTCTACTATACATAAAGTGCAGAGGGTTCCAGAGAGAGTTGACAGTGATTGAGAGTTACGATGCTATCTTCGCGGCTCGATAACGGACACCGGAAGTATCGCTTTAATCACTATATCCGAACAGTATACACTCAGCACGCCATTAAATGTTGATCGAAATTTTTCAAAACACTCCAAACTAGGGAAATTAGTCGCACAATATAGTGTAACTAATAGTGTATAAAGAGATTCACTGTAAAAAGAAGGCATCTTATTTTAAGATACTTTGGTGACTACCAAAGTAAACTTTGAAGTTGTTTCCAAAAAGTTAAAAGCATCTTAAAATTCATTATGTTTCAAAAATAGAAGATGAAACAATAAGATGTTTTAATCGTTTTAAAAGTGATTATAATGTATTTTAAGACGTTTGTTTTTGCAGTGTTTTTACAGTGTTATCATTAAAGAGATTGATTCATCCCGATATAAACAGTTTTACCGAAAAAAATCTGGACTGTTGCAAAACTAGGGAAACGTTCTTATTTACCTTCCAGGAGTCCAGGACTGAAACCAAAGTTATACAATTAAAAAAGTTAAAAATAATGCTTAGTTGTATTTTCGAATGCAACACTAAAAAAAAGCTATTAAACTCTCTTCGTTGGATGTAAACACTTCTGGATTTATGGAAAGATTGAATCTAGATTGTTGTATACATCAATTGCGAACTGATTGCTTAAATAAATTCCAAACAACTCTCTGAATACAAATATGTTTGACCGGACTAAATGCGCATTCCTGTGGTCTATCTGCGGATATCACACAAAACTGATTCCGGATTATTTCGGATTCGAATTCTTGACCCAACTGAATCTGAATTGCTGTTAGGTTATAATTGAGGATTACAAAGTGGTTGTTTTTGATAACAAGTAAAAGTTCCTACTTTCTATATTTACTACCAACTTTTCGTGACAATTCGTCACCAACATTGTGTTTCTTTTATGCAAAAAGGCAAACAAATTTAAAAATCTCTAAATGGCGAAAAATCGTGATAAATTGAACGAAAAATTGTTCAGTTTAGCATAAGAATTATTCAAGATTTCGCTGATTTGTAAAAGTTTAGATCACGATTAATTCTTTTGGTATGACAAAAGTGCACGCGACGGAAACACCATGGATGCAAAAGCATGAATTAATTCCGTATACCTAAGGTGGTGTGGAACACAGGAAAGAGGAAGCAAGTAAAAGGGGTTCAAAGAGGGCGGAGGCACCATAAGGTCTGGGGAGGCAGGCCCCTTATGGTATCGATCGATACACCACCACCACCATAGTTATAATGCGCAACGTAGCACCCCCATGGAACTGTATATTGTTCCCGTTAGCTGGCCCGTACACGTGTACGCGTGTATATATATTTATGTTTTTGTGTATATACCCTAGTCTAACCGCATTTGTACTCACATATCCTTATAGTGGATTCACTCGAATGTATATTTGTGTGTGTGAATTTATTTTTATACACACACACACACACTTTCTCACACCTGGTTGCCGCACGATCCCATTGCATCACGTACCACATCATCCACCCCCTCATCATCAACCGTACTTTCAGCACAAGTCAAAAGTTTTTATACGGCTTTTTATCTGCTTTACCACCAACGAGTTGTAAACACATTTCAGAAATAAAGTCGTTGTTCTCAATTTTCCACCCGGGCTTTCAATTTTCAATGAATATTTCAGTTTCTTTTTTTTTCGAAATTATAACTTAACCCCTTAACTGCCGATGGCAAAGATTTTGGCCGTCAAATCTTTGCCATGTCAGTTAAGGGGTTAATTACGGGTTGTGACGCTTTTGCTCCTTTCAAATTCCCTAAATTTTCCAAGTTTTACCATCAGCAGGGCTCGAAGTAGGTCCGTAAATACTGAAAAAGTACGTAACTTTGCTTAAAGTCCGGAAAAAAACCGTTTTTTTTTTTGAAAAAAGGTCCGTAAAGTCCGTAATTTCATTTAAAACGAATGAAAAGTTTGTAAATTGAATACGATATAATTTGGAGAATTTTAGAGAAATTACAAATGATTGCAGAAATTCAATTATTTTTAAAAGCAAATAAAATTCTTCTCAATAATAAAATTATGTTCAAACATTTTTTTTAAATTCTCGTCAACATTTCAATTATCTTTAGAAATATTAAAATTCTTCTCCGAAATTCATATAATTTTCAAAAAAAAAAAACTAAAAAACATACATTTCAATTATCTGTATAAATAAATAGCAAAATTCTTCAACAAAATTCAATTATTTCCAAAAATTTTATTAAAATTCATTTAAAAAATTTCAATTATTTTCATAATTAACAATATTTATCACACGAATACAATTATTTTCACAAGTAATAAAATTCAATTATTTTCAAAAATTTTAATAAAATCCATTGCAGAAATTCAATTATTTTTAAAAGCAAATAAAATTCTTCGCAATAATTCAATTATGTTCAAAAAATTATTTTTAGTTCTCGTCAAAATTTCACTTATCTTTAGAAATATTAAAATTCTTCTCCGAAATTCATATATTAAAAAAAACTAAAAAACATACATTTCAATTATCTGTATAAATAAATAGCAAAATTCAATTATTTTCAAAAATTTTATTAAAAATAATTAAAAAATTTCAATTATTTCCATAATTAACAATATTCATCACACGAATTCAATTATTTTGACAAGTAATAAAATTCAATTATTTTCAAAAATTTTAATAAAATCCATTGCAAATTTTAATTATTTTCAAAACTAATAATATTCTTCACAAAAATTTAATATTCTTCAATATCTACTATTTTTATAAAATTTACCAAAAGAATTTAATTATTTAAAATAAAAAATTTAATAAAATTCTACAAAAACTTTTAATTATTTTCAAAAAATAATAAAAATTTCACAAGAATTACATAATTAACAAATTTTTTTTTCTTTTCTTCGCAATCATTCAACTATTTTCATAATTAATAAAATTTTATCGGAATTCAATTATTTTCGTAAATAATAAAATTCTTTTCAGGAATTCAATTATTTTTAATAGAATTTTAATCGAATTCCTCGAAAAAATTCTTTAAAATTTTATTAAAAGTCGTCCAAAGAATTTAATTGTTCAATATTTCAATATTCAACGATATAATCTAAATTTTATCTGAAATTTATTTTTAAATCAATATTTTATTTGGAAAATCTACAAAAATTCAATTATTCGTAAAATAAAATTATATTAAACAATTGAATGTTTCTTAAAATTGAATTTTTAATGATGAATTTTATCAACAAATTTTTAAATAATAAATTGACTCCTTTTGACAAATTTTATTAAAAATTTTTAAGTCTAATTTCATTTTTCGAGAAATTTCATAAAATTGTATAAAATTGTATTAAAAATAATTGAATTTCTTTAAAGAATTTTATTAAAATTCCTGTAAATAATTGAATTTTGCAAAAGAATCTTACAAAACTTCTTGAAAATAATTAAATTTTTTAAAGAATTTTATAAAAAGACTTGAAAATTGTTGAATTTGCGAAGCATTTTATTAAAATTTCTGAAAATAATTGAATTTTGCAAAGAATCTTATTAAAATTGTTGAAAATAATTGAATTTTTTAATGAATTTCATAAAAATTCTTGAAAATTGTTGAATTTCATTAAGCATTTTATTAAAATTTCTCAAAAATTGAATTCTACAAAGAATTTTATCAAATCTGATAAAAATAATTGAATTTCAGAAAAAATTCTTATTATTTATAAAGATAATTTAAATTTTTCTAGGAATTTTAGGCAAATTTAGAAACGTAATTGAATTTTTTTAAGAAATAAATAAATAAATAAATTATTTCAATTATATTTTTGAAAATAATTGAATTCTTGAGACAAATCTTATCAAAATTTTCTTTTCAAATCATTGAATTGTTTTGTAAAAATTTATTTAAATAGCAGACATCGAAGATAGTTGAAGATTGGCAAAGTTTTTGAAATAATAAATACCTGTACGAAGAATTTAAAAATTATTTAAAAAAAACGAATTGTCACATCAAAATTTCATTAAAAATTTTTGAAAACAATTTAATTCTTTGAAGAATGGATAAAAAAAAGAATTAATGTTCTGAAAATCTTAGTTTCTAAACGATAAAATAATAATGATTAAATGTTTATTGAAAATTGAAGTTATTGATGTTTTCGAATAATTTTCTAATATTAATATAATAAATGTAGTAGTTTAAAGTTCAATTTTTAACAGATTGTCATTATGAAACGAATAGAGTGATAAAAAGATTAATCGGTTCACAATGTGTCATAAAAACCATTATGTCCGTTTATTCCTTCAACGAATCGAATTTTTTAATTACTTCAAAAAATCTTTCTTCCATGAGAAATTAGTCATCGAATACTATACAGTGAGAAAAAAAATTATTTGATTCAATAACAAATTTTGTTTAAATCAAACTAAAAATATTTTTGCTATACATTCAAACAAATTTAAATTTGATTTAAACATATTTTTTCGTTCAGTTTAAGAGATTATATATATTGAAATCATACATAAATTGTGGTTGATTTTAAATTATCTGCAGTTAACTTTGAAGTTTGATTCAAACATAATTTTTGTTTAAACCGTAACAAAAAATAGGTTTGAATTAAATATAATTATTTAAACAAATAATAATTTTGAATCAATGCAGTAGATTTATGTTTATTGGAATTAGGCTTACAAACTAATTTCAATTAAATTAACAAAATCGTCTAACATTATTTTTGTGTTTCTTTTAAGTATAATGTTTTCTCAGTGAACTTATTACATGGTAGCCACAAAATCTAGATTTCAAAATTCCAGGCTTTTTCCAGGTTTTCCAGGTCAAAAATATCAAAAATTTCAGGTTAAAATGGAAAATTAGTTTGACAGTTTATGAATTATTTGTGATGAAAAAACAAGTATTTTACAAAACAATGTTAACAGTATTTATTATTAAAAAGTTATAAATTTATGCTCTCTTAAACAGTACGATTTTTTAGGAAGAAATTAAAAATAATTAAATAAATTTTTAGTCAATAATTAAGAAGAAAACTAATATAATTTAATGAGAAAAAACATGGAAAACGAAAGTTACATTTTAACATTAAAAAAAACATTAAATGGAACTTTTTTCTTAATATTTGTAATGAACGAAAAAATTTACAGAAAATGAAAAATTTTTTTTTTCTTCGACCTTCAAGAATAGTTTGTTGGTCACTAAGCAACTACTAGAACAATTTTAATAAATATCCGGGTCGTCAAAATTAATTTAATTCATTTTTTCTAAAAAATAACCACAGCCGAAAATCAGCAGAAAATGAAAAAATTTTTTTTTCATCGACCTTCAAGAAAATAAAAATGAAAAATTATTTTTTTCTGCGAACTTCAAGAATAGTTTGTTGGTCACTAAGCAACTACTAGAACAATTTTAATTAATATCCGGGTCGTCAAAATTAAAATAATTCATTTTTTCTAAAAAATAACCACAGCCGAAAATCAGCAGAAAATGAAAAAATTTTTTTTTCATCGACCTTCAAGAAATAATTAAGAAGAAAAACTAATATAATTTAATGAGAAAAAAACATGGAAAACGAAAGTTACATTTTAACATTAAAAAAAACATATTAAATGGCATTTTTTTCTTAATATTTTTAATGAACGAAAAAAATTCCAGAAGTTTTTTCAAATTCCATGCTATTTCCAGGTTTCCCATACTCTTTTTCAAATTCCATGCTAATTCCAGGTTTTCCAGGTTGTGTGGCAACCATGTATTAAATAGTAATACTTAGTCGAATAATACACTGAAAAAAATTATTTGATTCGAATAACCGATTATTTGACTATTGTCAAATAAATATTTACTTGAATATCAAATAATTTGTATTTAAATCAAATAAATTGTATCTGAAATCTGAATTAAATATTTCAGTATTCGAAGCAAATATTATTTAATTGATTTAAATAAAAATGATTTGATTCAAGTAAATATTTATTTGATAATAACCAAATAATCGTTTATTTAAATCAAATAATTTTTTTTCAAGTGTACTTAGTCTTTTAGTAAATTTAATAACAGGTTGACAATTCAGACAATAAAGAGAATTGATTCTTGAAGAACAGGAATTAACTTGCACCTACATTTTACTTCCAGAAAAAAAAAGATAATAATTGGTCCCCAAAAAACTAATATACCTTCTAAAATACAATTACGACAATTTATGGTGACCAATAATAATTTTTTTCAAGATTTCAACTTCCCCTCTGACATGGACATATGGTAGTCGACTTTTCAGAGTGAGACAGTTACCCAGAGGGAAAGTTGGAAAGGGGATAAAGTGCGTAGTACAACTAAACATGAGAAAGAAGGATGCCTCCAACTCAAATGGTCAATGGAGGGTGAATTGAGAAAAGGAGTACGAGAGCAATTGTAAATCGAAAGAGGAACGAAGATGGAAACTAATGACAGAGACGAACGCAACACAATTCAAGAAAGATGCTGCGAGAAAGATTAATATCTCTATCAAGCGAGAAGTTCAGGAGAGCACATCATTTATCTACCTATACGAAAGTCTCCCAGCTCCCTTGGCCCTCAAAACCTTTCAGAGTAGAATAAACTCCTCTATAAAAAGGAGTTTATTTAACCCGAAGGCTTTTTGATGCCTTTAAGAAGAGAAGGTGCTGCCTGTTCAACGAAAGGGAACTCTAGTAATAAAAAAAAAAGAAACGAGTGTATAAAGTTGACCTCCTAGAAAGGTCCGTGATTCCCCAGGCCGGACGTGATTCCTCGGGTGGAAAAGGCGGAAATTCGATTTGACACTCTGGACACAGGGTCCTAACGAATTCCATCTCTTCCCTCAACTTTTCTCTCTTTTACTCCTTTCTTCCTTTATCAATTTCATCCACTCGAGGTGTGTAATGGAAATGTCCAAATGACTTTTTCATATTCATTTCATATCTAATTTATTTCTATAATTGAAAAATAGCCAAAAAAAATAAATACGCTGTCAAGTAAGCTTCCTTATATCTCACTAGAATTATATTTGTTATTAAAAAAATTTGCAAACTATTATAAAAAAATTCATTCAATACTTTTATTTTTATTTGTCTGGTGTTAAACGTCGTCTCGTTTAAGAAACTTTATAAAACTGACAAAAATTCCAATCTATATTTTATTTTCCTCGCACATTTTCCTAATTTCTATAAATTATTATCGAAAGATAAATATCAATCTTTTTGTTTAAATATTTTTCTATCAAAATTAATTCATTATTTTTAAAACATTTGTTTAATGAACCATTTTTTTTTCGTTGATCAACGTTGTGGACTTCAACTTGGTCTTTTTTATCCAAATGCTAATAAATTGAATTGCAACGAATTTTATTATTCATGAAAGAATTTCAATATTTAGAAAAATCTTTTAATTCTTGCGAAGTGTAAAAAATTATTTTTTAAATAATTCTTTTCTTTCGACTAATTTTATGCAAATTCTTATTTAAATAATTAAATTCCTGAGAAATTGTTATTATTCCCTGAAAAAATTGAATTCTTACGAATATTTTTACGACACAAATTTTTAAATAATTGGATTCTGATATTTTCAAATTTTTGTAAAATTTTAAAATCTTTGAATTTAGAAATTTTTTTTTAAATAATTCAATTTTACAAAGAATTCTATTAAAATATTTCACCATAATTGAATATCTGTGTGGTATTTTATTCAAATTTAATTTTAAAAATCCAAATCCTATAAAGCTTTTTATTATTTACAAAAATAATTGAATTCTTGCAAAAGGTTTTATTAGAATTTTTAAAAATAATTTAACTAAAAAGAAGAAATTTGATACTTTTCAAAAATAATTGAATTCTTGTGAATATTGTTATTTATGAAACTAATTGAATTTTGCAAAAAATTTTACTAAAATGACTCAAAATAATTGAATTTTTGAGGAATAATTTTGTTAGTTATCTTTAATAATTGAATTCTCCCGAAGAATGATTTATTCATAAATAATTGAATTCTTGAGAAGAATTTTATTATCAAAAAGAACAATTCACTTATTTCATAAAAATTAAATTAAAATTGTGTTTAAAATAAGTGACTTCTTTCGAACAATTTTTTTTTATTATTATTTTTTTATTTTATTTTATATATATTTTTTTATTTAAAAATAATGGAATTCTGAAAATAATTAAATTTTGTCGAAGAATTTTGCATTCATAAAAATAATTGAAATGTTTACAATTCTTTTTACATTTTTTTGAAAACAATTGAATTTCTACGAAGAATTCTGACAATGACTTTATTTACAAAAATAATTAAATCCTAGAAAAGAATTTTGAAATTTATAAAAATAATCGAATTACTGCTAAGAATTTAATGACAAATTTAAAGACATTTTATTTTTTGAAAAAAAAATGTTTGCAAATCCCATTTTAAATATTTCAATTTCTATGGAATTTTTATTTATTCCAGGAAAATAATTGAATGTTCGTGTAGAAAAGTATTGAAATTTTTCTTTAATAATTGAATTCTTTTGGAAATTTTTATTAAAATAGTAGAATATTGAAAATTATTGGATTAAAAATTATTTTTTTAATACAATTGAAATGTTACTATAAATTTTAATTGATATTTTTTTTAAATAATTAAACTCCGAGGAAGATTTTTGTTATTTATGAAAATAATTGAATTTTTTATAAGAAATTTATAATCATTGGTTTAAAACATTAATTTTTTCGAAAAATAATAAATATTATGAAAATTTTATTTTAAATAATTGATTTATTCGAAATTTGTTTAAAAATACTATTGTAAATTAATTAAATCCTTGTGAAATTTGTAATATTTATAAAAATAATTTAATTTTGTATGAATTTTATCAATTTTTTATTAATTAATTGAATTTTAAAGGTGAAATTTGATGAAAACATTAGAAATTGAAAATAATTGAATTATTGTGAAAAATTTTATTAAAATATTTTTAAAAAATTGAATTTCTGGGAAAATTTTTTGGTTTTTTTTAATTAATTGTAATTTTTATAAAAATTTTATAAACATTGTTTAAAAGAATTAATTTTTTCGAAATATTATAATAAATATTATGGAAATTTTATTTTAAATAATTGATTTTTTCGAAATTTTTTTTTTGAAATACTATTCTGAATTAATTAAATTTTTGTAAAACTTTTATTATTTATAAAAATAACTGAATTTTGGATAAATTTTATAAATTTTTTGTTAAACAATTGAATTTGGGCAAAATTTATCAATTTTGCTTCCTCGTGAGGAAGCTTTGTAGTCGTTTAATTTACAATATTTTTAAAAATCCTTTTGACAAATTTTCTTCTATATGGGACTATGTTATATAAGACCCTGAATTCATCATTTTTCTACATGTTTTTCTAATTTTGCTTCAATAATTTTTGGGCTTTTAAAACCACTTTACTTTTTTAATTATCTACATGCTTTGCTAAAAAAATAATGTTTTTAATAATTTGAAAAACCAAAATTCTTAAAATTCATCATTTTTCTACATGTTTTTCTAATTTTGCTTCAATAATTTTTGGGCTTTTAAAACCACTTTACTTTTTTAATTATCTACATGCTTCGCTAAAAAAATAATGTTTTTAATAATTTGAAAAACCAAAAAAAAAATTGAAAATTGCTAGGAATATTTATCATAAAAATATCTCGAAATGGATTGATGGACATTAAAAAATCTATTAAAAAAAAATTTTTTTTTACTTTTTTCAAAAAAAAAATTTTTTTCAAAAAATTTTTTTTTAATTGAATATTGAAGTTAATATACAATAAAATCTTCTTCTTTGCGTCAAGAGGAATCGATTGATGTATAAAAAGAATATATTTTATTAGCATTAATAGAATTAAATAAAATGAAAAAATTCACTTTAAAGCAAATTTTTTGCTTATCGTAAAGAGGAAGCAAAATGTTCATGTAATGAACATCTTAATTCACAACTTGTTTTGTTAAATAATTGAATTTGGGTAAATTTTATCAATTTTTTTTGTTAAATAATTGAATGTTAAAGGTGAAATTTGATTAAAATACTAAATATTGAAAATAATTGAAGTATTGTGAAAAATTTTATTAAAAAATTGAAAAAAGAATGGAATTTCGGTGAAAATTTTTTGTTATTTTTGAAGATAATTTAATTTTTCTGGAGAATTTTATAATCATTGTTTTAACACATTAATTTTTTCGAAACTTAATAAATATGATGGAAATTTTATTTGAAGTATTTGGTTTTTTCGAAATTTTCTTGAAAATACTTTTCTAAATTCATTAAATCCTTGTAAAATTTATATTATTTTTTAAAATTAATTGAATTTTTAATGAACTTAATCAATTTTTTGTTAAATAATTAAATTTTGAAGGCGAAATTAAATGAAAATAGTAGATATTAAAAATAATTGAATTTTGAGTATTTTTCGGAAATAATTGAATCGTTGTAAAGAATTTGATTATAATTTTTGAGAATAGTTGTTTGCTTTCTATTATTAGCGAATTTAAAGTAGTGAAAATACTTTTAAAAAATCAGAAATAGTAGTTTTTAGTGGCCGAAATCTTAAGATAGGACCCAAATAATAGCGTAACTTAAAAAAATAGCAAATTTTGGGTTTTAGTAGATAAGTGCGAAGCCTGGAAGGTAAAAAATAGTATTTGCTTCCCAGGATTTAAATGAATCGATCAAAGAAAATATATTCTAAAGTTCCACTAAAACGAGATACTACAACAAACGTCGGACATGCGGTATTTGATAATGTAACAATAATCCAAGAGTATTTCCTAAAATGCACTTCCATATTCCACATTATGTTGTGGTCCTCACACCAAAGGAGTTAAGTACATCGATTAAGCTACTCCACAGTAAGTGAATTAGAGACATCCCTAACAACCCCTTCTTCCTCTCTCTCTCTCTCGGTTTTCGCATTTCGACCTGCTTTCTACGTTTATTTCTAGCGACATGCGATATCCCGGGTGCCTGAAGACCTTCCTTTCCCTATTAAAATTCACATTGTGAAGTGACCGATACCATTATCACTCTACTCAATGCGCCAGTGTATACACACAAACACACTCAACAGATAAACTACCACTCTCCACTGTATATACAAACTCCAGTGAACCCTTAACGCTTGAAAACCCTTGTCGAGACGTTGTAAATCTTGGATAACGTTCACATGGCATAAACCTTGAAATGTAGCTCATATAAATTAACAGCAACAGTAACTGTCCAAACAATCGTGTAATCCACACACAGACATATTGTTAACAGGCTAAACAAGCTCGAAGACATCGTAATCAAGGAATAAATTAATCTCTTCCCGCATTTATAGCATCGCGATTGCTAATTTTACGATCCCATAAAACATCAATCTGTTCCGCTTTAACGAGAGAGTTTCAATACACAGTTTTGGAGAATCTTTTCTTCATTTCCTTGACTTTGGGAATGATTCGCTATTATTAACTTGATAATAATCAGCGATTGGGAAAACCGTATATGTTCCCACCTTTTCAGCAGAAGAAGAAGAAGAAGCTAAACAAGGCAAATTTTGTCTAAAAATAGTGTTTGTATTTTTAGACAACTCGTATTAGACAATTTGTATTACTTAGTATTATTGTAGAAGAGCTTATGGTAGCAAAATTAGGTCACATCGGATGTGTAAAGAGCTGTAGGAAGAATTCTTTCTACCCTATTTCGGATGTATTTGTATATAGATGGCTTTATCGCTTTATGAGAGCCATAAAGTGCTGCTGCTTTTACCTTCGACCTACCGCAGGATTCAGATGGAAGGATACAATGGAGCAAAAGGGAGGCAGTTGGCCCTTGTTTATGTGTCTCATTATGTATATAACGTCGTCACTGATATCCATTTTAAGTGCGGGGAAGGTCGACAAGATAAGGACAAAGGTAGAGGAAAAGACTACTATTCTCGATAAGAAATAGTCACAGCATCAAGTATACAGACTAATACAGACTAATACAAACAGAATACATCCAATACAAATGCCCACAGAATCACAAATACACACTAATTCCAGTAGAATACTTACATAAAAATAATAATAATAAAACACAGATTTCAGAGACACCCAAACATAAACTAGAATACTATAATTGATTACAGAAGATCAATGAATCTCTAACTATCAGTCTATGAAAAATAAACTTCGTACTATAATTTTCTGCCAACCTCTGAATTCCATTCGATTTAAAAATAAATTTCGCACGAAAAAGAAGGATGGATTTTTAAAATAAATGCCAACTTGTAAATGTGAGTGGTATTCGCAGTTATAAATGTTGGGCAAAATACACGCGAGAGCCGAACTCACATCAGTTAAACAGTCGAGAGCTAACAAATTAACACGGATGCGTTAAGCGTTTCAATAGACGTATATAGAAGTGAGATGAAACGAAAAACAGAGAAGGTTATACACTTTTCAGTATAAAGACTGATATGCCAAGCGTTAAATTCCCTCGCGCAACTAACGATCATTAATTCCCATACAATTTAATTGCAAACGATTTGTATTAATTTAATTAAACTCCAATTTAACTTTCGCGCGAGTATTTAAGTATATACATTTTCTAAACGTACCTAGAATTCCTTATCGCGAATCTTTAATTACAAACCGAACCTTTTTTTAACGAACCTTCACCCCTTTTTAATTTTTCAACTTACACACGATTTACATTAATTTTGGCTCCGATCTCAGTCAATTTTTCTCTACCTTTGAAATTTTATACTTCTTGCAATTCTAAATTCGAAATTCGAAATTTTATTCTAAATATTAACTTTGAAATCCAAAGTAAAAGAAATCCACTGCGAACCAAAATTAATGTAATATCTGCGAGGTCCTCTGTAGAAAATAAATTTTTATTTGTATATTTTTTTAAGTATTTTTCCAAAAATAATGTGGAAGATAATACAAGAGTCAGGGAGAGGGGTTATTTTTCAGCAAAAGACAGCAAATCGAGTCAAAAAGTATATTGCGTTTCATGATGGATTGATTCACGTTTCTGGGAAAATATTGCTTAAGGCGGACAAACCGGAGAAGAAAAATTGAGAGAAGGCTCTAAACGGATAATTAATAACCGTCTTGATTCTTAGAGTCAAGAGGCAGAGGAAGGTGTGGAAGAAACACTTTTTTTTCTGCTAAAAGAGTCATAAAGTTCCAATCCACAGTAATTGAACATAAATCATTAATAAAAGCTACAAAAAAAAAAATTAGTAAATAGTTTTACGAAGAGAAGATTTTAGTATTCAGGGGAAAAATTAAGATGAGTTGCTAAATTGTATTTAATTACACAACTGAAAATTTTTGACATAAGAATTAGTTACAATTTTAATAAAATCCTTCGCAAGAATTTAATTAGTTTTGTACAAGTAATTAAATTTTTCACATGAATTCAATTATTATTAAAAATATATTATTATTATTTAACTTTGTTTTACAATTATTATTATTTTTTTAAATAAAAATGTATACCAACATTCGTTGTCTAAGAATTCAGTTATTTAAATATAAATAATGAGATTTTTCATAGGTTTTCAATTATTTGGAATAAAATTTTTAGAAAAATCAATTATATTTCACGAATAATGAAATATTTAAGTTTTCTCAAAAATGTAATTTTGATAAAATTTCTCAAAAGAATTCAATTTAACAATAAAAAAGTCATAACATTATTCGTTTGCAAGAATTCAATTATTCTTTAAAATAATAAAAATTTTCAGTTGTTTTTTAATTATTTTCAATACAATTTTAAGTAAATTCTGCAAAAAATATAACTATTTACAAAAATTTTACAAAAATTCTTTAAAAGTAATATTGAAATAAACTCTTTCAAAAAAAATTAATTTTACAGAATAATTGACAATTAGAAGTATAAAAAATTAAAATCTTCACCGATTTTAGTTTACAACCATTTCAAAATTCAATTTTATTTTATTTTAATTTAAAACCTTTTCAAAATTCAATTATTTCTAATATAATTCACGCAAATTGTATACAAAATTTTAACTAAAATTCAAGTTTAAATCCAATTTTTATTAGAAAAATCTACGAGAATTCAATTTATTATTTGGAAACAAAAATTAAATACCTCATTGAATAATTAAATGTTTCTTAAAACTGAATTCTCATCAAGAATTTCTTCAACAATTTTGTAAATTATTGAATTCTTTCTTTTTCAATTATTTTAAATTTTAAATACAATTTTAATCGAATTTCGCAAAAAATGTAATTATTCGTAGAATTTTATTAAAATTTGATATTTTTATTTTCTTACATATATTTAATTAAAGAATTAACGAATAATTAAAATTTCGTAAAATTGAATATTGTAAACAAATGGTTTTGAAAATATTGTCAAAGAACATTTTCGAAAATTATAAAAATTAATTGATTTAAACAAGAATTTTAGTTAAAAATTCTAAAAATAATAATCGTAATGATGAAATAATTTTTGAAAAAGTTACAGTAAAAAAGTAGCAAGTAAAATTTACTAAAAAAAATTAATTTTACAGAAATTTTCGATAAAAATAAAAAAAATACAAATTTTCAGGGATTTTGATTTAAAACCTTTTCAAAATTTAAATAATAATTGAGTTTTCTTAACAAATTTTAATGAATAATTTTAGTTTTTCGAGAAATTTGATAAAACGAATTTTATAAAATATATTAAAAATAATTGAAATTCTGCCAGGAACTTACAATTTTTCTAAATAATTGAATTTCGGAGAAAAATTGTATTATTTACAAAGATAATTGAAATTTTGACTAAAACTTTTGTAAATCTTTTATCATAATTTGATTTTTGCAAAGAATTTATTATACTCTTGAAAATAATTGAATTTTATAAAATATGTTACAAATAATTGAAATTTTGAGAAGAATTTTATTACAATTTTTCTAAATAATTGAATTTCGCAGAAAAATTTTATTATTTATAAAGATAATTGAAATTTTGACTAAAACTTTTGTAAATCTTTTAACAAAATTTGATTTTTGCAAAGAATTTATTATATTTTTGAAAATAATTGAATTCATGATTCTAATTTTATTAAAAATTCGTTTTAATTTTGACAAATTTTTATAATTAATTAAATTTCTACGAAGAATTTTATTAAAATTATTATGAGAAGAATTATATTGTTAAAAAAGAATTTTATTAAAAGTTTTGAAAATAATTTAATTCTTTGAAGAATAAATAAAAAAAAATAAAATAATTGAATTTCTGTGAAGAATTTTACTATTTTTAATAATAATTGATTTTCTGTCGTATTATATAATTAAGGGCAGAAATTTAATTTGTTTTAGTGTTTCATAAATCAATTATTTTTAAAAAATCAAGTAAATGTATATTATAAAAATATTTAATTAATTTCCGAACAATTTTAGTTATTAATATTTTTTTTAATTGTAGTTTTTTTTCGTTGGTGAAGTTCACAACGTTTATAGCCAACGATCTTAGAAGAAAATTATATTTTTGACAAATTTTTAAAAGTTTTTATAAGTACAATTAACTTTTTGAATAATTGATTCATAAAAAAAATATTTGTGAACAAAAAATGTTATTTTCTTGATAGGAAAATAATTTTTTTTCTTTCAATCGTTGATCGTATACGTTGCAAACTTTACCGACATGTTTTTTTTTTAAATTTCAAATGAAATTCATTCAAAATTGAAATTTTACAAAATTTCAAATGAAAATCTTTTCAAAAGTCATTTAATAATGAAAATCGTAAACGCAACGCTTAAAATTGCATTTGAAATATTTAAGTAAAATTAAATTACAAGAATAAATATAATTGCGGAAAACAACAATTTTCCAGGATTTCGATCAAAATTCCCGTTCTTTTCCAGGTTTTTTCAATTTTTATAAAATTCCCTGCAATTTCAAGGTTTTCTAGGTTTTCAAGTTGCGTATAGCTATACCTTGAGTACGTTTTCCTCAAATCTTAAATTTTAAATTAAATTTCGAACTAAAGAGATAAATATATTTTTCGCTAAGGAGAAAAATAAAGAAGAATTGAATTGTATTGAATACAGTAAAAAACCGAAGCACTTTCGATAAAAAAATAGAAATAAGTCTAATTTGTCACGACTTTAGAAACAGATGTTAGATGGACATAGTAAGGGTCAATGTTTGTTTACACTCATCGACTAATAAAAGCAAACTCAACCCACGTTCGAGAGCAAATGATTGCCTTCCTTTTTCTCCAACTTCTCCTTTTTTTTCTTTTCACTTCCCATTCGTGCATTTCTTATACATATTCAAATTTCCCTTCGCTGCAATGCAGTCTCCATAACACATCCTGGTTCGTCGTTGTACAGATATCAGTTACGAAACCTTGAATATTGCACACAGGCTGATTTCCAATTACCAAATTTGGTATCATCTGGTACGTTCGTCGTCGTCGTCTTCGCCACTTTTATAAATGATAAAGATGTCTCGAGTCCGAATATTATCGAGACAAGGACACGTTACGCGATTTCGAGGCCCCCAAAAACAACACTCTCAAGAATCCAGATGCCGATCTTTCTTTTCAATGTATTTAGCTCTCCAACAGTGAAATTTTGTCCGGGGAACGTGCCTCTACAGGAATAATAATCATTACATTGGCATGCGTAATCTCAGGATCATTAACTTTTTGCACATGTTCTTAACATATTTTCTGGTCGCAAATCCGTTTTGATAAAAGGAAAAAAAGGGGAACCACAAAGTTGCCTTTTGTGTAATAAATTAAATTCTAACGCGTGACAAACATGATGATTATTTATATCCCGCAAGGAAGATATTTATATTTACATATTCAACCGAATTGAAATTACACTAAAAAAAAAATTCTTACTAAATTTCACTACTTTTTAACTACTCTCCTTAGTTCAATAAGTCCCCAAAGATATTCAGGGCTCTGATCGTCTTTAGGACACAAAAAAAGTCGCGTTAGTCGCATAAATTCACAACAAAAGTCACGAAAAGTCGCATAAAATTTCCGAAAAAGTCGAATTAAATTTTAGGAAAGCAAAAACGGCGAAAAGAAAACACGAAATTGTCAAAATTGTAAAAAAAATCACATTTCTCGCCAACACATCTACTTTAACATCATACAATCTGGAATAATATTTAATAAAATTTAATAAAATGCTTGGCAAAAATTTAATTAGGTATTTTTAATAATTTCTTTAAAAAATCTGTTCAAAATTTTAATTATTTTTATAAATAATAAAAATCTGTTCAAAATTCCAATTATTTTTATAAATAATAAAAATCTGTTCAAAATTCAAGTATTTTAAAAAAATTAAATAAAATGCCTATCATAATTTCAATTATCTTTGTAAATAATAAAAATTCTTTTCTAAAATTCATTTATTTTCAAAAATAATAAAATTCTTTGCAAAAATTCAATTACATTCAAAATTTTTCTTATAATTTCTCGTCAAAATTTTATAAATAATAAAATTCATTATGGAAATTCAAATATTTTCAAAAGTAATAAAATTCTCAGCAGAATTGCAATTATTTTCAAATTTTTTTTAAATTCTCAAAATTTCAATTATCTTTATAAATATCAGAATTCTTTTTCAAAATTCAATTACTTTTTAACATTTTTTAAAAAATCTGTTCAAAAATTCAATTATTTTTATAAATAATATAATTCTTTTCTTAAAATCAATTATTTAAAAAAAATTTTTTAAAAGGCCTGTCATAATTTCAATTTATCTTTATAAATAATAAAAATTCTTCTCTAAAATTCATTAATTTTCAAAATTAATAAAATTCTCCGCAGAATTTCAATTATTTTCAAAGTTTTTTTTAAATTGTCAAAATTTCAATTATCTTTATAAATATCAAAATTCTTCTTCAAAATTCAATTACTTTTAAACATTAAAAACAATCTATTCAAAAATTCAATTAACTTTAAAAATATTAAAATTCTTCTTCAAAATTTAATTACTTTTAAACATTAAAAAAAAATCGGTTCAAAAATTCAATTATCTTTATAAATAATAAAATTCTTCTCTGTAATTCAATTATTTTCAAACAATTTTAATAATATTCTTGTGAGAATTTCAATTATTTATTTATTTATTTCTGTACATTTATAATTATCTTTATAAATAATAAAATTCATCCTAGAAATTCATTTATTTTCAAAAGTAATTTTTTTAATTTCTCGTCAAAGTTATCATTATCTTCATAAATAATAAAATTCATCATACAAATTTCATTATTTTCAAAAGTTCTGATAAAATTCTTTGCAAAATTCAATTATCTTAAAAAATAAAAAAATTCATCGCAGAAATTCAATTATTTTCAAATTTTTTTAAATTCTCCCCACAATTTCAACTATTTTTAAAAATATCAAAATTCTTCTTCAAAATTCAATTGCTTTTAAACATTTTTAAAATAAATCTGTTCAAATTTTCAATTATCCTTATAAATAATAAAATTCTTCTCTGAAATTCAATTATTTGCAAAGAATTTTAATAAAATTATTGTCAAAATTATTTATTTTTAATTATCAATTTCTTCATGTTTTATAACAATTTTTTATAAGTAGTTTAATTTCAAAAACGTTTGAATTTGAATCTTTTGAAGAATTTTAATTCTTATGGAAAAAATAATTAAATATTTATTTAAAAAAGAAGTTATTGATGAAATTTTTGAAAAATTTGAAAGAAATCTGTAAATAAATTTAACAGAACATTTTTTTGACTAAAACTATTTCCTTTAACTTTAATTTTAAGAAAATTTTTAAAATTTCAGTCGCATTTTATTTTAAAAAATCTCGAAAAAGTCGAATATTCGCATCTTTTCACAAAAAAAGTCGAAAAAAGTCACATTTTCTTGGAAAAGAAATTGAACCGAGGATATTTTTGATAAATTTTTTCCTTTTTTTTAAGTTGGAACTATTCACCACCACACTGATGAATAATAATTAAGTTTTAATGTCTCTTCCTCTTGTTTCGTTTACTTAATTATTTCAACAGAGGGACATTTTCCTTCGCTACTTTCGTATATAATTAAATTCGAATGACTCGAATTATCTTCGAGCTGAAAATAGTCCTTTTATATTATTTACATTTAATTTGTAATTAAATTTAACAAAATTAAATTTCCAAGAAGGGAAATTTTTGCTTTTGATACTCTTTATACCATTTGTTACTAAATTTAACCAAAAAATCTATCCGTATTTTGTTTTCAAAACGAGTACAGCCTCAAGATGAAGAAAATCAGACTGTATGGTTTTTTTGGATACTTTTTAGGAATCTTTCGTTACTGTACGGATTCCGTTTTCTACAATATTAAATTCACGGATTCTGAACTTCGAACTATTTTTTCAGAAACAAATTCGGATCGTTCGGGAATCTTCCGTTTTGAAAAATTCTCTCTTTGGTACTTTGGAAAAAAGAAAATGACAAACGAAATCGCACTTATAAATCAGAATTAGAACGAATCTTTAAATCGATCAGTTCGTTCCTGGATTTGTCGCAGAAAAAGAAATGTAATAATTTTTTTCAGAATTCGTCATTAAATTTCCCCTGTGATACTCATATATCTAAAAAAAAAACGGGCAAAAAATGAGAAACTTCTTCCTTGTCATTTTCTGAATACGTGACTCAAATCAAAATTCAAACAACCGACATGCCTTACATTTATACCTATATAATACAAGATGGGCACGTGACAATATCTTCCATACATTATACAGAAAACGTCAATAAACGAATAAATTTTTCCATCCAATATTCACAGTATATCTTGAAAATTAAAGCAACAAATCTTTTACTAATTATTATTTTTCTACTATTTATTATTTATAAATTTTTCATAATTGTATTATTAATTTTCATAAATTTAACTTTTTTTGTTCAAAAATTATTTTTTATTAACTTCTTACTAATGTTATTAATGATCATTTTTCACAACTACCTAAAGTTTCTTGTTTCATTACCATTAAAAAATTCAATTATTCAGAAGAATTTCACTCGAAATCACTATTTTTCTAAATAATATTCTGGAAAGTCGGGAAAAAGTCAGAAAATTTTGTCAAAAGTACTGAAACAATATTCAATTTCGAAAATTCATAAGAAAATTCTGAATGTCAGATTCCTCATCATTGAAAAGATTTTATTTATTTCAAACTTTTTCTACTTTTAACAAAAATTGAACTTTACAGATTTTAAAGATAATTTAGGTTTATGAAAAACTTTAATAAAATTCGTTATATTTTTTAATACACATTTCAATCGTTATTAAAAATAATAATGGATTTATGAATTAATTTCACTTAAAACACAAAAAAAATGAATTTTCGAAGAATTATAAATGATTCCAAAAACTCAATTATGTTCGAAAGTTTTTTAATATTCTCGCGTCGAAATTTCAATTATTTTCCAAATTGTTAACAAAATTTTCGCCAAAATTCAATTATTAAAATTTTTTTTATAAAATTCTTGCCAAAAATTAAATTATTATCAAAAATTTTCCTCCAATTCATATGAATTCTATTATTTACAAACTTTTTCATAAATTTTTTTCTTAAAAATGTTATTAAAAATCTTTAAACAAAATCAATTATTTCGTATCATTAATGTGGTAAAAAATAAATTTTATTTTAAAAACCTGGAAAATTTCCTTTTTTTAAACTGAATTCGATAATATAGTTTTTAACGAACAGAAATTTTTTTTTCCAAAATAAATATAAATTTTCCTAATCAAAATTTGATTTATAATTTTTTTTCTAACTTAAAACTTGTACTTTGCTTAGAAATTGTCATTGAGAAGCAGAAAAAATGTGGAAAATATTTTCTAATTTTAATTTTCCGAGTGTTTTTTAATTTTCTTTTTTAGAAAAAATTTACCTAGTCCTAAAAATGTTTGTTATACAAAGTGCTAATTTTTCTGGAAAGAGGAGAAATATTGAAAAATAACTTTAATAATTTTTTTCGTTTGATAAAAATAATTTTCTATTATTTGAAAAATAAAAATAATATTTCTAAATAAAATAAATAAATAATTACCTATTATTAAATTTAAAAAGTAAGAGTGAAAAAATAAAGAAAAATAACATCTATCAAAACATATAAAAAAAAACAAAAGCTTCTTGACTAACTTCAGGTGTGGACAGAATGAATACGACGATTATTATAGTTAATAATTGTTAAACTAATTTTATTTTTTATTATTTTAATTATGGATATAATTTTTATTTTATTAATTTTATTTTGTATTTTCTTTTTTGACTCCCTGAAGGGGAAATCATTTAGATTTCAAAACGTTGGAGTAAATAAATATTTCATTCATTGTCCGAATGTTTTCGTTGAATTTGCCTTGATTTTTAAAACAACAATTTCAGGGCTGATTTCACTATAAACTCAATTAAAAGCTAAATGATTAAAATTAGTTCAAAGGCTTTGTGATTGGTTATAGTTGAGCAATGAATCATTAACTTTTAACCGTCATTTTTGAAACTGGCTCTTAATATTTTCATTCTACAAAAAGATTGCAAATGTCCTAAAGATAACCTTCAAACAAGTAACAAGTTCGTAAAGACAAAATAGAAAAAAAGATGTTTTGTAAAAGCAAAAAAAAATGTTTTGTAAAAGCAAAAAAGACGTTTCGTAAAATCAAAAAAGAATTTTTACCAACCAGGAAGAGTGTGACACTTCCTGAAGAGTGGAACCCCACGAGGTCCAAAACTATCATCCGATTTGATATGATTAAAAGAGGCACGTACACAAAAACACTTGTCACATAATGATATGTCGCGATTAACTTGATATAATAATATTAAACATCTCCAACCGCACTAGACACGCTGCATTGCGAGTCATGTGGAGGGGGACTACTATTTACAAGACTATTTTGATGGTTTGGTGTGCTGCGAACCAGCAACCACCTTTGCGGCACGCGCGCGAGCCTAGTACTGAAGTCTACACCAACTTCTACCAACTCAATCGTCCGTTCTTTGCAGGACTCGCGTGTGCGTATAGGTTAATATTGCACTATAACTTCCTTCCCATGAACCGGTGTCAATATCAAATATACTCCGTATCGAATTACATTTCTGACAATAAAAATATATATTTCACGTATTTAGAACTTTCCTCCTGTAAATACTGTAATCGTTGGGGTGCATATATTTCTTTCTTAAATTTCATTTTTCAAATATTGTTATAAGCTCATTGATATTTGCTTTCTAAAGCTCAATTAGTATAGTTTTTCACTAATTCACTATTTTTTTTTTATTCAATTCCACTAATCCAATTTATTTGTAATTAATTAATCTAATAATTTATTCTAATCTATATCTATCTTCTATACTCGCTAAATTTGTATTTGTAAATTTCACAAAATATATGGCTTCGAAACTAAATAAAAACAAAAAAATAATTTAGTATATTGGAGGAGAAAACAAAACTAAAAGGTCCCTGTATTTAGTTTTATTGTCCTATTCAGAACTGAAATGAAACTAAAGTTTCGAAGCCAACCCTAAGGATGGCCTCAAAAGTAAATAAAAACATAAACATAATTTAGTTTTGATGCGCAGGAATCGAAACTAAAACGACCTTGAATTATGTTTTCATTCCGTTAACGACACTAAAAGGTATTTAGTTTTGTTGTCATATTCGAAAATAAAATGAAACTAAACATCCCTGCCGGTAAAAAATAAATAGTCATTTTTACTAATATCATCGAATTATTGCAAAAGAATTTTTATCGAAAAATTTGAAAATAATAGAATACCTTCTAAAAAAAGGTTATTAAATTCTCGTGAAGAATTTTATTGAAATTTTAAAAAAACCTAATTAAATTCCTTTGAAGAATTTATTTGAATTTTTTTCTAAACTAATATAGTTTTTTTTTTAAATATTAAATGAAAATTTTGAAAGCAATTGGATTTTATAAAGAAGAATTTTATTAAAATTGTATTAAAAATAATTGAATTCTTGCGAAGAATTTTATTACTATATTTATAAAAATAATTGAATTGTTCCAAAGAATTTATCAAAAATTTTAGAAAATAAATGAATTTTTATGCTAATATTTGAAGATTAAAATTCTTTCGAGAAATTCTATTGAAATTGTTTTGAAAATAATTAAATTTCTGCAAAGAATTCAATTATTTTTCTAAATAATAATATTTTTTTGGAGAATTTAAATTATTATCCATACAATTTAAAAAATTTTCTCTAAAGATTTCAATTATTTTTGAAAATGTTAAAAAAAAATTCTTTACTTGCATTCAATTTTAATATCTTTATACAACTTTAATTTATAAATTCAAAATTTTTTTATAAAGTAAACAAAAAGAAAAGTTGAGATTGACGCACGTACTTTTAGTAAACTTTTTTTTTTTTAAATAATTGAGTTCTTAAACAACTGTCAAAATTATTAAAAAATAATTATTTTAGAAAAGAATTTTAATTAAAAATCTTAGAATATAATTTACTTTTAAATAAGTTACTGTAGCAATTTTTAGAATTAATTCATTTTCAGGTTTCAATTTTGAAATTTTTTGAAAATTTCTATTCATGTAGAAGTTTAATAATATTTAAATGTTTGTTTTTAAACATTTTTAAGCTTCCAAATAATTTTAGTTAAAAATTCTAGAAATTAAGTAAAAGTTGATACAATGACAGTCGTAATTCTTGAAAGCAATAATAAAGTTCCAGAAAGTTTTAAATTATATTTTTTCAAATTTTAACTCCATTTGGAAAATATATTACGACAAATATTTAAACATTTATTTGAAATTATTCAAGAAGGTTTGAAAAATTGAATTTATTCTTTAAATAGATTTTGAAAAAATTTTAAATACAATTTTTTGAAGTTAATTGAACTCCCGAAGGTAATTAATTTAAAAATTGTCAAAAATTGTAAATTCCGTTCAATTTTATTGAAATAAATTTTATATTTTGAAAAAAATTATCACAATGTTTAGAGAAGAATCGCCTTTTTTAGAAATTCTATTAAAATTGTTTTGAAAATAATTAAATTTATATTAGTTTTTGAAAATAAATAAAATTTATGAAAATTTTTAAAATAATATTTGAATTCATCCGAGGAATTTAATTAAAGATGTTTTGAAAATAATTGAATTGCTGCAAAGAATTTTACTATTCATAAAATTCATTGAATTTTTGCGTAGAATTTCACTATATTTGAAAGAAGAATTTAATTATTTCGAAAGATTTATTAGAATTTTAGAAAAAATTGATATTTTTCGAAGTGTTTTAAAAATATTCCTAAAAATTCATCTCTTCCGAGGAATTCAATTAAAATGGTTTTAAAAATAATTAAATTTTTGTAAAGATTAAACTACTTAAAAAAATAATTGAATTGTTTAGAAGGATTTTGATAAATAATAATATTAATCGGAAGAATTATAGATTATTTTTAACAAGCAATTTTTTTTAGAAAGATCTTTCAATTTTTTCAATTTTTTTATTTAATATTTAATCTACGAAAAAATTCAATCATTCTCATAAACAATAAAAATTTCCCAGGAATTCAATTATTTACAAATTTTTTTTTTTAATTTCTTCACTTCAATTATTTTCCAAAATAATAATAAAACTCATCGCAAAATTTCAATTATTCTTAATACAATTTTATTCGAATTGTTCGAAAAATGTAAATTATCCTTAAAAATTTTATTAAAATCGTCATTAATTGAAAAATTTGTTGGTAAAATTCTTTATGGGAATTATAATCTAAGAAACATTCAATAATTCAAGAAATTATTTATTTTTGTACTTAAATAATTGAATTCAATTAAAAATTGATTAAAAAAGAAATTCTAAAGTTAACTAAATTTTTCAATTTACATATTTAAGTAATAATTAAAAATAAAGGATTTGTAGAAGAATTTTAGTTGAAACCCTAAAAAATACAATTTTTAAGAAGCTACAGTAAGGGATTTGAGAAATTCAATTATTATTTTCAAAACTAATAAAATTTTTTATGAAAACTTATAAAAATTCTCATCAAAATTGCAATTATTTTTTAATTAAAAAAGTTGCTCTCCAAAATTAAAATATTTCATTAAAATTCTTGGCAAAATTCAAATTATTTTCAAAAATTTTCCTCAATTCAATGATTTCTATATTTAATGAAAAAATGTAATCAAAATTTAATTTAAAATTTGATAAAATTCTAAGCATTTAATTATTTTTATAAATAATAGAAATTTTATTGGAATTCAATTATTTACAAATATTTTTTATTATAAATTTATTTGCAATAACTCAATTATTTTTAAAAATAATAAAACTCATTGCAGAATTTCAATTATTTTTATTTCAATTTTAAACGAATTTTTTTTTAAAAATGTAATTATTTTTAAAACTTTTATTAAAATGCGTCAAAAGAATTTCTTTATTTAAAAATTTGTTGGCAAAATTCTTTACAAGAATATAATTTTAAGAAACATTTAATTATTCAATAATTATTTCTTCTTAAATGTTCCAATTCTCGAGAGAAATTTTCTAATAATTGTTTTAAAAATTAGTTTCAGTTAATACTTAAAAGTTTTAAAGGTTAAAACAAAACAGAACTTTAAGTCTTAAAAATAATTGAAATTCTGCAATGAGTTTTATTATTTTTAAAACTTTAAGTCTCTAACTTTAAGTCTTGTTGGTTAAAATTTCTATTTTTTATATTTTTAACAAACAATGCTGTAGAATTTATTCCTTTGAAAAAGTTTAATTGAATTTTTTTTTAAATTATTTGAAGTTTTTATAAAAATGCTTTATGGTATTTCTCTTACTTTTATACTTCAGAAAATCAATTTTGAAAAAAAATATTTTTCTAATTTCGACTAAATGTAGAGTTCTAAAATTTTTTCAGGCAGAAGTTATATTTTTAAAAAATTTCAAGAATATTTTATTAAAATCGATTTTTTCCAAGTATAAAAATAAGAGAAACACCTTAAAGTCCTACGTTTATTTCTTTACATGAAACAATTCAAAATTTATAGTTTTAAGTAAAATGTTATTTTATTTCATATTAAAAAAAATCTGCTCTCAGCCATTAAAACACATTTTACACAAATTTTATTATTAAAAAATAATAATACTGTTTATTACGACATATATGATACTGGATATTAAAGACACATTTTTGGTAAATAAAATTTTCAATTCTCTCATACAATAACACAATATTGTACAATTTTCTAGAAGATACATATTTTGGAAAATATTTCAAATTATTTTTAAAGAAACACAAAACTTTACGAAGAAAAAATAAAAAAAATGCCATGAAACTTAAAGAGATTTTGCCTTTATTTTCAAGACTTGTCAAAAATGCTTAACTTATAAAAAATATGCAAATATTCGGTAAGAAAAAGTATGAAAATACAGATGTCTTTTTTTATAAGCCAGCTTTTGTTAAAATATTGTTTACAGTTATGGATTCGATTCCCTGTACTCCAAGGATGCGTTGCGCATGTTTGCCAAAAACAATAACGCTTAATAATATTAACTGATGACGAAAATCTTTGTCGAACTCTATATTGAAAACCCAGTAGGTCGCTAATAGTAAGAGAATAGTTTCTATTGGCTTCTCGACAAAAAGTGGCTCATCATCGACATAACATCTTATGTTCTCAGTATTGTTCTCGAAGATGACAATGTAAGGAGCTTTACTTGTTAATGGATCAGCGGAAATAGTCTCCTTATCCGATTCCTAAGCAAAAGTTAAAAGGAAAGTTACCAATAGTTTTCAAATTCGGCACAAAATTATAAAAACTTTTGATATTTTAATTTTTGTAAACTTGGTATTAAAAAATATAGATAAATATTTTTCTCTTGTTCCATTAAATACCTTAAGGATTTCGACGATTTTCCTACGGGTGGATTTCTTCTTCCCAGCAGCAAAGAAGCAATCGATTTTTTTCAGAAACTTAATACCCATATTGGAGTCGTCATTATCTTTTGGAAGGATTGCTAACAATTTTGGCAGAGCATTTACCAAATTTTGTTTCATTAAACTTTCAGACAAATTGACTATTTGGCCGAATTCCCAAAGAAGCTATGGAAAAATTGAATTTTTTAAAAATAAAACTATGAAACGTTTACACTATTATAGAATTAATTATTGTTTTACTCACAAATTGAGTTTCCAATAAAATTGGATATTTTTTCAGCATTAGCTTTGCCGTTCCAGTTTTCGCCTCACGCGCTCTTTGTTTTCGTGTTTTGTCAAGTAACTTCTTCATTTTACCAATATCAATGGGATTTTTTCCGGATTCTTTTGCCAATACCTCCAAAATCATATCTAATGTTTGCTCCTCAGAGTCGCTCGAATTTTCATTCATATTTTTACTCTCATTTGTATTAGTTCCTGGTTTTGATCGTCTCCTCTTATTCTTAAAATAATTTTTTAGACGCATTTCCAATCTTCTCTGAAAATAAATTTGGAAAATATTTATTAATACGCAGTTTTCTCAATAATTAATTTTTGTTCTTATGTGCATTTATTCGAGTTGAGAATCGACTTTAAGACGCAAAAAATAAGAAACTTTAGTGGAATAAAAGAACAAAAGAAAAGTAAAAAAAGTTGTTTATTTAAATACTTTTTATTTCTTTATTCACAAGGAAATAAAATTTAACAAAGTTCAACTACTAAAATTTTATAATTCCTAAAAATTAAAAGTATATAAGAAATTATTTTCTACAATTTTTAACTAAATTTCATCTCTAAATCAATTATCTTTATGAATTTTTAATCATTTTTTGCAATTTCTTCGAAAATTTAATTATTTAAATACAAAAAATATAATTTTTGTAATAATTTAATTCGTCAATTTGTTTTTCAAAGGTATTTAATTAAGGTAAATATTGTCAAAAATTTTAATAAAGAAATTCTTAAAATTAGTTTTTTAAAAAATAATTTAAATAATTTTTTTAAATACACAAAGTTTAATAATTGAATATAATTAAAAAATCTCCAAAAAATTGAAATTTGCTAAAATCTATTTGAAAATAATTTAAATTTCGTAAAACCTTTGAAAAATAATCTAAAATTTGACAAATTCTTTTTAAAATAAATGACTTTTTAAAAATACAAAAAAATTAATCAAATTTTTCCAAGAATTTCAATTATAAATGATTTCTAAATAATTCTAAAATAAAAAATTTTAATTTACTTTATTCGAAGGTATTTGAATCTTAAAAATTTACGACAAAAACGATTAGTCTTCTATAAATATTATAACGTCATTTTTCGAAAATAATGGAATTTTTGTATTTTTAAACAAAAATTTTTTTTTTGAAGAACTTCAATTGAAAATTTTTAATATATGGCGATTTTCTCCAAAATATAGAAAATAATTCTGGAAAGTTTTAATTTTTTACTTAGTGTGTAAATTTGATTTTTCTGAAATATTGAAAATAATCGAATTAAAAAAAAATTAGAACATACTTCAGAAAATTACTTTTTTCGAAAACTATTTTGAATCTTATTTTTCAAAACCTATTTTTTGTTAATTTTCAATTTCATTTCTATTGAATTTACACTTGAAGAGTATTTATTAAAATTTTTGCGAGAATTTAATATTATTTCGAAAATTTTCAATTAAAATTCTTTAAAAGTCAATTTTGAAAAATTGTAATAAAATACTTGAACAGATGATTTAGTCTGAATTAAATTTTACAGAATTTCAATTTTTCAAAATCTTTTTAATTGTAATAATTAAAAAATTAATTAGAAAACTCTTTAAAAAATAAATTTTCAAAGATTTGTCTATTATTCTTTTTTCTACTAATAAAAATCGAAATAAGTTGCATTTTATACTGAAAATATAGTAAATTCTCACACAATTTGGAAGAAAATTCGAAAAATTCGCAATTTTTATATAAAAATCTATCAAAGTTCTGGCATTATTTGAAAATAGTCTAAAAAAGGCGTAAAATTCATAATATCCAAGGCCTGAAATTTACGATTAGAATTCTTGAAAAGTAATTTCTTAAAAATTGTAATAAAATTCCAGAAAAAATCAATTATTTAATTACAATTAAATTTTATAAAATTTCAATTATTCAAAAACTTTAATTGTATAAATTAATTGTATTTTTTTATTCTTTTCGAAAATTCAATTAGAAAAATTATTCAAAAATAATTTTTAAAAAGATTCGTCTATTGTCATGTTTCATAGTATAAAAATCGAAATAAGTTGCATTTTATACTAAAAAAATGGGATATTTTGTTGCAATATTTGGAAGAGAAGTCGAAAAAGTTGTAATTTTTGAAAATAAAGTCGAAAAAAATCACAATAACCGAGGCCAGCTTTTTTTAAAGCAACTTACGTGAGGTATTCCGTTTTTTCCCTGAAGACCTGGAAATCTATTGCTTGCGACAATTGCTGCTTGAAGAATGTCACATGAAGTGGTTCTTCTAGCGTCAATTAGTTTAGTAGCAATAACTCTAACGATTCTACAATATTTAACCTTTTCGATTTCTTTGCTTTGGAATACTTCTCCCATTATGTCATCATGATAATCGTCATTCAAATCGTAGGGAATTATATCCTCAATGTTCACCTGTTAATAAAGAAAAAAAATTAAATCTTCACAAAAAAAATATTTTCACTAACAAAAATAATATGTACTTCTTTACACGCTAACTCGATAATTATAAATAATATAGTAAACTTATAACAATTTATAAGAAATTAAGAAACATTTCCATTTTTTGAAACGTTTACCAAGCTTTTTTAGTATTTACAGTACAAAGAAAACGGAGTATTTTTAAAAAATTTTTTTGCTTAAAATTGTCTCCCTAACGATAAATTTAAAGTCACTGTAAACTTACAAATAAAATAAATAATAAATAAATAATAAAAATGGATAAATAAAATAAATAAGATATTATTTAATTTCTTATTTATATAATAGGATAAATTTAAATTTAAATAAGTTTAATTGATTTACCATTTGTTGTGAGCTTTCTTCTGGAAAACTGGAATGATCAATCTCATAATGTTCTGTAATAATAAAATAATTATTTATAAAAAATTATTCTTTGAAAGGAATCAATTTTTAAATTTTCAAGAAGATTACATTACCTTCTTCGGATTTTATTGACGGGTTTGATTGATAATCATTTTGAGTATCAGCTGATGTACTCTCATCTTTTTCTTCCTCAGTTTTTTCTTCTTCTTCTTCTTCTTCTTGTTTTGGATTTTCGAAAAAAATTATTTCCACTTCCGCCTGTCGAATATCCTTCGCAGAGATGTTCAAATTTGAACGAGAATTATCATTGGATGTGTTCTGCTCTTCTAAAATGTTTACTTTCCTTAATTCATTTATTTATTTTTATTAAATAGAAATTTTATTTTTCTAGTCCCGATCAAGGAAACGGTTATAATTTTTTCTCCATAAAAATCGTGAAATAAATTAAGTTTTTCCTTCATAAAAATCGTTAAATAAATTACATTTTTTCTATAAAAATCGTTATAAATTAAATTTTTCCTACATAAAAATCGTTAAATAAATTAAATTTTTTCTACATAAGAATTGTTAAATAAATTAAATTTTTTTCTACATAAAAATCGTTAAATAATGTTTATTTTTTCTACATAAAAATCGTTTAATAAATTAAATTTTTTGTACTTTTCATGTACAAATACGAAATGCTGGAAATTAAAATCTTGAATCCACTTTTAATTTAAGGGAAGAATTTTGAGTTTCAATTTTATAGATTACGTGTTAAAATTACCTATTTTTCGGTGCTTCGTTGGGTAACAACCACAATAGGCACAATTCATTGTAGAAGCAACACCCGCTTGCAAGACATACTCGTCGCATTCGCCGCAAGAGCAGCTACCGCGTTTAACGCCTCGGCAGTCGATGTTTGACATCATTTTGTTTTCTTAATAGAGAATATTTCATTAGAACGAAAGTTATTGAATAAAACAAACATTAAGTGCCACCAGTGTCACTGAATAATAAATAATACCCCACGGTACTTTTTTCCCCGTTTATTTCTTTTTTACGTAACGTTCGAGCTTTTTTGAAAGAACTAAAATTTGCAGTGGAAATAATTTAAATTTCACTAAGTGTTAAGGTTTAATTCCTTACAAGCAATATATTCAGTAAAAGATGCTTTTAATGTTAAATAAAGGAAAATAGATCTTTCATAAAGCGCATGAAGGGAAAAGAGCGAAAACAACCGTAAACATAACCTAAAATTCGAGGAGCTAATGTCCCTTTAAACATTAGAATGTCACACGTATTATTTGTGAGATAAACGTGGTAATATAATACTTACGAGATTCGTTACTTTTCTCTTTTTGTTTTTATTATTCTGCCGACACGAATTCAAAAAGGTGAAAACTATCTGAATGACAACAGATTTCAATACCTTCAATACGAATCATATCACGAACATTCGGAACAACTATGAGCAAGGATGGCGTAAAATGAGCTGCGCCGGAAATTAATTTAGACTTTGCGCACACTTGTCTGCAACATCACTTGGATTGGAAGCAGAAATTTGAACCTTTATTTAAAATCCCTTGTAATAAACATTTTAAAGTAAAAAAATGCGAGCTTAAAATATTTTTATTTTTAGAGAAACAAATTAAAAATATTCATTCATTATTATGTAATAATCTAATAATTTTTATACTTACACAGAGAAAATGTGTTAAATTTGTTGAGTGTAGTTTTCAGTTTGGTGTTATTTTAACACAATTCTAGTATTCCCAATACAAAATGAGTGTTAATTTATCTCAAGCTTTATAAGTTTTCGTAAAAAATTTTATTAGTTTTTAAAATAATTGAATTTCTCAAATCACTTACTGCGGCTTCTTAAAAATTTAATTTTTTAGTGTTTCAACTAAAATTCATCTACAAATCCCTTATTTTTAATTATTAATAATTAAATATGTAAATTAAAAAATTTAGTTAATTTTAGAATTTCTTTTTTAATCAATTTTTAATAGAATTCAATTATTTAAGTACAAAAATAAATAATTTCTTGAATTATTCAATGTTTCTTAGAATATAATTCTCATGAAGAATTTTATCAATAAATTTTTCAATTGATTACGAATTTCAATAAAAATTTTAAGGATAATTACATTTTTCGAATAATTCCATTAAAATTGTATTAAGAATAATTGAAATTTTGCAATGAGTTTCATTAATATTTGGAAAAATAATTGAAGTAAAGAAATTTTGCCAAGAATTTTATTAAATTTTTTAAAAATACTTGAATTTCAGAGAAGTTTTTTTAAAAAATTTAATGGAAATTTTGACTTGGGTTTAAAAAAATTGTTTAATATAATAATTTAGCTAAGAATTTTTCAAAAAATTTTGAAAAGAATTAAATTTTGGAGATGAATTTTATGTTATAATTGAAATTTTGATGAGAATTTATTTTAATTCTGAAACAAATAATTGAAGGTTTTATTTTTTTAAAATTTGGAATTTCTGCAATAATTTGCAATTTTTCCAAATTAAAATTGTTTTTTTTAGTATTTTTTTGAAATAAATGTATTACAAATATATAAAATAAATAATTCTTGGATTGTGAAATAATTTTTAGAGTGAATCAGAATATATTATAAAGTCAGCAAATAGGAACACAATTAAGGAAAATGTTGCAAAAAGAAAAAAACATTTTAATTTTAATAGTACTTTAACTTTTAATTACGATTTTGATATCTTATAGAGAATACAATTCGTTCTTGAATTTTTGTTCTACATTTAAAAACGTTGCAGAACTATTAAACTCGAATAAGTACGCTTTTTTTAAATGCAAATCTAATTACAATTTTTAGACATTTAGAAAAAAAAAATTGAAAGACAAAAAATCGAAAGTCCCAAATAAGGATCAATGTCGAAAACCGGGAAAAATTCATAAATTTTGTATATAAATATAATAAAGAAATAATAATAATAATAATAATAATAATAATATAATATAAATATATCATAATGAATCTTAATACATAGTTTAATATTTGGCGTCAATCACTTTTTTAAAACTTACAATCTATACATAATGCCGTGTACTTGCAAAAGAAAATATCGATAATTTTCAATAATAAAAAAAAGGATCGATATTTTACCTGATAATAATCAATACTGTTTTGAAAAACTATCGCCAAATTTATCTTTCAACGCAATAATTTTCCAAGCACCCCTAAAGTCCAGGTCGCACTAATTTTTTTTTTTAAATTTTCATTTATCCGCCGGTAACAAAAATACTATATATATTTACTTTTTAAAAAAAAGTGTATAATAACGTGAAAAAACAAATCCTTAAAAAACGGATATTAATAAATTTTTTTTTTATACAATTTGTGATTAATTTACAATTCAAAACACGTGTTTTCATTTACATTTGGATTTTTATAACGAAAAAAGTGTCTAACAATCTTAGAAATATTTTTAAGACCTGTCTCGTTATCGAATATTTATATTTACAACATTTAAGAATTAATAGTATTTCTCTTAAAAAATACGAGAATTGGCGCGCGTTAAATTATCTTGAGACGGAATACGAGTGACGGGGGAAAATGGAAATTTTTCTATAAAAATTCGCAATAAGTGAAATTCTTCTACAAAAATAAATTTCTCAAATATACTACATTGTACACAGTCGACTGTATTTTTTTTCTCTTTCATTCTTTCTTGAACAATTCAACTTCTTAAGGCTTCATTTTTCATATTAGTTTGATTATGTCTCTTTCTTCTCTTTTTCTGTTTTAATAATGCTCTATTTTAATATTGCTCCTATAACTTTGTATAAAAATATGTTCTCTTTTCTATTAACTCTGAATTCTCATTTTTTTTTGAGCAAACATACAACAATCTCTTTTTTTCAAACTCTGTACTATTCTTTTCTTTTTATTTCCATTGTCCACCGTGACTCAACAAAATAATCCAGCGTCCAATATTTATAATCTCTAGTTTTGCGCTACGCGCCTAATTAATTCAATTAATTACGTAAGTGGCTCATGATTATTCGTTAAAAATATTTTCTCTTCTTCTCAATTTCAAAATTATTTTTAGTGATTAAAAGATTTTTAGTGCTTAAAATTTGTTTATAACTTTATTTAGCAAATGTTATAATATTTAGCGAAATGTGTTTCACTAAATATTAGTTTATTTAGTCAAATGCATATTTTTTTTTAATAAAAATTTTTTTTTTCCAATTTTTAATCCCCGATTGTTTTTTTTTTCATTTTTAGTTTTAAAAAAGCAACAGATAAATTAATTGCGAAACTTACTTAAAATTTACATTTACTAAGAACGAAAAAATACTGTTTTGGAATGGAAAAATTTATATCTTTTTGTTACTTATAAATAATATTACTAATATAATATTAAAATTAATATAATTTAGATTTCCATTTTCTATCCTAGTCTTTAAATTTAACAAAGTAGAAGAAAAATGCAAAAATGAACTCTTTCGAATTTTCCTCGATTTAAAAATATTAAAATTTTTCTTATTTTATGAAAAATTAATAACAATTTTACATTTTTTTTAATCCCTAATTTTATTCCTTATTTTTTTATTTTTTTTTACTTAATTTACCACTAATTTTTGTCCTTTCGAAATTTTTTTACATTTAAATTTTTACTTTCTCTAAAGTTTCGTTAATAAATATTTTTTATATTTGTACTCATTTCCATTATATAATTTCGTTTTGTAATTATTATTTATTTAATTTTTACCGTTTCGAAGTCATTCTTAAGTTACAAAGGTTCGAATGAACGAAATATTTTTCTTCGTTTACTAAAATAATGAAATTAATTAAATAAATTAAATTAATTTTTTGAAAATATATCGAAACACTAAAAACTGTAATTGAGAGGAAAAATGTAATATAAAATTAAAACAGTTAATTCATTTTTAAAATTAATTTCACACATTATGAATAAAATTCAAAGACGAATCGGAGCAAAAGTTAATTCAATTTTAAATTTTCAAAAGAAATTTAAATTTTACACGCATTTTTGTGCAAAAAATATCCAGTTTTCAATTTTTAGTCAATTAATAGTTGTATTTGAATTAAAAATTCAATTATTTTCTGTCAATAAGAATAAGAATTGATTAAGATAATAATTGACAATAAAAATTAAACAAGTATTTCTTATTGAGAAGCTAACAATTTTCATTCAAATGCAATAATTGTCGTTTACGGAAAAAATTTATTTCTTTTCCCTTTTTAACGAAAGGCATTGAAAATTTAAATTCAAAATACAGAAAATTTAATTAAAAAATAGAAAATCTGGAGTTTGATTAACTTTCGATTTTAGTGTCCAATTCTTATTGTAAATTTAACGAAGAAATAAACAAATTTCATTCATTTGAACGTTTTCGAAACATTAGGTACATTTTAATTCGAATTTTCATTATTTTCTAATCTTACATTTATAATACCAGAGAATCCCAATTATTATTTGTAAATAATTTCTTTTCATTGAAGATCAAAAATGGAAATAAGCAAATGTTTCACAGAAAAAAGAAAAAATTGTCTAGTAAAGTTTCAGAAAGATAAAATTTGGTGAATTATTTTACTTTAAAAAAAAAATTGTTCAAAAATGAAAAAAAGGACAAAATTGTCATTTTAATTAGAAAGGGAGATAAAGATTCAATTTAGAGAATAATCATGCGCCTGAGGGTTTTAAATGTGTAATTTCATTTTCACTTTTTACTTTCAATTTCTATTTTTATTTTACTTTAACTTTGATTTTTACTTTAAATTTACTCAAATTTAAACTTTGACTTTCATTTTTACGTTAACTTCTAGTAAAAATCAAAAGCAAAGACAAAATCAAAGTAAAAGGAACGTGAAAAAATTTCCTTTGATTTTTACTTTGACTTTAATTTGCCTCTGTCTTTGCTTTTCATTTTTACTTTCTCTTTGACTTTAACTTTCACTTCGTTTTACACTGTAATTTGGTAAAAGTCGAAGCAAAGAAAATATTTTTAATGAAAATTTGTAAACAAAATATTTTATTGTTTTCGATATGAAAAATATTATTTTCATTCAATCCTTGATCACAAACTATGTGAAAGTGAAAACAAGGGAAAACTAAAAATCAAAGGAGAAATTCGATGTTATAATGAACTTTTGACCTAGTGAGAATAAAATAAATTTCAAACTAGAAGAGTTAGAGTTGAAAGTTAAAATAAACTTTTGACTTTGAATAAAAATCAAAGTCGAAAAGAACTTTTGACTCTGACCTATCAATAGTGAAAGAAATAAAAATCGAAATTAAAGAGAAATTCTCAGTGAAAGTAAAAATGTAAAATTACACAAATAAAACGCAAGTTAGATACAATATCTTATCATCTTACACTCGGCTTAATTCGTTTTTCGTACGCATACAAAAACAAGTCAATTTAAAAAAAAAATGCATTTGGCGTGCCTCGATGACAAAACTTTCCATGGGAAAGTCCTTGTGAATTTCAAATTTCATCTCGAGAGATCAATAAATTAATTTTCGTTTAAAACGCACTCTTAACACTATCAAAAAAAAAATAGTCTCACATTCGCTTCAAGAAATTTTTTTTTCACTTGAAAAGATAAAAAAAAACTTTTTTCAAAAATCACTTTGTTCTTGCTGAATTTATTGCGTTTGAACGATTAACTTTATTCACTTTATTTCTACTCGCTGCCGTTGTTGTTTCAACGACAGATTTACGAATTTTAATTTCCTTCTTCTCACAACTCGTTGTTGTTGTTGTTGCTACGTCCTCTCTTTTCTTCATTAATAAATTTTTTCCCGTGACATTTTTTTGCTTCGTCTCCTCATAGGCCTTTCTCGTCGGTTGTGGTGTATGATATAAACTCAAGCGCTTAGCTTTCGCTAGAACATTCGCCGTTTGTTTATCGTCACGTAATTCATCACTCGAATTGTACTTTCTCGTTGAGGACTTTGATCTTCCATTATCGTTCGAATCCGACATTCTTTTTGTCGTATACTGTGGCGCACAACTGTATCGCTTTGACCAATTGTCAGAATGATTGTTGACTTTTATTCGTCGTTTGACAGCTTCGTTTTGATCGTTTTTCGAATTTTCGAGAACTCTATTGACTGTCGATGATGATGTTGATGATATGATGCGTTGTTGGACGGGAATTTGTGATCTCGTTTGTCGTGTGGGAATGGTTGGTGATATTTTGCGATTTTTTTCTTTCTCTGAGGATTGCTTGGGATTGGGGAGGTTTTCGTTATTTTTTGGGGTTTGGTGATGGTATTTTTTAATTGACTCGTGTTGAACGTTGGCGAAAGTTTCGCATGTTTCGGTTTCGTTGTCCGAACAGTGAATTGAGGTGAAACCATTTGTTTTGGTGAGTTTGTAGAGATTTTTGCGGGTTATTCGCGCGCGATTGGCAGTGGATTTGGCTGATTTTGGTGTTTCGAAATTGTCAATGGACATTTTTGGAGTGGAATGTATGCTTGTTGGGGTGATTCCGTTTCGTTTGGATAAGGAAGAATTTTTTTCGGGTGTTATGAGGAGTGGTGGCGGTGGCTCCTCGGGGGAATTTAGATTTTCGGGAATGCTATTCAGGGAGGAGGAGATGCTTTGCGATGGTTTGGGAAATTCTTTTCGATGGGAGACTTCCTTTTCGTCGTTGCACTGTTTTTCGAGTATTAAATCCTGCAGAGAGCGAGTGAGATCTTTGAGACAGTCGTTGTTGGGGGGAATTGTGTCTTTGCAATTGCCATTGGAGAAATCGCATTCGTCACGTCCTGCGGACACAATATCGTTCTCGATTTCGCGTTCTAATTCCGCGCTCTTGTGCTTAATGGGCTCAATTTTCGTCCATCTGCTTCGCTGCACATTGTCCGACTCGTCCTTGGTCTGGCGATGCCTTTGCTTCTTGTAGTCGAATTCGAACGTAGCGACTCTTATCGGCTGACGCTGCTGATTCCGGTGTTGCTGCGGTGATTCGAGATTGGTTGCTGCTGCCGTCTGTTCGCCTCCTAGAAAGCTCTGCTGGTGTAGAGAGGCAGAAAAAAAGAAAAGAAAAGCTTTGCTACAGATAAGACAAACCACTACTGAAGCTCTTGCTGTGTCAGGGTGACCTAAATTAATCTCCAACCAATTAATTTTCTGTCTGTTTGCTTAGAGTCATGTGCCAGAACTCAGTACGTGAACCCAAAATATAGAGAGAGAGTCAGGATTCAAGCTCAGTGCGTGTTCACAAGCAATTATTATTTTTCAAAGAATTGACAAATTGTGTGATAGAATAGCGTTAGATTGCCGGATATTTTTCCTCCCCCAAAGAGAATAAGTAGTGAAAAGAAAGTGTGAAAGAAATAATACCAAAGGAGAACTACACAGATTCCCAATTAATCCCACAAGTTAATAGTGTAATTGTAAAAGCTCTTGATTGTTTAGGACATTAACAATTCTGAAAAAAAGAACATAAGAAAATTGTTTTGAAAACATATTCCAAAATCTAAGTAGTGAATGAATTTTAATTGTAAATAATTAACTATAATGAAAAATCATGAATAAAGAAAGAAAAATAAATTAACAGAAGAGAATTTTCATAGTAAGAAAAGGGACTTGAGATTCTTTCGTCAGCTGACAATCAAGACTTTAGGATAATATTTACTGATTAATTAATATAACATATAACCATATTACGAGAGATGCAAAATTCGTCAGTTTTAATACAGAAAAAAGTTTTCTTTTCAATAATAAGAATTTTTCGCCTCATATTAAAGTAACTTTCCAGTATTTGTAAATTAAAATTATTTTCTATTTCTTTCTACATTTACAAGCGAATTAAATGTTTCTAGAAAGTAGAAGAAATTATTTTCCAAAAATATTCATTTAAAATTGAATTCTTTAATGAAATATTATTAAAATTCTAGTAAAAACTACAAATTTAATTGAAAAAGATTGAATTTTTGCAAAGATTTTACTATTATAAAATGAATTAAATTGTTTCGAAAGATTTATTACAATTTGAAAAAATAATAAATTTAAAACATCTCGTTTCGCGCGTAACATTTGCTAGTTATTAATAATTAGTAACTTTGTTCCCTTCTTATAAATCATTTGAAATAAATAAAAAAAAATTCCCCTGGCGTTAATATGAGGCGAAAATCTAAATTATGAAATGAAAAATTTGTATGAATTTTAAAACTAAATAAATTCTACATCTTCTTCTCTCCTTCTAAAATCAATCGTTTAACCATTTAAAATAAAATAAAATGCCCTTAACTTACATCATTGTCAATGATTTAAAGAAACTTTTAAAGAATTTCAAAGGCATCCAAGAAAATGAACTAATAATTCCGGGACTCCAGTTTGCTAAAACCATAATAAAATTTCTTTCTAAATAACCAAAAATGAAATAAAAATTATATAAAGATAAAAAATAATCTCTTTTCTAATTATTAATAAAGTAAAAATTTTATCTAAAAAATTAATAAACTTTTTTCTTTAAAAATCCTTGATTGCCTTGAATTTAAAGACAAATGATTATTATACATGTATATAAATATTATCTTTAGGAAAAAGCCTAAGACCAAAAAATAAATTATAATATAATTAATATAAATAGCCCACAACCTTAAGCTTTATATTTAGTAAAAAAAGAACGTTATTTTTAGTTTACTTAAAGCAATGCTAAATAACTATTTAAAGAATGTTTAAAACAACAAAAGTAAAAAAATACAATTACAAAAAAAAATTTTTTAAATTTAAAAAAATATTAAAATTATAATTATTTCAGAAATTTTTTGAAAATTCACTATAGAGTTGAAAAATTATCGTAATAATAAATATAATAATAATAAGAAAACAAATAATAACAAAACATGACAACAATAAATAACATATTTAACAAAATATTAATAATAACAACCAAAATATTATATAAATCTTGATCGCAATAATTCATTTAAAATTCAAATCACTATAACTAATTATTAATTGAGAGAAAAGATGAAACATTAACCGACTATAATTAACTATTTAGAGAATAATTTAAATCACTATGATTATTCATTTAGAGAGTACTCTCAGTCATTAACTAAAATTCTAATTATTATGAATCCTTTCCCTAGAAATAACTCTGAAAATCCCTCTAGGAAAAGAGAAAGCTCAGAGATTTAATTTGAATTAATCAGCCGCATGAAATTTGCCTTTTTTTAAATTCATTCTCCGTACCAAGTTGGAACATGCGAATAGATAAGAAAGGGTTTTCTATTTTATATAAACAATATTATTATTATTATTCTGGTAGCAAGAAAAAAAAGTTACCATAAGCCACGGATGATCGAGAACATCTTCAGCGCTGAATCTCAATTCGGGTTGTGCTTGTAGCATATTTGAAATTAACATTTTCGCCGAATCGGAAATATTGTCCCAATAAGGCGATGTAAATTCGTATTGTCCACTTAATATTCTTTCGAATAATTCCTCTTGCTCGTTGTCAGGTGAGACGAAAGGCGGAAATCCACAGAGTAGAATGTATAATATTACTCCCGCTGCCCACACGTCAATCTATAATCACCAAATTTATGTTTATTTCTTTCCTTTCGTTTGCCGTAAATAATAATTATTTTTATTGAAAAAATATGGAATAAGCAAGTTTCGTGAATATCTTCAATTGCAAAATTATTCGAAGCATCAATATTTTAAAAAATGAATATTTAATTATTCACAGTAATATCTTTTTAAATAATTTTATAGTCAAATATAAAAAAAATCACTTAAGTACAAAATTAATCACAACTGTT
Source organism: Leptopilina myrica (nomen nudum) (assembly GCA_032872475.1). Taxonomy (NCBI): domain Eukaryota; kingdom Metazoa; phylum Arthropoda; class Insecta; order Hymenoptera; family Figitidae; genus Leptopilina; species Leptopilina myrica (nomen nudum). The sequence goes on from CM065467.1 coordinate 1,664,868, forward strand.
CATATTTTTTAAATGTTAATAAAATTTCACGAAAGAATACAATAATTTTCTAAAATTTTAATAACTTCTGCTAAACAATTCAATTATTTTTTTAAGTAGTAAAATCTTTACAAAAATTCAATTATTTTTAAAATAATCTTAATTTTTAGGAATATTTTTAACACACTTCCAAAAAATTCAATGTTTACCAAAATTTTAATAAATCCTGCGAAATAATTAAATTATTCTTATAAATATAGTAAAATTCTTCGCAACAATTTAATTAATTTCATAAATAGTATAATTCTTTGCAGAAATTCAATTATTTTCAAAACAATTTTAATTAAATTCCTCGGATGAATTCAAATATTATTTTAAATATTTTCATAAATTTTACTTATTTCCTAAAATTTTAATAAATTCTTTGAAACAATTCAATTATTTTTATAAATACTACAATTCTTTGAAGGAATTAAATTATTTTTAATACAATTTAAATAAAATTACACGAAAGAATTTAATTATTTTCAAAAATTTCCATAAAATTATATTTTCAACAAGAATTTTAAATTCTTTAAAAATAATTCAGTTACTTTCAAAATATTTATAAAAACGAAAAAAAAATTATTAGTTTCAATTATTTCTATAAAATTTTTCATACCAATTTAATTATTTCTCAAAATTTTAATAAATTCTTCGAAACATTTCCATTATTTTTATAAATAATAAAATTCTTTGCAATAATTCATTATTTTCAAAACAATTTTAATTGAATTTCTTGAAAGAATTTTAATCTTCAAATATTAACATGAAATTAATTTATTTTCTAAAATTTTAACTAATTCTTCGGAACAATTCAATTATTTTTATAAATAGTAATAAAATTTTTCACAAGAATTCAATTAATTTTAATACAATTTTAATGAAATTCTTCTTTATAAAATCCAATTGCTTTGAAAATTTTCGATTTAAATTTCTAAAGAAACTCCATTAGTTTAAAAAAATTCAGAGAAAGTCTTCTAAAGAATGTAATTAGAATTTTTAAAAATTTTAATAAATTCTTCGGAACAATTCAATTATTTTTATAAATAGTAATAAAATTCTTCGCAAGAATTCAATTATTTTTAATACAATTTTAATAAAGTTTCTCTTCATAAAATCCAATTGTTTTCAAAATTTTCAATTAAAATTTTTAAAGAAAAAAAAAAGTTTAAAAAAAAAATTCAAAGAAATTCTTCAAAAGAATTTAATTAGGATTTTTAAGACTTTTAATTAAATTTCTTCACGAGAATTTAATAACATTTTTAGAAGAAATTCTATTATTATCAAGTTTTTGGATAAAATTCTTTGCAATAATTCGGTATTTACAATACATTATGTTTAAAATTGAAAATATTTGAAAAGAAAAATTATAAAAAAAAGTTAAGAAACCATTTTATGGATTTTCTCCACTAGTTTATATTTTTAACTTTATATCAAATAAAATTGCTCCCCTAGAAGGTATAAATATATAAAAAAGAGTAATTTTTCCCATCATTTTCGATACCTTTAGGCCATATCCCATTTCGGCTAGAATTTCAGGAGCAACATAAGTTGGAGTGCCGCACACTGTGAATAATGGTTCAACAACAACTTGAGCAAGTCCAAAGTCAGCTAATTTCAGACATCGGACTCTACTTCCATCCATTTCAACTAAAAGATTTTCTGGTTTCACGTCTCGATGCACAATATGATGAGAGTGCAAATAAGCTAGAGCTGATGTCAAGTGTCCTATCATAATGCTCGCTTCGGTTTCTGAAAATTTCGTCGCCGCTGCTATGGCGTCAAATAAGTCTCCGCCCTGAAAAATAATACATATTTATTACAACTTCAACCTTTTGACTCTAAAATGGTAGAGAAAGAAGAGAAAAAAATCAAGAAATTATTGATAAAAACAATTTAGAAAAATAGTTTTCGATCTTTTACCTTCACTAGTTCCATAACTAAAAACAATTGATCCGTTGTTTCTTGTTCAGCAATTAAACTAATAATATTCGGATGACAGACTTGTCGCAAAATTGCCACTTCACTCGCCAACATTGTTTCTTTTCCCTGACATTTGTACTTGTCCACTATTTTAATCGCATATTCGGCTCCTGTTGCTCTGTGAAATAAAAAATGATTATTTACTCTTCTGTATTTATTACTATTTTTGTGAATTAAAAATCTAATTTTTTCGATTTGATCAGTTCACGTGGAAATGCTCAATAAGCAAAACAGTAATAATATAATTGCTCTTTTTATTGCTTTATTGTTATTATTTTACACTGTGATAAAAAATTTAAAAATAAAATCAACTTTTAAATCACTAAAGAAGAAAATTAGAAAAATGCAAGCAAATAGAAATGAGTTTTGACAGTTTAAATAGTTTTAAGTTTCAACTTTCCCTCTATTATTAAATAATAAAAATTTTTATAAATAATAAAAAAATGTATTCTCCAGTAAAAGATAATTGAGTTTAAGGAAATATTTTTAATTACCATGGAGAGGTATATAACTACATGAGAGGTAGTAAAATCCAATACTTATTTTTGGATATTTAAAATTTTTTTAAAGACTTGTTTTTAAATTTCGAAAAGTTTGATTCTCTCTATATAATTACACAATATTGATTGTAGTAAAAATAGAAATATATTTTAACGATTTCTTATTTTACTCCGCTTCTATGAGTGAAATATTTCATTTTCTCACTTTTGCACATGTATCCAGAACTATTGATTTTCGTTTTTAGCAGCAGATGTTTGCTGTCATGTCTGTTTGCTCAATGTTATTTACATTTCGTGATTTGTAAAATAATTTAATTCTTGTATTTTTTTTTTTATGTTTCAATTTAATTTATTGTATAGGCAGTAGAGAATTAGAAATATTAACAGTATTTACTGTTTTAAATTATCAAATTATGTTAAAATTTATAAATATTTAATTTGTGTGAAATAAACTTTATGATAAATAATATAATTTATGTTTGTAGAATTTATCAGTATGAAATTTGTGACAAAAAGCAAGTATGTCAAATGATAATTATGATAATGAACATTTATGTCGAATGATAAAATTAAACGAGGTAAATGGTATATACCTAATGCAATTTATATTAATTATTTTAACAATAGTTATTATTATTATTATTATTATTATTTGGATAGTAATAATTATTTCATTATTTAAATCGAAAATATTATAATTTAGAGACATTATATTTAAATTCATATCTCCGACAAAAATTAAAGGATTTTAATTTTTACACAGTGAATTTTGAAGCACTTTTTGCTGCGTATATAATAATTCTATTTTGTCAATAAATAAATAAAAATAGTAATTATTTTTCATTAAGTATCGTCGAAATTTTAGATTCAAAAACAAAAATTTATTTCCATAAAGTTTTAAATGTTCCAATGAAAAAAACATTCTTTCGATTCCAATAGTTTCAAATAACTTTTAGTTTGGTTAAGAATGAATTATTTTAGTATAAAAAATAATTTGTTGAGAATAAATATAATTATTACAAATTTACAGGAATTAAAATTTTCAAAATTTTCAATTTGAAAACCTTTAGAAATTTAATTATTTCTAAAAATTCTTACTACATCGCTTGTAATATTCAGTTTTATTATTTTCTAAAATTATACCTTCAATTAATGTTTAAATCAATTCTTATTAGAAAATTCTTCGGGAATTTAATTGTTTAAATATAAAAATAAATAATAATTCGGAGAATAATTGAATTCTCATAAAAAATTGTTTAACATTTTTTTTAATACTTCAATTCATTGGAAGAAATTTTAATAAAAGTTAAAAAAAATGAATATCTGGAGAAAGACAATTAAAATTGTATCGAAAATAATTAAAATACAGTGAAGAATTTTGTTATTCAGAAAAATAATGTAATAATTATTGAAATTTTTGAAAATAATTGAATTCTTGTCAAGAATTATATTTGATTTTTTTTAAATAATTGAATTTTTGTCAAGAATATTATTGAAATTTTCCAAAAAGAATTCATTTATTTAGAAAATTAGTTTTAACACGATTTTAATCAAATTTATCGATAAATGTAATTATTCATAAAAATTTTACTAAAACTGATCGAAAAAATCCAATTATTAAAAAATTTGTTGATGAAATTATGTAAAAAAAATATTTAATTATTCAATACATTATCTATGTTTTTTTATTTAAATAATTGAATTCTCGTAAAATTTTCTAATAACAATTTAAAAATAAATTTCAGTTAACAGTTATTGTGAATTTTATGAAGATTTTGTTTAATTTTTTTCCAATAATTAAATTGTTTCAAAAAAAAAAAATTTAAGAAAATTTTAGATATTGTAAATAATTCGATTTCTACGAAGAATTCTATTATTTATAAAAATAATTGAAGTCTTACTGAAATTTTTATTACAATGTTTTTAAATAATGGAATTCTAACAATATTTTTTTTATTTATGAAAATAATTAAATTCTTTGCAAGAATTAAAAATAATTCAGTTCCTTTTTAAAAAACTGTGTATCATTGATTTCTTTCGAAAAAAAAATTCATAAAAATTATATTTAAAATGATTAAATTTCTCTGACAATGTTTTTTAATCATGGTAATAATTGATTTTTTGAAGAAAAAAAATTTGTTTAAATAATTGAATTTTTTTTAGAGATTTTATTAAAATGATAAATATTGAAATATTGAAAATTAATTCAAATTCAGAAAAGGATTTTATTATTTTTTTCAATTATTGCATTCAGCAAAGAGTTTTATTCGTTTTTAAAGTAATTAAATAAACAATTGCAAATTTTATCATTATTTTGAAGAAATAAAATATTTATTCTTTTATGTCAACTATTAGCGAATCTAAAGTGGCGAAAATTCTCAAAAAAAGTATTTTTTTTTAGTGTCACAGATCTATAAAAAGTATTGAAATAATAGAAGGTCGTAAAAAAGCAGTAAATAGTGAGTTTTAGTATAGATGAGTGCGAAGCCTGAAAGAAGTAAATAAAATATTGTCGATCATTTGAATGTTCGAAACGTTAGGAACATAAAATATGCCGAGTGAGCATTATTTTAATTGAGAATCATGACGAACAAGAAGATCTATGCCAAAGATGTAATAAATTTGCTTGGGTCAAATTTATTGCCGCCAGATGTTGTCATTTGGATCAAACACTTTCGACTCGGAAAAGCATTGCTGGGAAAAAAAATCTTCACCTGGAACAACTACAAATTTCACTGTATTAGCGAAATTTTTAGTTATTGCAGCGAATATTTTTGCTATTTCAACGAATATTTCCGCTATTTTAGCGAATACTTCAGCTAAAGTATTCGCAAAAATATATTCGATATTATTTTATCGCTGTTCCAGTTAACGGTTTTTTTTCGTGTTGCTAGAAGAGAAATGAGACTTACTATGATCCCCAAGTTTCGAACGTTCAAATGAACGAAATATTTTTTTATTGTCGATATTTTGGATAAATTACTAATCATAAATTTTTTTTACTAAAATGTTATCTTTACAAATTGAGTAATTAATTTTTTAGATAGAGGAGCAAAATAGTTACGCAGTAAAAATTTAATTTTTAGAAGAAATAAATAAATTTCGTTCATTTGAACGTTCGGAACTTTAGGATCGTGACTTACTTATGGACACACTGCCGTACAACTGCAAAGTTACCATCTCCAATAACATGGCCAACAGTGTAATGCAGTCTAAGCGGTTGTGGCAAAATAAGTGACGCAGGACTTGGTGTCCTAACTTGTGGTGCAGTCAATGACTTCTTTCCCGACTTGCGAGGCATTTTTGGCATTGGTCCACTTTGTTTCTTAACAGGCCAAGCGCCTCGTCTAAAACTCTGAACGCATTTAGATTCCTCGAAATCGAGCTCGAAGTCCTCTTGACTAGCCTTCTCCGTGCCATACGCCACGAATATCTCCTCGTCTTCAAAAAATTGATCCAAAGAACTAATCTGCTGACCCGACAGCGAATAGACTTTTCTCACAGCGCCCGAGTCCAATTTCACGGCGTCCGTGATCGCCTCGAGGACATGCTCCAGACTCGGTGCATTCCTTTTGTTCAACAAGAGTCTCACGACCCTCCTTGGCTTGGTGCCATTACGAATCAAGGTGATAATTTTCGCCTTCACGCAGGCAGGTATTGCACTTATTTGTCTGCCGGTACCAGCCGGCGACTGCGGTAAACCAGATAGGGAACTGCCTCTTCTCACCTTCGACGATGAGTACTCGACTTTCTTGAATAATTCACCCTGGCCGGACACGACGTAGCATTTGCCGTCCTCAAGATCGCCAACTGTTGACACTTTCCTCCCGTCCATTGTGTAAATTGCTCGCACTCCACTCGGCAGGGTGACACTCGAGACGAGGGCTCGCGTCAAGTCCGATGCGAGACTGTCAAAACTTCTGTATCTCTCGGGTGTCACTGCCATCACGACGCCCGTGTAGAATTTGTCGCCATTGCGAAAAAAGCGAACGCGCTTTGCTTTTTTCGTCGGTGGTGTTCGCAAGGAATTGAGAGAGTGACGAGAAGTGATGTCCATTAATCTCTCCTCGAGCGAGGCGACGATCGACGACGCGTGGATCTCGCCACTTCCAGAGAGATTGCTGTCTCCTGATGGCGAGGTACATCGTCTGATTGGCTCCTCCGTCATCCTGAATTTTAAAAAATTACAATTAGTTCTCAATTTAAATTATCACACGCACATGCAATTGTTCTTCTCCTTCAGGGTTAATAAAAAAAAATTATTTCTCTTTTTCCCTCATTTTCAGACAAAATTTTCCCTTCTTCAAGATCCTAAAGTTCAATGAACTTTCAAATGAAACGAAATTTATTTATTTCTTCTAAAAATTAAATTTGTATTGTAATTATTTTGCTTCACTATCCAAAAAATTAATTACTGACTTTGTAAACGTAAAATTTCAGTTTTTAAATTTTTTATTATTCGTAAATTATTAAAATATCTTTAATAAAAAATATTCCGTTCATTTGAACGTTCAAAACTTGAGGATCATCCTTTTTCTCTGATCCTAAAGAATATTCTATTATTTTTCTATTATATTCTAATTCACTCACTCTAAAAATGATTAGATTCTCAAAAAAATGTTTTAATTTTATTTACGAATTTCTAAAATTGTTAAATTATTATCGAAAAAATTAATAAATTCTTTTTAAATATTAAATAATAAAAATAAATTTTATATTACATTTATAACAATAACGTTACCGCAACTTCCTCAAAATTATTATGCCCCTAAAGTTCTGAACGTTCAAATCAACGAATCTTTTTTATTACTTTTTTTAATGTTCGAACTTTAGTAGAAAATATTAATTTATAAACTTAAAAAAAAAAATTATTTTCTTAATATTTATATTAATTTTTTTTCAATTGTTACTTAAAGATAATAATTTTGAAAAATATTGAAAAGAAAAAAATTTCGTTCATGCGAATATTCAAAACTTTAGAAACTTAAATTATTTTCATAATTTCAATTTAATTAATATTTTTTACAATGTTTAACTAAAATTCCAATGCAAATAAATTATTTTGGAAAAAGTTCTTTGTTAACTTCCTTTGAAATTTTTATTATTTAAGAAAATAATTGAAAATTTGCGTGGAATTTCATCAAAACAGTAAAAATCGAAAACCATTGAATTGAATCAATTTTTTGAAAATAGGTATGAAAAATTTAATTTTTCCACGATTTTAATTTAAAAACCTTTTCAAAATTCAATTATTTCTAAAAATTCACACTACGTATTTAATTTTCAATTATTGTCTAAAAATTTAACTTAAATTAATATTTTAGTCAAATTTTTATTAGAAAATTCAAGAAGAATTCAATTATTCAAATACAAAAGTAAATAAATGATATTCAATAATTAAATGTTCTTTAAAACTGAATTCTCATAAAGAATTGTATCAATAAATTTTTAAATAATTGAATTCTTTCGACGAATTTTAATCAATTTTTTTTAAGAATAATAAGATTTTTCAGGAAATGCATTAAAAATTGTATTAAAAATAATTGAAATTCTACGATGAATTTTATTATTCATCAAAATAATTTAATGCCCAAAAAGAATTTCATTTTTTAGGAAAATATTTGAATTATTGCGAAGAAATTTATAAAAAAAAATTGTAAAGAATTTAATTCCTGTAAAATTTTAAGTGTAAAAATAATTAAATTCCTGTCAAATTTTATTATTTGTAAAAATAATCAAATGTTTGCGTAAAATTTTATTAATATTTTTTCTATATTTATTTATATTTTTCCAAAGAATTTTATTACTTTTGAAAATAATTGAATTTTTTGCAAAAATTTCGTAACTTCTTCAAAATGTAATTATTTTTAGTGCACTAACTAAAATTCTTCTATATAAATCCACTCATTTTCAAAAATTTTATTCGAATTTCTAATTAAATTCATGAAAAATTGAAATTTTATATAATTTCAAAATTTTCTTTTTTTTTAAATAAGCGGAAATTTTTTAATAAAACATTAACATTTAATTATTTATTTATTTTCTATTATATTATCTCTTCTTTTTTCGCTTTTTTCTCTCATTTCCATTTTCCAATAATACTTCTATCGTTTCCTAAAAAAGAAAAAAAAATTCCCTAAAGTAGCAATTTTTTCTGCTTATCTCAGCTTGAATTGACAAAAAAAAATGAAGTACTGTTGTATTTTCAAGGTCAAAACTTTTATTCAGTGTAAAGAAATTTACAAGAATCATATCCGCCCATTCTTGATACTCAACCGCGCAGGACAGTGTTACGAATAAATATAAAGACTGTAAAATTTTAATTACTATTTTAATAAATAATTTATAATAAAAATACAACAACAAAAATAATTGTAATTATATAATAAGTAAGCAATAAAAAATATTTATGCTAAAATAATAATAAATATTTAATAATGTAATTCTAATTATAATAATAATAATAATAATAATAATAAAAACAATTAATGATTAGTTTAAAAATTTTATTTAATATTTAAATATTTTTATTTTTTTTTAATAAATTGAATTTAAAAAATATCTACGATTTAAAAATAACGCAAAATCAAATTAAGAGACAAATCAGTTTTATATTTTGAATATACTAAACGAATGTCATTAAAAAATGAACTAATTAAGTACCAAGTAATTAGTACTTTTAACAATATAAAAGCTTGCGTAAATAAAACAATAAAAACGCCAATTACTGTCACTTTTAAACAATAATGCTCCGAACAAATATAAACTTTCTATTATAATAACAGAAGTTTTAATTAATAACCGATTTTTCTAAACAATAGTTCTTACTTAGTCATTTACGATAGAAATTAATTAAATGAATTTCAATTTCCTATAAGAGAGTGTTAACATAAAATTAAAAAATTTGTATTTTTTATAATTGAAAATATTTGTTTGTAAAATTAATTTAATTTGGTTATTATTTATTTATTATTATTATATTATTTCATTTTTAATTAAAAATTGTGTAATTAATAAATTTTTTTTTTAATTCAGATGTTTCGAAATTTTTATTCTTTTCTCGATTTTCTGATTGTCAAAAAAAAATAAAATAAAATAAAAATTAATAGTTACTCAAATGTAAATAATTTATTTTTTACATGTAAATAATAACAATTTCTAAACTACAAAATTATTAATTTTGAAGTAATATTATTATAATGAAGTAACTATGTAATTATTTTGTTTTATAAATTTTAAACTATCCTTTTTACTTTCAATTCATTGCAGTTTGTAATTATTTTAATTATTATAATTATTGTAATTGTTCTAATTATTATAAGATTTATTACTGAAAGTCCAATTTGCAAATCAAATACACCTTTCAACTTTTTACATCGAAATTCATAAGATGCTAGTTATATATAGTAATAAAGATACATGTATTCTAAACAAATTATAAAATTTAATTTTTATGACAACTGATCAGCAAATTGAGAAAAGAACAAAAATTTCGAAACATCCGAATTAAAAAGAAAAACCTGAACGGTTAATCTATAGAAAGTATAGTTCTATGAAAATTGAGAAAGAATTAAATCCGTAAAAGGAAAGTTGCTTTCGTGCAAGAAATTGGAGATTTTATGTCTAAAGAGATTGTCGAATGTTAATTAATTTAACCTGCATACCACGATTTACAAAAAAACAATTGGAAAATACTAAAAGTTAAATTTTTATTTCACTAAAATACTCTAATTATATGTATTTTATCATCGCAGAATATAACCGGTGATCCTAACCTATCGAATACCATCGAAATCTCCTCCAATATGTATAATGAGCAATTAAACATTTAACAAATTAAAAAAAAACACACTTTTCCCCTAATAACAAAACTAAACACTCGTTTACACGAAAAATTAAAATTAAAACTTACCTGGCAGACAACCACGAGATCAACGAACTTTTGTTTGGCCTGGAATGAATATAAAGGCGAAAAAGCAGAATCAGAGAATGATTCACCAGCGTTCTGGCATTTTCATTCCAAAATCCGAAGACACAGTAGATATTGAAAATGTTTTTTACACCGAGTCACGCCTCCGTTTAACATTCAAGCACTTTTATTTTTGTTGATGAATTTAAAATTATTTAAAAAAAAAGAACGATAACACCAGACACTGAACGATTGAACGAATCTATAAATACAGAGTTTTTTCTTGTCAAAGCAGTGGCGGAACCGGAAACTTGGAAAATATAAGAGGGGAGGAGGAAGAAGTTGAATTCAAAGAGAATGGCAGGCCTCTTCAGACCGTCCATTTTCCAACTGAAAACTCTTTACAAGTTCTACTTCAACTCATGACGGCAAATCCATTAGTAACAATTGTTTCCCTTTTACTTGTATGTAAAAGTACTCCAAAGAAAGATTGATCGTTTGCCACCTACTGGAACAATTTTCTAACCTCAAAGTAATCTATAAGTTTGTGAAAATTATTTTTCCGTTTTTAATCTATTTTGGTCACACTATCATTATTTTGACAATATTTATCAATATTTTAAAGATTTTAAGCTTCATTGCTTTACAAATATGATAAAAATCGAATTTGAAATTACTTTTTCAATAAGGTTGGTAAGGTAGATTTTTTCTTGGTTTATCAGTTTAGCGACAGATGGCGAAAGGAGTTTAAAAAACAGGAGATTCGAAGTGATTCAATAATGAAATAATAAATATACTGAGAGTATTAATAACCCGTCGGATGGTAAATTAATAGTATACTTTGGGCAGGAAGGGATATTTTTCCGAAAAGAGAATAATTTGGGGGGTTTTAGAATATATGTTAGTCGATACAGTTAGTACGAAAGATTTCAAACCAATACACAAGTCCTCAGTTAGCCGTGATCGTCTAGTGGTTAGGACCCTACGTTGTGGCCGTAGTAACCCAGGTTCGAATCCTGGTCACGGCAATGTCTTCGATGGCATTGTCACGGTTGAGGTATTTTTTTTTTTCTTTAAATAAACGATTTTTATTTTTCCCTATTTTCTATTTCTTTCAACTTTTTTTCTTTTTGGTATTTTCAAATTTTTTCACAATATTTGTTTTGCAAATGTGGGAAAATTGAAATATTTTGAATTCTTTTTCGATAGAGGATTAAAATTGTCATTTATATTTAAATTGAATAAACCGACAGTAACGGTTAAAATTTGGATTAAATTAATATTTCTATTCGCGGAGGTGCGGAGGAAATGACTTTCAATGGAATTTCCTACGTATCATCATCAGGTGACTAAGTCAGTTTGGAATTCAGTGGGTGGGGTGAGGGAGAAAAAGTTTGTTGCTACGCACCTGGTGGCGTGGAGTTGCTATTTGCCGCGGGAAGGGGCACTGGAAACCGATGGCGATGACTGGGGTCAGGTGGGGGACCAGGGGCCACGCTGAAGCGTTCTCCAGGACAGTAGTTCGGTATGTTTGTGCAGTGAGTGCGGGTGGATGTTCATGTTTCAAAATCAAAAAGATACAAACGCGCCTTTAAATAAACCGCAGTGAATTTTTCTCCTGATTTTAAATGTTTTAATGAATACAAGGTGTTGTTCGCAAATAATGTGTTGGAAGTGAGTGGGTGAGAGGAAGTTTGTTTCTTCCCTTTGGTTCTTTTTTTTTTAATTAAATTTCCCACGGATTTCCAGTAGAAGTCCGGCCGGAGAAATGCGGACGCTTTACGTTGTCACAGGTGAGCACTACTCCCCCCTTTTGACCCCCCTCTCGATTCTTCTTGACAACCTCGCGCGTTCTCCATCATACCTGTAATATTCTGTAAATTCCCATCGAGAATTTTTTTCTTTTCCGCAATGTTTATTTAAAAAATGCCAATTTGTATCAACTGAAATATTCTTTCGCCAGTTGAATACATATTGACATTTTTATAGGTTAGTTTTTTTCGTCATGCTTGAAATAAAAAGAGTAATTTTGTTTATTACCTACTTTTGACATTTTCTTTTGTTTACTAAAGAATTTTAGAAGAACAATAAATACCCAGTTTGTAATTTTTATGAAGTATAATTTTCGCCAACTTTTTCACAGTTTGAAAAGAAATACAATAAACTATTTTTTTTTAATGAAAAATTTTCTTTTTGTCGCTTTTTTGATAATACGATTTAGTTTGCAACCTAAATTAACTAGAAAGTTCCCCACAATTCCATTATAATGGCGGAAATACATCATTAATAAATTCCTTACTTTAGTTTAAGGAATTTCTAATTATTTCTAAATGACATTTCTCCGTTTTGTCAGTGAAAATATGCTGAATATTTAGAATACCGTGGTTCGCATCCAATGTAATTAATTTTAATAACCCTTGGAACTAAATGCATAATAATAGATTAGTAGCCTAATGTTTAAATATTATTTTTTTCTCGAAATATGCAACAACAAACTTTGAGAGTGATTAAGTTTTTTTACGTTCAGCATTGAAGGACTAATTATTGTGGAGAATTCGGTCATTATAAGGCAATATAATGAGGCAAATTCATTAGCTTCTGACAAATTCTTCCTGAAATTTCTTTACTGCAATTTATAACTAATTTACGTAAAACAATTTTCGATGGTAATAACGTGATTTAATTACAATACGACTATTCTTGTGGTTTTTTTCCTGTTTATATTCGTATAGATAATTTAAAACGAAAATTACGAGTTTGTCATTACTGTTTAAAAAAATATTTATTTAATATTTAATATCTTTTCATTTTTATGTTGGAAAAAATGTCAAAACATCTAAAAATCAATATTGAATGAACATAAATCTTTATTTGACACTTCGATAAATTTTTATCAAACACTTATTTTCTCTTATCACGTATAGAAAAAATACATTCAAATGAGAAATATAATTTTGCAATTATAGAATAAAATTTCCATTTATTTTTAGAAATGTTTCCCACGCAATAAATGTTTTTCCCTTCGCGTCTCTCGTGGAGAAATATTATAATAGTGAAAAATAGTTGTCGTTCGGGGCGCTTTTCAAGCATTTTGTGGAGAAAATTCTTCTCACTCTTCTATGGAGCATTATGATCGCAGGTAGAAGATCAGGTGCACTTTGAAACCCATGGAGAGATCTCACCTGTCACGTATTTTTCATTTGAAAACCAGAACTCTCTGACGGTTCCATGAATTTGAACGGAAAAAAAAATTCTTTTTTTTCTCTCTCCGATTCTATACGCCTCTTCTTCTTTTTCTTCTTTCTCAGTACATATATACAGGTCCTAAACAAATTTCCTTTCAATTTTTATGACTCTTGACAAAAATGCATTTGTTATTTAAACAATGTGAGAATGATTAAATGTTATTTTCTTCTTTTGGAAAAAAATAAAAGAAGAGGAGATATGTAAAGTAAATATGTACATTTGCCATTATTTTATCCACGGTGTGTTGAATATTGTGCATTGCAAAATGACAGTTGCTAAAGTTATTACAAAATATGAACAAATGTTTCGTGTTGCGCGGATGAGGATTATGGTGTTTAAAAAAAAAATTACAAATCATTATTAATTACTGGTTTAATCTGCTTGTCGTTCTTTTTTGATTTAATCCTTTCCAATTAAATTAAATTTGAAAAAATAAATTAAATTGAAATATATGTATACAATTATTTTTCTTCATAAAAAATAATTTTTCTGAACATTTAGTCTGTAGTTTAGTTTGGTGAATTATTAAAGGTGTGTAAAATTTGAATTTTTGTGAATGATTGGCTGTGTATAAAATATAAATACACACGGAGAGGCGACGTAAAACAGATTGTTCACTTGATCAGGAACCCAACTAAGTTCCCATCATATTCGAGAATCAAATTACCATTCACGTGTTACCTAACTTCCATTTCTGCCCACACCACGGGAGATTCACTGCCATTGAAAAGTCTGATATGATCTAGATTAGAGTTCATTTCGTATTCCGTATAATTATGTCACACTGTTGCCTTTTCTATCGACTCTCGAATATTTTATTAAACGCTTTTCATTGTACACTCTCATTCGAATTTTCCAGGTCTGTTATAAAAGAAAAATGTTTGTTTAGCCTACATTATTATTCTTAATAATTATTATTATTATTATATTCTTATATTGTTATATTTATTATTATTCGGCCTTAAAATATTATTCTCTCCTTTGGAATTAGTGAAAAATGTTAACCGCAATTTGAATTAAAATTGACTTTTTTCTTTTGGTTTTGAATTAATAACTTTGACTATAATTAAATAGTAATTTAAAATAATCTATTATTGTATAAATAATAAATATAAATATACATATATTTATATTTCTTATTATTATTTATTATTCTTTTTACTTCTTTTAATTTGTATTTCTTTACAAAAAAAAATTATTTTCAGATTGAAACAAATTAATTCTAAACTAAATATTGTATAATTTCAAATATTTTTCTTTTTTAGATAGTATAATAATTTTCAAAAATACTTACCGTTAAAAATTCTCGTCAAAATTATGGCAAAAAAATATTTCGCTAAAATAAATTTTTTTTTAATATTTCACACGAATTGTTAACAAATTTTTTTTTTATGAATTTCTTCGCAATAATTCAATTATTTTAATAAACAATAACATTTTTCACAGGGATTCAATTATTTTTATATTAGAAGAAAATTCTTTTTTGAAATTCAATTATTTTCATAAATAAATTTGCCGATTGTCAATTATTTTTAATCCAACTTTAATTGGATCTCTCGAAAATGTTTCTTAAAATTCGTCGAAAGAATTTAATTGATTATTTAATTATTTATTTTATCTTGTAGAATTTTCGAAATAAAAATTATTCTATAAAGTGAATTGCTGGTAAAATTAAATTTTTTTAATTTGAAAAAAAATTTCTCTGCAGAGAATTTGGCGTCGACGCTGAATATCGAAAATTATTCTTTTTACTCAAAACCGAAAAAAGTCAATTTTTTCCAAAGTTTAAGATTAAAAATTGACTCTTAAAAAAAATTTTTCTTCGCGGTAAATAGAAGAGAAATTTAAATTTTTTTAATTTTTTCTTTAAAAATAAGAAAAAAATAGTTTTCGATGCCAACTTTAGGAACTTGAACTTTTTAAAACGATTGAATTTGAAACTTTAAAAATCGAAATTTTTTTTTACTTTGGTAAAAATACTTTATTTCTAAAACTGAAATTGTAAACATAAATGCATATGAAAAATTCTCAAAGGACTTTTTTCAGTAATAATTAAAAATGTCGTCAGGGAAAAGGAAAAAATTTTATATATGAAAAACAAGGAGAAAGAAAATAAAATTTTTGTTGCATCCCTGATCTAATATTAACCACATAAATAACCATTTTTCTCCTTGATTCTGTTTACGTAAGAAAAATATTTTGTTAAAATTAATTTAAATAAATCCTTATATATATATATTATAAAATGAGAGGAAAAAATTGTTTTCTTCATGCATAAATTAACATAACTAATTATAGAGAATTATAAAAAGAATAAAAAGAATAAATAGAATTTAAAACAATTATCAAGAAAAATAATGAACTTCTAGAATCTAGATTTATGTAATGTTATTTACATTTCAATGAATTATTAATTAAGGACGATTTCCTTTCGTTATTTCATTTGAAAAACAATTTTTCTTCATTTACTATGGATTCTAATTTCATTTTCAAATATACGCGAGTTGCTTCTTCTTTTTTCTTCATATATATAATAGTTGTTTGTTATCCTTCACTCTAAGCACTCTCTTTTCTCCATAGACGCTATTTTGCAAAAATTTTATTTTTCTTTCAAAATAAAGCAATGTTTGCGCACACGAAAGTAAATTGTGTATAGACGAAGGCACTGCGAAGTTACGCACCAAAGCGTGAAGAGGAGAGACTCATTAATTCACCGCGTTCGAGACTCTTCCACCTGTGCTGTAACTTGAAATTGTGTTTCCTTTAACTTAAAAAATCCGTTAAGGATGTAACTATTCAAGAATCTGTTTTTTTTTACTATATAGTTAAAGTGCGATGACACTTTAAAAGGAACTAAAAGTTTCTAGGGGCGGAAAAAAAAGGTTTGAAATGCGTGACTTTTAATGAGTTATGTGCCATAGGAATAGTTTTAAAAGCCTTGAATTATAAGTGCAGGTTGTTTGAAAAAAATCAAGGTCAAAATATTAACAAGAAAAATATTCTTGCGATTGAGGCTTGAAAAAAGTAGATTTTGCTCGAAAAAAGAATAAGTAATTAAAAATAAAATGTTCCTAAAGTTTCAAACGTTCAAATGAACGACAATATTATTTTCTACTTCTTCTAATTTGTAATTTTTTACAAAAAATATTTTTTAGATTAAAACAAATTAGTTATTAACTAAATATTGTTGATTTTTAATTATTTTTCTTTTTTAAATATTATTTTTAGAAATTATGTATTTTTCTAAAAAAAAAATTAAGGTGAAAAAAAATTGTATTTATTCGAAACTTTAGCTGTACATAAAATAAATAAATAAGTAAAATCTGTTTAGAAATAAAGTTAATTATTTACACTAGCGGAGTTAATTGTGATATGCTTTTCTTTCATGTTATTCTAGAAAATAATATATAAATTTGCGCATTGAAGTAACTTGCAACCGCAGCTGAATAATAATAATTGCTAACGAGGTATAATTTTATAATAAGATAATAATTTTGCTGAGAGTTGAATTTTCTCTTCTTTTTAGACCGATTTTTGGTATCAAAATTCGTTGCAATTTGCAGGGCATTGCACTCATCTACTAAAACCTGATATTTACTACTTTTTTTACGTTCAGATACTATTTGGGAATTTTTTTTTTAGATTTCATTCAATAAGAGCTATTACCTATTTCTGTTTTTTTTAGAATTTACAGTACTATTTTCATTACAAAAAATATATAGAAAAAAATTCGCTAATAAATAATAGAAATCAAAAAACAATTTTCAAAAATTTTAGTCAAATTCTTTACAATGATTCAATTATTTTCAATATAAAATATTCGAAATTCAATTATTTTCAATATAAAATAATCGAAATTCAATTATTTTTATTATAAAATATTCGAAATTCAATTATTTTCAATATAAAATATTCGAAATTCAATTATTTTCAATATAAAATACTAAAATACTAGCATTTTCATATAATTTTGCAAAAAATTCAATTATTTCAAAAAATTGACAAAATTCATCTAAAATTCAATTATTTTCATAAATGAAAAATTTCCAAAAAAAATTCAATTAATTTAGAATACAATAGCAATTTCAAAAAAATTTTGAAGTAATCAATTATTTGACAAAATTTTACACAATAACTTTATTACTTTCACTTATAAATAAAAATTTTCTTAGAAATTGAATATTTAAAGAAAAAACTTTAGTTAAATTTTAAGCAAGAATAAAAAATTTGTTGATATTTTTAAATTTTAATATAATATTTTAAATTCTTTGCTAAAGAAAAATTGAATTATTTTCACAAATAAAGTTTTCCACAAGAATTCAAAATTATTTAAAATAAAATTTTCATATAGTATAATATTTATTATATATTTAAAAAATAATAATTACTTACAACAATGTTTATAGAAATTCTTATAAAAAAATTCAATATTCCTCAAAAATAACAAAATTTTCCACAGCATGTAAATTCGTTTTAAACATTTTAATAACAATTTTCATAATAATTTAATTGTTTTCATAAATATTAACATTATTCTTTTGGATTTCAATTATTTTTAAAAATTTTAATTTAAAATTCCTTACTAATCAATTATTTTAACCTGATTCTATTATTTTGAGTTATTTTAATTTAATTCTTTGCAAAATTCAATTATATTTATAAATAACAAAATTATTGACTATTATTCAATTATTTTAAGTCATTTTTAATAAAATTCATTACAAAGATTCAATTATTTTCAAAAAATATTCGAAATTCAATTATTTTTAATATAAAATAATGAAATACAAGTATTTTCGTACAATTTTGCAAAGAATTCAATTATTTAAAAAAATTGACAAAATTAATCTAAAATCGAATTATTTTCATAAATAAAAAAATCTTCAAAGGAAATCCAATTAATTTAGAATACAATAGCAATTTCAAACAAAAATTTCGAACATGTCGAGTATTTGACTAAATTTTACACAATAATTCAATTACTTTCACTTATAAATAACATTTTGTCTTAGAAATTCAATATTTTATAAAAAAAAATTGATTAAATTCTAAGAAAGAATAAAAAAAATGTATTTTTGACAAAAATTCCATTTTTTAAAAACATTTTAATAAAATTTTCAGAATTATTCAATTATTTTCCTAAATATAATAAAATCCTTCGTAGAATATCAATTGTTTTTAATACATGAATTGCGCTAAAAAAATGTAAGTATTCTTATAAAAATTTAATTTCGATTCCTCGAAAAAATCAATTATTCAAAAAAAACTGTTTTTTATATTTCTTTAAGAATAATTCAGTTATATACAAAAATTTTCCATTTTTTATGCGTGAATTCAATTATTTTCGAATATTTCAATAAAATTCTTCAGAAGATTTCAATTCACTTTATAAATAAGAAAATTATTCGACAAAATTCAATTATTACCCTATATGTATTTTCAAAAATATTAATAAAAATTCTTAGGCAAAATTTCAGTTATTTCCAAAAATATTCTCCTCAATTCAATGATTTTCAATATATGTACGGACTTTTAATCAAATTTTTCGCAAGCATTCAATTTTTGTCCAAAATTTTAATTGAATTCTTTGTAAAATTTAATTATTTTTAAAAACTTTTCGCATTTCAATGATTTTTAACAGTAAATTAGAATTTGCATGTACAAAAAGAAGTAGAAAGAAATTAAAAATTAAATTGAATCAAGTGCGAATTTGATATCCTTAGAAAAATGTTGTTATTCTCTTCTTTTAGTATCAAACTAAAGTTTCCAAAGATTTTAACGTCGCAAAAAAAGAACATTTTTTTTAATACCAAGAAGCAAATGATTTTAGATGAAGAACATAATCATCAGATTCTCATTGCATCCTAAATCCTTCAATTTGATCAGAACTTGAAGAAAATAGTTTTCTTCGTAAAAAAAAATGTTATCTTTATTTGATTTCATCCATCACTTAAACCTTGGTAACATGTCAGTTTCATTTTTTTAGTATATAAAGAATTTTTCTCCAGTGTCAAATTATATCCAGAACATGCAGATTTGAATCATAAATAAGAACCCAAAGTTCTAAAAAGATAGAATTAAACTTTATTGCACATAGTAAAGGTGTGCTATTAAAACGAAAAAGATTAACGTTTAGTATACACATATAGTGTGATAGAATATATATTGAAAATTTGAAACATTGTAATATTATACATTTTATGACTAAAAGTAAAAATCAAGTCTGTTGAACATGTAGCTCTTCCGTTTTGCAATAGAGATAAAATAAAGGCGTTTTCCTAATCGAGCCGGTGCAACATATTAGCTTCAAAAGTTATTGCGACTGTTATATCTTATTATTATAGTTTGAAATTTTCAAGCACATAGGAGACACACATAGCCTTCGTTATTCAACGATTACATCTTTCATGTGCAATAATATAATTTTATAGCGCTTCACGCTTCTTAGCGTTGTGAAAAAATGATTAATGGACACATTATATCTATGTTCGTGAAGCAATGTGAGAAACTTTTCCTCTCTTTTTTTCTTGCTTTTGCATTTATTGCTATTTATTTTTTATTGTCAAAGTCCTTTTGTGGTTTTATCGATAACACACTTTTTGCGGTCTATGCGAAGAAAGTGCACTGAAAAAATTACATTCTAATTTTAAGAAAAACTTCTTATATATGCGCCTAGAATATTCCCCACTTAAGTTAAGTGGGGAATATTCTTACAATAAGAAGAACATTATTATTTTAAGAATATTTACCACTTAATTTAAGTGGGGAATATTCTTGGCGCATATATAAGAAGTTTTTCTTAAAATTAGAATTTAATTTTTTCAGTGTGTGTAAAAATAAATCTTGCTCTGATTATTTTTTTCTTGTAGTGTGCATTCTTGATTTTCATATTTGTAAACAATTTTTCATTTATGTTGGAAATCATTAGACTTTGGACAACTTGTACCATGCATGTCTGAAAAAATAAGTTGTATTAAAATTATTTTCGAAAAATCATAAGTTTGCGTCAATGCTAAACATTGACCCAAAAACTATATGATGTTAAAAATAAAGGAATAAATTAATTTAAAAGAAGAATATTATCCTCTACACGGAGAGAACAATATATTTGAATCAGGTATAAAAAAATATAAATATACAAATTGTCTAATGTGTAATAATTACAAATATAAATATGCATAAAGTCATAAAAACATAATCATAAACTTTTTAGAGTTAGTATCAATTCGATACTTTAAAAACTCTATTAGTGGGAACTGTTACTAATTTTTAGTCTTCTTTTACAAAATTTCCCTAGGGAATGGTTTTTTAATTTGTAAACTGAAGGAAAAATGTAAAATTAGTGAAATCTTTATCACTAAAAGAGTAATTAGTGACAACTTAATCACTTAATTTTTTCTATGTGTTCATTATACAGTTTTAGTGAATAAGAACACTTTTTTTAAGATTAAAATTTATACGATAAAAATAATAGAAAGGTAAATGACAAGAGTGACTGACTTTTAATTTTATTACGCAGACGTATCGCTGACAAAGCTGTGTTATGGGCACAACGAAAAGTGCAATTTTAGGGCTTCCGGCAACCAACTATTGCGCAACGCACACTTCGATTTCTTTCAAACACAAAAATAGAACTTTCGACATCTATTATTAATTAACTAATAATTAGAATAAATTTCGTAATATTTCAATTCTTATTCTGCAAAACTATATAATTCGTCTAATTCATTACTTCCTTATTATATATATTCACTGAGAACAAAGTTTGTTTAAGCCAAACATAAGCAGACCAAAAAAATATTTTTAATTTAACCATATTTTATTATATTATATTTTTTGTTTATTATTTTCTTATTTTTTCAAACGTAATTTTCATTGAACCAAACATTGTATTGAATCAAAATTATTGCGTTTAAATCAAACATAATTTTCGGTTGACTGTATAACAACACTGTTAACTTAAAAGTATCAAATGGCAACAAATTGATACCAAAAATATGGATCAAATAAAAAATTGATCTAGATTTGTGGCATCAATTTGATTCAATTTAGTATCAATTTGATACTTTCAAGAAAACTGTGAAAGATAATTAATGGGGCTAAAGTTTTGAACGTTCAGATGAACGAAGTTTATTTTTAAATAACCTCAAGTGTTTTTGAAAATTACTATCGCAAGAAGAAAAATAATTGAAAATAAAGAATATTTAGTTTAGAATTAATTTGTTTTAATCTAAAAACTCAATTTTTTTGGAAATAAAATACAATTTAGAAGAAATACTGTCGTTCATTTGAACGTTCGAAACTTTAGGAACATGACAATTATGTTTAATTATGTTTGTTTATTGTTTTCTCACTGTAGAGGTCAAAATTCTTGTTTTAAATTAATTTATTCCTTTGTTTTTCAATTAGACTTTTTATAAAAAATTTAATTAATTTGTATGTGGTGTTTATTTTATAATAATGTAAAAAGTCATTTGTTAAAATGTTGTTTCTCTTTGGTACAAAAAAAGAGATTTTATTAAATATTTAAAAAAATATGATTTAAATCTACAGAGAAGTATACAGAAACTTGATACGATTTTTCAAATTAAAAATAACTTTCGGTGGAATAATTGGCACGTTATAATGAATTTGCACAGTCCAGATGATATACATGTGAAATATAATTGGTTTTTCATGCTAAAATGAGCATATAACTTTACACAGAACAATTGATATAATAGAGAGAGGAATATAGAAGTCAAACATGTCACTAATTGCCATCGAGTGCACGATAACGATACATATACAAACAGATAAAAATGATGCGCGTACGATTGAACTGATTTCGTTAAAAAAAATAATCTTTTTATTTTTAATAATAAACCAAAAAAATATATTCAATCTAACCCAACTTTTTTTTTAGAAAAGTGCAATTTTCGTCATTTTTATTTTGTAAAACTGACTTCGGATTTGTAATCAGCGACCTCAAAATAACCATTAGATTAGATTATAGATTTATTTAATTTTCGATTTTGTAATTTTTTGTTGTGTATCTTGCCATAAACATACTTTTTTATTATTGTAAGAATTAAAAGATTGTTAATTCTTTATTATGCACTATGCACTATAAATTTTTTCACAAAGTAGAATAAATTTGTGGGTGTTGGGTTTCTGAAAATCAAAATAATTTTAATTTTTGTCAAAGTTATTAAGGTTTAAAGTCAAAAGTGGTTTTAATCGAAACCGCTGGGCGTTCAAGGGTTAAAGATATTTTATTATTGAATTAAACGTAATTTTTATTGAACCAAACTTTGTATTGAATTGATTGTATTGAATTAAAATTATTATGTCTAGCTTTAAATCAAACATAATTTTCGGATTTGACTGTATAAATTATTTTTTAACAATACCTCCTCTCGAATCGATGGTTGTATTATTTTGTGTGTGATATCAGAAATAAAAAAAAAATGAAAATTATGCACGGAATCGTGACATACACCCAGAGTGTAATCGACACCATTCTATAACGTTACCGAGACCATCCAGCGTGAATTTGGTGTACTATTTCCGTTACGGTTCACTCGACCCATGTAATGTGCATACAGACACTTCAGCACACGAAAATTCCAGTTCATGAATAACTCGCTTTTAAAACGGGAAGTCGCTTCGTTCTGTTAATGGGGATTTGGGGGAAAAAATAGTTGTGACAAAATTTTTACATTCACGTAAAAGGGGGAAAAAATGGTGCTCGTTGACCGTGTAGTTTCTTAAAATTAGTAGTTGTAGTGAATATTATTTATAAACTGTTTACAATATTTTACTCATATACATGTTTTAAACTTTTTTTTTTGGTAATTTTTCCAAACTTCGTCCTTCGTATTAGTACCGACATTTTGAATTTTAAAAAACTGATATCATTGTCGTAATCAGCGGCTCCAGAAACCCTCGAGTAACGAGTTTTGACCGAATCGAATAATTTTCAAAAAAATTTTCAACGATAATAGTTTTTCTATATTTAAAACAATTTCCAAGCAATTGTAATTTGGTGAAATCTTTTTAAAATAATTGAATTTTCGAAAATCCTAATTTATATATGAAAAAAGAATTGATAAATATTTGTTTAAAAATGAAGTTCTTGATGATTTCGAATAAGTTTTCAACTAATAATAATTGTTGTTTTCTATCTAATTATTAAGATTATTTAATTATTTAGTAATTGAGCCAAAAGTTTATGAATTCGTAACTACGAAGTTCGTAGCCTTTAAATACAGAAGCAAAATTTTAACAATACCATTGGTACTTAACTGTTTGTCAACAATTGCGCTTATGGCATTTAGATAACGATTAAAAGTTTTCTTTTTTAATGATACTCCTATTGTTGCTTATTAATTGTTACTTTTCGGCCTTTTGGGTTTTAAAAACAGTACTTATGTTATTAGAGAAAAATTCCCAATTGTTCTAAAGTTACAATATACCATACTTAAATCTGAAAGTAAAAATTAAGAGGAAAGAAAATTATACAAATGATAATGTTAAAGACTTTCGTTTCGCATGACTGCTATTGTTTTAATTGAGATTTAGAATGTGCTCAGAGTGAACTTGAGTGGCTGACACTTTGACAATGAAAGTGCGTAGGATTTATTCATCTACAGACACAAATACATAGTCACGAAAACTTTCTTGCACTCTGGCATATATATGATTCATGGTAAACCGCTTGCGAAATCAAAACCCCTCATCGATCATGTATCTCCCGTAAAATAATATCTTTTGTGACACACTCCAAGTTTTCAATTTCTATATTCCCTCTTCTATAGTTGAACTTTCTTTCATTTCCGTCAAAAATCATATTTTTTTTTTGTTTTCTAAAATAGGACTTGTATTTGTAAATCTTTTTGGTTATAGAGTACTTTTTGCCTAAAAGATCTCTAACAAATTTATAATTTTCTGTTTGACTAATTTTTCTTTAATGTTATAGCGAAATTATGTTCGATTGAATTGGAACTCATTTTTATCTTTTTTCCAAGCCAAAAAATAGGGATTTTTAGTTGTAGAAACGGAGTTGTTTCTCACGCATGATTTGCGGGTTCCAGAGCATTACAATGGTTTGTAATGTCCATTATTATTTTGTACTCTAATAATAGCTTTGTTGTGAAAGGAGAAATTGGTATTTTCTGATTGATCTCGTGTATTTATATATATATATATATAGTTGAAGGAAAATTGCTTCTTAGTAGGGTGCGATCAATTATTCACGGGCCAACAAAGTGTTTGGACGGTCAGTGATCCACGATGATGATCCTGTGAGACTTTCATGCTGTAAGAAACCGTTACGAAAGACATTCTGTGTACCAATACGAGGAATATAGTCTACATTAAACTTTCTTCCTGTATTTTCGATAGTGCAACAAGACATTCACTTTTCTTCATTTACCAAACATTACTTAAGTCTGCTTCTTTTTTCGTACACCAAAAATTTGAGAAATCTGTTTCGTTTGTAAACAATTATATGAAAGTTTACTGTTGCAAGAGAGAAAAGTGAATTTACTTTTCTATTATGGAAATAAAATCTCAAATCGAGCCTATGGGTGTAAAAATATCCATAAATAATTAAGACATACTGCCTTGTACTTCACAAGTTAATCATTAATACTATTTTCGTTCTTGATGATCTTTATAATGATTCTAATGGAAACTATTTTCTTTTTGTTTCAGGTGAGTTGAACAAGACAATACGATTTATGTATTGCATTCATGTCGTAAGTGCAACACTGTAAAATAAAAGGTACTAATTCAGTACCAATTTTGGTACTAAATCGAAATTTGGTTCTAGAAACACTGCAAAAACAAGCATCTTAAAATACTTTAATCTTAAAATCACTTTTAAAACGATTAAAACATCTTATTGTTCCATCTTCTATCTCAGAAACTAATGCATTTTAAGATGCTTTGGATAACTTTTTGGAAACAACTTAAAAGTTTACTTTAGTATAGTCACCAAAGTATCTTAAAACAAGATGCCTTCTTTTTACAGTGAATCAGCTCTAATTTAGAACCCTTTTTTTACTGCGTGAAATGTAAATATACTTTTTAAAATCACTGTTAACTTCTCACCCCTTTGACTTGTTTGTTCTGTATAACTTCGACTATTACATACATTTGATTTTTAAATCCTACGAAGACAAATTTTGACGCTCAGTATCGACGCTAACTTTAGAATCGAAATGTTGCTTTAAGTACACCAAAGAATGAAAATTAAGGAAAAGAGTGAAATGTTGTATAGTTCTGTAGTATCTTTTACGAATTTTTCGCTATAGAGACTAACGGACCCATGTTTATCGCTTCTTACGGGAGTGCATTTTAAACAGCAGTATAGAATGCAGTTATACGTCATTATCGTGCTATTGCATTGCGGTACTGGTTCGATCTATCGCAGAGATTCTCCAATAGGTTCATAGAGTGACGGGAAAATGGAGGAAGATGAAAATATAGCAGAGACACGTGATTTACGATCCATTGAGGGTCAGCATAGTCATCGTGAGAACCACTGCTGTAATGAATTAGACCCATTCACTATGTGACTCTGAATTCTATCCATGAAACCGAACCCCTCTGTACAGTTTCTGTATATGTAGGTATACTATAATTCAATTGCGATGCATTTTCTCGCGTTGTTCGATTAGAATGACCCTAATGTCTTGTATTAGTATAATCATCATCATCTATAGTACAACTTTATTATCGATGCATCTAATTAAGTTAATTCTTGTCCAAACTTAGACTTAAGTCAATTAAGACTATTATTGACTCCTGTCAATTTTGAATAAATTAATTTCTTGCTCTTAATTCGAAAAAATGATTATGTCTCATCTGAATTTAAGTTATTAGTGTCATAAATGTGATAAACTCTTTTATTCACTTAGGTTCCAAAATTTTCAGAGAACTAGCCTTCGAGAAAATTGGTCACTTTTGCATTACAATTTTCGGTTTCGTGAAAAATATTCTTCGTTCCTCAGCGAGATTGGCCTAAATATTTAATTATTTGAATAATTTTCGAAACCAAATCTTTTTCGAATGATGACCAGCTTTTCTGCATTTGCAAACAGTAACTAGATTAAATTTTTATCTCTGTGCGTAAATAAATAATTTTTCCGGTTAAGCAAATGATCGTTAATAAAGGGGAATTTTTCAAAACCGAATCTTTTTTGGTTGAATAATAATTCAAGATTACTTACACACTATAATTTTAATAAATTTTTCCTTTATTAAAAAAATAAATGAATTCTTTCGTTTGAAGCATATTAGATATAAATAAGAGAAGTGGCTATAAATAAGAAAATCTTGTTCGTTAAAATAATGAATTGAAAATTTATTTACAATTAACTAATTAGCGTGGTATTTTATATACTTTAATAATGTCTTCCGTATAACTATATAAAGAACGAAAACAAGTTCTTGATTCTATGAACTCATTGCAATCTTTTAATCTATCTTTAAGATAGCTATTCCCTAACGGAGTTATTATTGTACAATGCTATTATTTATTTTTTATAATATTTCTATTTTTCTCTTTTATTTCCTTATAATAATGATATATTTTTTATTTATTACAATTTTTTATAGTTATTTTCTTTATTTTTATTATTTATATTTAGTAATATTTTCCTTATTATTATTCATATTTAATAATATTTTCCTTATTATTTATATTTAGTAATATTTTCCTTTTTTATTATTTATATTTAGTAAGATTTTTATTATTATTTAAAATTTTTAATAAATTATTTCGATAAGTTTGATAAAAAGCAAAAAATAAATTTTTATTTTATGCTTTTTTAATTATTCGAATCCATTTGTTACGCATTTTTAAAGTTTTTTCTATCAGATAAGATTCAGATGATTGCTTCTTTCGTTATGAGCTGTTAACTTTCACACTCTTGCATTGATTAATTGGACGAAATTAGTTTTCTGTAATTTTCCTCTATTTGCTGTGTGCTAAAAGGTAAGAAGGTTTTTTTTTCTTCGCCCTCTGCCATTGAAAATATTTATCCTATAGCAATAGAGCGTAAATTCCTTCACCTAGTGTTCGATCTGATAATTTCTGTCGATAACGGTCATTTAGAAATAGCAGAGGGTTTAAAATAATTTCTAAATATTAGTTGTATCTAAGGATCTTTAGATTTGCTGTTCGTGATAATAGAGTTGAAAATACTTTACAGTTTTAATAGTTTTACTAATTTGGATTCTTATTCAGTATTAGATAACACATTAAATAACGCAGATGCATAAAGTTTGTGTGCTACAATAAAAGAAACGTTAAATTCGTACTTAACCTTTTAGTTTATTACTTTTATCATAGTAATTAAATCAATAATCGAAAGTACACTTTTTACACTTTCTGTGTTATTATAATAATGATGTGAAAACACTCCTCTTTTCGATCGTATATTAGGAAATAAGTGCTCTTTACCAGATGCTTAAGGATTGAAGTATGTATATTGCGCAGGCATTAATCAGCTTCATGTTAATTGTGTCTGAGAAACTTGACACTTTTAATAGTCCACCTTCTTTACTTGTAGATACAAATACTTCTGTAGATACAAATACTTCTGTACTTACAAATACTTCTGTACTACAAATACTTCTGTACTTACAAATACTTGTGTTTACTTATATAGATACGTCTACAATTATTCCGTAAACTTGTAGTGCAAGTACAGAATGTGGATCATTTAATTTTTCCCATCTGTAAAATTAGAGCTCGCAATATATTATTAAAAATACGTAGAGTTTCACAGGGTTATGAACATACTTAAGGTTACAATGATCAGTCAACCATGCGAGTATCCGTCACCGTTCGTTATATTACAATATCTTCCAGATATCACCTTGAGGGAGTCGAGTTGTGCCATTTTTAAAAGAGAAAAATGCTTTTTAGGACAAATCGATTGCGTGGGAATGCATAGCGACAGTTGTACATTTTTTATTCACAAATATCTATGTGAAAACCTGTTTATTACTTTATGTAATAACTAATAATAATCTGGTTCTCACTCTCTGTCTCCGTAGAAAGGACTTCTTTTAATAATGAAGTCAATCCACATCGGATTGTTAATCGTTGGATTAATAACAAACTTTTTAGTTTCAAAGCTTCGAGCAATGGGAACCATTCTTTTGGATCAGTGAATCGATTTTTGATTTTGGTGCAAACATCAGAAATGTATCAAAAAAAGGCAACCAATTCTTTTAGCCAAAGAATCAAAGATGTTTTGATTTTAGATCTAATGTATCAGAGAAAGGAAACCATTGCCTTTAAAGAGTTTTTGATTTTAGATCTAATGTATCGGAAAAGGAAAACCAATTCTCTAAAGAGTTTTTGATTTTGAATCAAAACAGGAAAAATGTATCTAAACGGATCAAAATCAGCATCTTAAAAGATTGTCTGAACATCTTCGAAGCATACTGTCAAGTTGGTATCATAAAAGGAAGGCTGACAAAGACTACGAATGCTATTGTTACTTGAAAAGAGTGCTCAAGTTTTAAAAGTGTTTTAAGTTGTAAAATTAGAAAACAAATTGCAAAATTTTCGCCGTAAATGTTTAGTTACTGATTGCAGACAACAGCGTAGAAATGCAGCATTCACAGGCCTTTAATTCTTTAACACTAACAAAACTTTCAATAAATTTGCATCTAAGGAAGACGGTGTTATGTCCTGAAATCAAAACAATCAAATCAGAAAGTTAATCATAATCCTAATCATGATCCTAATCATAGTCATAATCATAGTCATAATCATAATTCTAATCATAGTCAAAATCATAGTAATAATCATAGTCATAGTCATAATCATAATCATAGTCATAAACATAATCAAAATCGTAATCAGAACCACAATCCTAATAACAAAAGTACTCAAAAACTGGTTGTGCGAAGTAATAGAAATTGTTTCGTACTTTCAAGAATTGAAACTTAAGAAAATTGACTTTCGAGAAATATTGTTTGCGAGTCTGACAAGTTTGGAGTTTCTTTCTTATAATAGAAAGGTTATATGGCATTCCTTGTAATTCGGCATTCAGAGATATATGCAATTTCCTTAGTCTCAATATTGAAACTTGCTTGGAAGAAAATCTTGCAATCGAGTTATGCCATTCATTCGAATACTTCTTCAGCAACTTCTCACGGTGCATAATGCCCTTCGGCGACTGTGTGTGGGAAACCAGACGGTTATTTGTATTACTAGACTAATGACCATTTTAGGATACAACATCTATTTTTCTTCTCTAAGCACATATATATACAATCTAATAAAATGGAATTAAATTTTCGAATCATATTGAGTTACATACCTGAACTAGACCGTGACCGAGAAAAGTATATTGACATTGATACATATAATGTAATATGCACATATCTATGCATACAGTTTTTTTAAATTTAATGTCATTTTAAAATTATAAATTATTTTAATTTTAATTATTTTAAGTTTCGTTATTAAAATAATTTTATTAATAACATTTTTCAGTGTAATTATATTAGGCACTTAAAAATTATTATTGGTTTGTGAATAAATTCAATTTGAAGAATGGTTTCTATGAACTCAGAGGTTTATAAATTTATATTCAGGGGAGTTTTTTAACCTAAAACTTTTGAAACAAATTTTTTTTCATTTCGCAGAAATATTACGACTTTTTTCGGAGTTTTTCAACCTAAAACTTTTGAAACAAATGTTTTTTCATTTCGCAGAAATATTACGACTTTTTTCGACATTATTTGCGACTTGTTTTCAATACTTTTTCGATTTTTATTCCAAATACCGCATTTTTAGAATGAAATGCGCAACTTATTCCAATTTTTATACCATGCAACATAACTTTAGACAAATTATTTGAAAAATTATTTTTGAATAATTTTTCTAACCAAATTTTCAAAATAGAAATTAGACAATTAAAATGATTTTAAGTAATTAAATTTTTGTAAACTTTGATTGAATATAATCGATTTTTTTCAAGTATCTTTTATTACAATTTTCGAAAATTTTACTTTTGAAGAATTTTGATTACAATGTTTGAAAGAAAAATTAATTTCCCCTTTTTTCAATAAACTATCTTCAAGTGTAAATGTAAAAATGAAATTCAATGAAAATTAGCTTCTATAAAAATAAAGATATATATTTTTGAAAAAAAAGTAATTGTTAGAATTTTTTCGTTCTAATTTTGTAAAAATCAATATTTTCAATTACATATTTTCGAAAATTTAAAATCCTACAAAGTTCTGAACGTTCAAAACGAACGAAATTTATTTATTTCTTCTAAAAATTAAATTTTTTTGCAATTATTTTGCGTCACTAAGGAAAAAATTTATTAATGAGTTTCTAATCTTAAAATTTCTATTTTAAAATTTTTTTACAATTAGTGATTTATTTAAATATCTTGAATAAAAAATATTTCGTTCATTTGAACGTTCAAAACTTAAGAATCATGAAAATTCAATTAGATCAGAACAAAAAATAATTTACAAATATTAAAATTCTTTAGCATTATTTATTATGAAATTTTGCAAAAGAAAATCTTTTTCAAAATTTTTAATTATAATTCTTCAAAAAAATTAATTCAGTTTTTTTTATAATAATTATGCAAAAATTCTTTTAAATAATTCAATTTATCTCGAAAAATTAAATTAGGATATTTAAAATAAAATTAATTCTTATAAAATTCTTAAAAAATTTGATTTTTTTATTTTATATTTCATTAAAAGATTTTTAAAAAATTTAATTGTTTGACAATTTTTCCATTAATAATTGAAAAAATATTATGTTTTGAAAACTATTTAGTAATATTTTCAAAAGAATTAATTTTAAGAATTTCTTTATTTTGATTTTTCGAAAATAATATAACTTCAAAAAATTGTTTCGAATATAATTGAATTCTTGGGAAAAATTTTATTATTCATATGGAAATAATATAATTCTTATGAATAATTTTAGTATTTTTGAAAAGTAATTGAATTGGTTCTAAGAATTTATTAGATGTTTGGAAAATAAATGAATTCTTCCGAAAAATTTTATTAAAAATTGGAAAAAATTTTACTGAATCCTGCACTGGAATTTTAGCCGAAATTTTATTATATCAATAATTTTATTATTTATTTTCATTATATATGTTTATTTTATTCAAAATAATTTAATTTCTGCTAAAAAGTTTACTATTTGTGAGAATAATTGAGTTCTTGAGTTATTTAAAAAATTTTCAAATTAGAAACAATTATAATTAAATATATTTATTTAATAAGTAAATTTGTCAGATTTGAGTTTTTTTTCAGAAAATACGTTTCAAACTTCGAAGTCGCTTTTTAATTTTAATTTCCGAATTTTATATATTTTTTTTACATTCTAAAATATATTTTTAAATCTCCACCTTTAGAAAATGAAATCCAATTGCTAAAGAAGCTTGATGGAAAATACTTATAACGTTCTTTTTCGTTTTTTATTGCAATCTAAAGAAGAGGAAACTTTGAAAATCGTGCTCCGCGAATTCATTTCGTTAAATTATTGTGTATATAAGATGAAAACTCCCTGTTGCAAGAAATGTAAAGTAAAGTGT
This sequence comes from Leptopilina myrica (nomen nudum), assembly GCA_032872475.1. Lineage (NCBI taxonomy): Eukaryota > Metazoa > Arthropoda > Insecta > Hymenoptera > Figitidae > Leptopilina > Leptopilina myrica (nomen nudum). Next base: position 1,697,108 of record CM065467.1, read on the forward strand.
TTTTTATTTGCATAAAATAAAAGCGACGAAAAAAACGAAAGCGTGAGAAAACAGCCGAGAATATATTTCGTAAATATAAAATATAATTTCGTTTTCTGTTTGATTACCTGTATGTATTATTTTTTTCTTCCCCGCGCGCATAAAACTTGTATTTACAATATATACAAGTTAATTTTCACCGTTTGATGAAATTTTCATATTCGTACACAATAATATACATAGGCAATAATAATAATAAATCAAAGGAAAAAGAGTTGTAAGAGGTGTTAATCAGTGAATATTCATGAAACCCGCAGATTAAATCATTTACTGTTACAATAAACCGGAAATCGCTAAGAAATCTCCTAGATTAATTACTCTTATTACATAACTTCTTATTAAGAATATATTTCACCGATTCTTTATTATTTTTATTCCCTGTTTTTCTTGGCGATAATGCAAATGAACCGTAATTGCCGTACACTTTTATTTTTAATTCTATTTTCATTTTTTTATTGCGGTATTTTTGTAGTAAAAAAACGTTTGTATTGTGTCGAATAGAAAAAGTGATTGTAGAATTTATTTTCAATTTTAGTCCTTATGAAGTTACCGTCAAAAATTATTATTCAAGGTTTCTGCAGATGAAAATATATCACTAATTTTTTTTATTTGCCTGCGAGAATTTTTTTAATCGAAATCATCCGTAAAATGGAAAAGTTTCACGCGAATAATAAATATGCGATTTAGTTTAGGTAACATAACCTAAAATTTAAGTTGCTCATTGACGGAAAATTTTAATTTCACTGATATTGGACTAATTTTCTCGAAAGGGCAAGAAAATACAAAATAAAATTGTTGTGATGACACTGAATTAAATACTTTTTCGACCGTTTTTTGTATTTTTAATTTTTTTCTAACCTTAAAGTCGATCCGCGGCCTTTAAATCGAATGAATCGAATAGTAGATTGTATATCGTATCGAAACGCACACAGACCTCCGGAAAAAAAATGAAAGAAAGGCGTTACGTAAACTTTGATAATTGATGGAAACAATGAAAAATGATTTTTCGAAATTGAAAGTGTTGAGTCAATTTTATGTAAGTATGGGATTTATATTTTATCATGATGAGCTGTGGAAAATTAACACATTTAAATTACACGTGTTTGTGTTTCTACAGTTCGTATTTGGATTGTAATTATCTATTCTTTTTCTTTCTCCTTTTTTTCTTCTATTCCTCCTCCTTGAGGCGCAGATTTAAAAAAAACCCCAACTATTGATGTATTGACAATAAATTTCTTACCTCTTTTACAAAACTGAGAGACAAAGGATGAAGAAAAAAACCATAATCTGCCGATAAGAATCTTATTTATACGGATCTTGGTTATTCCCTCGAGAAAAATTGTCAATTGTTTAAAATTTTCAATTACGTCAGAGTGCGATTTGCTTCCGCGTGAATTTCACGCTATTGTTCCTTCTCTTTTGCGGAACATTTGCAAAAGCGAACCTTTAAGGTAATCGACCCGTGGATCTCGGCTTGTCCGATGAGTTTTGCTGTTTAGCTTCTGCTTCCCTTGCTTCCATTCCCGTTTTATTTTTTTTTCTCGAAACTTTACAGTAAAAAGTAAATCTTCTTAGAACGAGACGAAATTAAACAAGTTTCCGAATTTATTGTATTCTTTACTTTCCTCACATTTTATTCGCTGGTAATATTTTTAATCCCCGCGAACAAATGACAGTTTTTTCCTTGATAAATTGACAAAACACGCGAAAATACAATTCGTCTAAATATTGAATCTTCTTTACCGACAGTCGAATTTAGTTTTTATTGAAATACGAATAAAAAGTAATTTCGAAACTGGCCATAAAATGGCGCTGACATTAAAAAAACAAAATACATAACCTAAAACTGTCAAATTTTGTTAAACGTATTGAATAGAAGGAGAGAAGAAAAAATTTGAATTTTAATCATATTCTAGAATACCGAAATTGGTGAATTTTTAATTTTTTATACGAATAAAATTAAATGAGATAAATTTTCCTTTCGAGAAATGTCGACCGCAAGAATAGGTGCGGGTATGTGATCAAAGAAATGCCTAGCGACTTGAAACGAGTTCGGGAGACTTCGATGCTTCGTAAAACTATTAGTTGATTGTGAGCTGTAAGCTGTAACTATATTCCTATATATATATATGTGTGTGTGGAGTATCTATAATGTACTAACTATAGACAGGCTTTTTCTCTATTTAAAACAGTATACCTGAGTTTTGTGCGGCATTCTGTCTTCTGGAATTGAAAGGACAATGCACTTCGTTTTTTTAAGTCGTAATTACCAGACAATTTTTATACTTTAAGATGCTAGAAAGTGTTTTTTATTCTATTTTTTTTTCTTTTGCATTTGTTTTTAAAGAAATCTGACGATAAACATGTTTATAGAAAAGTTTATTTTTTATATAAAAGCCAGAGAAAAAACGAAATCTGAAACTGTTTCAGTTTTGTTACAAGTCAGTAGGACAAAATTTCAATTATTTCCTAAAATTTTCTTCTCAATATGTACGATTTTATATATTTTATAATATTTATTATTATATTATTTATATTTTATATTTTAAAAAATTTTTTGAGAAAATTCTACTCAAATTTCTACATTTTATTATTTTTATAAATAATGATGATTAATCGAATTCGTTGAAAATTGTTCATTAAAATTCGTCGAAATAATTCAATTTCTAGAAATTTAATTATTTTCAGAAATTTCAATAAAAAAAATGTTCTTAAAGTTTCGAACGTTGAAATGAACGACAATATTTTTTTTACTTCCTCTAATTTGTATTTTTTTACAGAAAATTTTTTTTAGATTAAAACAAATTTAAAACAATAATTGTTTTAAATCCGAATTTGTAATTATTCAAAACCTGAAGTTTATAATTCAGGATTGCCACAAAAAATTAATTTTGTTTTTCAGTTCGGAAATATGTTCTTAAATAGTTTTGAACGTTCAAATGAACGACAATATTTTTTTTCTTTTTCTAATTTGTATTTCTTTGCATAAAAATTATTTTTTAGATTAAAATAAATTAATTCTGAACTAAATATTGTTGAATTTCAATAATTTTTCTTTTTCAAACAGTAATTTTGTAAAAAAAAAATTTCTTTCATTTGAACGTTCAAAACTTTAGCCACATTAAAAAAAATTATTCGATTCATTGCAAAATTCAATTATTTTCACGAATAATAAAATTTAAATTACATTAATTTGAAAAATTTGATTATATAAAGAGTCACATTCTTATGTATTTATTTTTTAGGGCAAAGATTAATAATTAAAATTTTCATTAGTTAAATTTAAAGATTTTCACAAATTAAAATTGTTTAATAAAATTGAATTTTCGCAATTTTTTTTTTTAATTCTGAAAAATAAAATGGTTCAAATTTTTCAATTCTATTGTTTCAAGGTAATTGAATTTTTCTAAATAAAAAGTTGAACATTTTTGAATTAATTGAATTTTTTTCCTTTCTTTTGAAAAATAATTGAATTTAATTTAAAATAGAAATTTTTTTTTTCAAATTTTTAATTCGATTGTTTCAAGGTAATTAAATTTTTCTAAGTATAAAAAGTTGAATATTTTTGAATTAATTGAAATTTCTTTACATTTTTTGAAACATAATTGAAAAGTTTTTTTTCAATTTTTTTTTTCTTTTTCAGAGAATTTTGCTTAAATGCGTTTCGAAAATAATTAATTTAATCGAAGTTAGTGAACGGAATTGTAATTTTATTTTTAACAAATAAAGTTCCTATCTTAAAGTTTTGAATTCATTTTTCGCTTCTAAAAATTATATTATTCTGTTTGTATTCAATAATTAAATTTAAATTATTGAACTTCTCGTAAATTTTCATGATTTCAAATTTCTGAAAGTTCAAATAAATTATATTTATTTATTTCTTCAGAGAATTAAATGTTTATTACTTATTAAGTATAAATAATTATTACTGCATTTTATTTTCAAAAATTTTTAATAAATTTCTTCAGAAGAATTGATTTATTTTCATGAATAGTAATTTTTTTTGCAGAAATTCAATTATTGTCAATAAAATTTTAATAAAATTGAAAAATGGTATTTTCAATTATAAATATAAAGAGAAAAGGTTATTTTTAGAAAATTGAAAAACTTCTTTGTTTAATTCAATTATTTTTAGAAAATTGAAAAAATCCTTTGTTTATAATTCAATTATTTTACAATTTTCCAAATTTAATTTCGATTTATAATAATTTGAAAATCTTATTTTTTGTGGAAAAATAAGAATTAAATATTTCTTTAAAAAAGAATTTATTGATGCTTTTGGAATTATTTCGCAATTAAAGAAGTTGTGGCAAATAAATTATTCTATAGAGTAAATAATGTATTTATTTTGGAGTCAGGAAAAAATTGAAATTTTTGTCCGTGAAAAGCAAAACTGGTAATAAATTTAAAAATAATACTCTGAAGGCTAAGATTCAGTAAATAATGTATTTATTTTGGAGTCAGGAAAAAATTGAAATTTTTGTCCGAGAAAAGCAAAACTGGTAATAAATTTAAAAATAATACTCTGAAGGCTAAGATTCAGTGAAAAATGAAGAAAATACGGTTCTAAACGTTCTTCCTGTAAACTAGTTTATTGTTAAAAGTGGGCTGAAAGTAAGATTTATATTTAAGTACATGCCTTAGAAGTTGATTTTAAAAGATGTCTTTGGTGAAAAAAAAGAACACGAGAGCAATGTATAAATTTATTTTATTGCAGGCTTCTAATAACTGTTACGTGTAAAGCATTGAATAAATTTCGGTATTTGGTGACTCATTTTCCAGTTTAGAGTTCATTGGTATAAAAACCGGTTTTCAACAAGCAAGATAAAACTTTAAAATTGATTACTTCACTTAATCAATCAAGTTTTGAAATTTTTACGCGCATATATTATTATAGGTAAAATCCCGTTTGTAGTGCGCGTATAATATACAAAATTTTCCCCGTCATTATAAAGATGTTTTTGTACTTTTCTCTCCTTGTTCCTTGATTTTATTTTTCTTCACTTTCGAGATTTTATTTTTCAACTCATGCTCACGGAATATTTTTAACTAAATGAACTCATTGTGTTTATAGCTATAATTTACAGTTAAAATCTAAGTTAGCTCTCATTTTTTAAATAGTTATCTATTCTGCTTTGTTCTTGAAAATATAATATAACAATAAAAAAAAACGCTTTTCCTATATGTCCTTCGTAAAAAAAATGAAAGTTTTCAGCAGCTCGCACCGTGAAAGAAAAAAATTATATATCATTCCGTTTTTGCATTTTCATCATCCGAGTGGAACGGAAATCATTTCTCCGCATGTCTCTTCTTTCCTTTAGACGAAAATTATCTCTTTTTATGACACACTAAAGAGAATGCAAATTTTACTGTTACGCTGGATTCGACATGTTAACGAGACCTGAATCCCGTATACGTGATTTGAGTATGAAACATGAGAAGACACGTCTTTTAAAACGGAAAACCGGTATTTTGTTTTGGTACATACATTATTTTCAATTATTTGTTATTTTCATACGAATGAAATGAAGTTCTTGGAGATTATTAAGTTTTTCTTTTCATTATTATTTAAAATGACGCGGTTTTATTCACTTTTTCGGGGTTGATACCCAATCTGAAAACCTGGAACCTGGAAAACCTGAAAATGTAGTCAAGGAATTTTACAAAAAATTGAAAAAACCTGTAAAAGTCCGGGAATTTTGATCGAATTGTTGTTTTCCAATTGTATTTATTCTTGAAATCAAATTTTACTTAAATATTTCAAAAATTCAATTTTAAGAGTTGCGTTTTTGATTTTCATAATTGAATGAACTTGAAAAGATTTTCATCTAAAATTTTGTAAAATTTCAATTTTAACTGAATTTGACTAGAAATTTAAAAAAATCTAGGTTTTTAAAAAAAATGTAATGACTAAAATTGTTCTGAAATTAGTTAAATTTTTTAAAATATATATTAAATTAATTATTAAAAATAACGAATTTATAGAAGAATTTTAGTTAAAAACAGAAAATCAATTACTTTTAAAAGTAGTAAAATTCTTCTCAAAATTCAATAAATTATTATTTTTCTATTTATTCATCAAAGAATTCAATAAATTAATTTTTATGAAAAAATTTAAAGAAAAATTTTTTTTTAAAACTATTTTGAAAAAGAATTAAATTCTTCTGTAACAATTCAATTCTTTTTCAAAATAGTTTAAATAAAATTCTTCGTATAGAAAATCAAATTATATTTAAAAAGTTTACAAAAATTTTAATTGAATTTTCAATAATTTTTACAAAATAATAAAATTTTTCTTCGAAATTCAATTTTTAAAAAGAGATTTTAATAAAACTAGTCTAAAGAATTCAATTATTTTGAAAAGTAAAAAATTCTTCTCAAAATACAAATTATGTTAAAAAATTTTCAAACATTTTAGTCAAAATTTCAATTATCTTTACAAATAATAAAAATTTTTCTCCGACATTCAATTTTTAAAAACAAATTTTAATAAATAATAGTCTCAAGAATTCAAATATTTTTAAAAGTAATAAATTCCTCTCAAAAATCAAATTATGTTAAAGAATTTGCAAAAATTTTAGACAAAATTTCAATTATCTTTACAAATAATAAAATTCTAGGAGAATTCAATTATTTACATAAAAAAAAAGATAATTTATTGATTAATTCAATTTTTCTTCAAATTTAATTCTAGTAAAGAATTTCGTCAACAGGGTTTTTTAAATAATTGAATTTTTTCGACGAATTTGAATAAAATTCTACAGTATAATTACATTTTTTGAGAAATTTGATTTAAATTGTATTAAAAATAATTGAAATTTTGCACTGATTTTTTTTTATTTTTTGGAAAAATAATTGAATATTTGTGTAGGATATTTAAAAAAAATTTATTTAATAATTGAATTTTTCGACTTGAAAAATAAATATTTTCTTAAATAATCAAATGTTTCTTAAAATTGAGTTTTCATAAAGAATTTTATCAACAAATTTTTAAATAATTGAATTCTCTTGGCAAATTTTAATAAAATCTTAAGGAATGATTTCATTTTTCAACAAATTTGATAAAAACTTTACATTATATTTTATTAAAAATACTTAAAAAATTCTGACAAGAATTTTATTAAAATTTTTCAAAAATGTTTGAATGTCGAAGAAAAATGTCAAACTATTTATAAAAGTAATTGAAAATTGACCAGAATTTTTGTAAATTTTTCAACATCATTGAATTTTTCCAAAGAATTACATTATACATTTGAAAATAATTAAATTCTTTAGACGAATTTTATGAAAATTTCTTTTTAAATAATTGAATTCGTTTGTTAATTTTTTTTTTTGAAATAGTAGACATTGAAAATAATTGAATATTGACAAATTATTTTGATGAAAAATGAAAAAAATTTAATTTTTGAAAAATAATTGAATTCTTTGAATAATAAATAAAAAAAAACTTAAATTTTCTAGAAACCTAATTTTTATGTGAAAAAATAATTATTTTTTTCTCTAATTTTTATGTGAAAAATTAATGATTTTTTCCCCTAATTTTTATGTGAAAAATTAATGATTTTTTTCCTAATTTTTATGTGAAAAATTAATGATTTTTTTCCCTAATTTTTATGTGAAAAAATAATAATTAAATATTTATTTAAAGGTGAAGTTTTTTTATTTGGTTTCTATTATTATTATAATGAAACAGTTATATTCACTTGTTTGCAAACTTTATGGAGAGATTAAAAAAAAAGAGACTTCAACGCCAGGATTTCTGATCAAAATAAAATTTTCTCCTATCGATGAATATTTATTTTTCTTTTTTTGGATGAGGAGAATCGAAGCGAGTACATCATTTCGTTCCAGGCTTTTTCGATAAACGATCGCGAGTATGTATTCATATATATAAAAGCGAAGATCGTCATTTCCGGTTCGCAAAGTTTGCCTTCTCAACTCCCTCGATATGCTAGTCGTGCCAAATCGTGAGTTCCTCTCTTGACCGTCTTTGGCTTCCAGGAAGTCATTCTTAGTCACGTGCAGATATAATAAAGAGAAGGATACATTAGTCACAGGTCATATAAATTTGTAAAATACCTATTAGAACATTTTTTAAATTCCCCGGTCTACTAGGAAGAGTCTAAAAAAATTTCAAAACCCTTTTTGTATAAACTGGTTTTTTTTTTTTGAAAATGTCCGCAACTTCTTTTTCTCTTTTTCTAATCTGTTTGTTAACTAAATACTCTTTTACACTTTATTTATTTTTTTGCTTTTTTTTCTAAATTCAATGAACTGCATTTTAACTGCTTTAATAAAATTTCCGAATATGACTATAAAAGTTTCGAACGTTCAAATGAACGAACTCAAGTGCTTTTAAAAAATTACTATACAGGAAAAGGAGAATAATTGAAATTAAACAATATTTAGTTTAGAATTAATTTATTTTAATCGAAAAATTTTTTTTTGCAAAGAAATACAAATTAGAAAAAGAAAAAAAATATTGTCGTTCAAAACTTTATGAACATATTTCCGAACTGAAAAAGAAAATTAATTTTCTGCAGCAACCCTGATTTATAAACTTCAGGTTTTTAATAATTACGAATTCGAATTTAAAACAATTATTTACATCATTAATTTTTTAGTCATGATTCACATGTTTCTTTTTTTAAACCTACTCTATACATACTGTTTTAAATTATAAATTTAGTGAATCAAGAGCGAATTATTTTTTACTGTCATAACAAAAATAGAATACTGTGTTTGGAGAAGAATATTTTGGTTATCGAATTATATTAATTTCGGTATTGTCATATATATATAGTGAATAGTGAAAAAAAGTGAGTGGGAACATATTTTAAAATAAAAAAAAGTATATTGCCGTCCTCGTCTCTGATGTTTAAAACATGAAAGACGTTTGTCCGCCCACATTATTCACTATACATACGTATATAGTTGCGCAGGATCGCTGATAAACCTTTTGCGAAGCCTCCAATCTCGTGCTATATTGTACGGTAGCGCTTTGTGCAAATAATGATAAGAAATCTCAAAGCAGTCATTGTAAAAAGTCTATAAAGGGATCTAATTTCAAAATACACGTGTCATACATATTAATTAGAAGGAGAAAAAAAAGAATTCAGGTCGTATACAATATAAGTTCAATAAACCAGGTCTGGAGTGTTTCAAAACAACAATGCTTAGACTGTTTTTTTTTTTTTGTCGAGAATTCAAGAATTAGTTTTTAGGAATGAATTTAAATTGAAATTTAAAAATTCTTGTATGATGCAGTTTGAATTTGTTATTCTTTTCTAAAAAGGGTTTTCTTTCTGTGACAAGAGTTTGCTTTATCACCTACACATTAAATTAGTGTTCACACAAAGATGTTCTATTGACAATTTAGAAACGGTTGACACGGTTCTTGAATTATCCCTTGAAAAGAATTTTCGACATCTACACATGGTACTTAATACAAATTATACTCAGATGACTGTCAACTTGTCATTATATGGATTATTCGATTTTGAAAAGACATTTTAAAATTCATGCTGTCTTAACATTCTAAAGAATTTATTCTACAAACGAATTTCCTTTAGGTAAACTAACCGTTTTTCATCCTCAATTGTTTTTATTGTTAAATTAAAAAAAAGGAGCATTAGTTCTCTATGTAATAAGACAGAAAGGAATAAAGGATTTCCCTTGTCCGTGGTTGTAAAAATGAACGCGAAGAATTATCGGTTCCAGCATCCCGTTTTCATTGGGAATATTAAAAAAAAAGGGGGGGGGAGCACTTTTGCTCTGGAGAAATAAAATCGTTTCCTTGAGTTCTTCTTTGCTGGTTGAATTCCAGCAAATTTTGCATGGTCGTATAAGTTGTTGTTGCAATAACGAAAGCTGCCTTTTGAGCCGCGTGGTATCATCAGTGCTCGTAAAGTATAACTGAGCGAGGCTTCCGTGCGAATCGTTGCCGGCGATTTCCTTTTGACTGCGGATTTAGAAAATAGTATATAGTTCTTCTTCGCGATCATCAAGTGAGCAGTCCAGGCTTTTGCCTCATAGATTGCGATTATACATTCTAGCAAAATGCATAATATTTGCACACATTTCCTCTAGGTAGGAGAGAGTGAATATAGGCAAAGCTTATTTATCTCATCGCTATATATCAAAAAAACGAATTCGAAAGTAAAAAAGAATTTGCTAATTTTTCAAAAATTCTTGAATTCAGCGACGAGAAAACTATTTGGTGTTTCTAAAGACAGGCCTCGGATATTATGACATTTTCGACTATTTTCAAATAATGCGAGTTTTATTAAAAAATTATTAAATTATTTTTATTATTAATTATTAATTAAATTAAAAATTATTAAAATGCAAATTATTTCGATTGTTATACCGTGCAAAGTATAACTTATAATAGTCAAACTTTTGAATGTTTATTTTTCAATCAGTTTTCTAATTAAATTTTTCAAAATAATACAATTAAAAAGATTTTCAATAATTAAAATTCTGTAAAATTTAATTAAAACTAAATCATTATCTTTTCAATTGTTCGCGGTTTTATTCCAATTTTTGGAAAATTAACTTTTATAGAATTTTAATTTGAAAATTTTCGAAATAATAGGAAATTCTCGCAAAAATTTTAATGAAAACTCTTCAAGTGTAAATTCAATAATAATAAAATTTTCAAAAACTATCATAAAATTAATAATTAATAATAAATAATAATAATAATAATAATAATAATAACTATCATAAATTCTGACTTATAAATTATTTTATGAATAATTTTTACAATTTTCATAAATACTAGATTGATAAAAGAATTTTAGTTAAAAATACTAAAAAAAATTAGATTTTGGAAAAGTTACAGATGATTACAGAAATTCAATTATTTTCAAAAGTTACAAAAATTCTTCGCAGAATTTCAATAATGTTCAAAAATTGTAAAACAATTCTCGTCAAAATTACAATTATTTTTATAAATAATAAAATACTTCATTTAAATTCAATTATTTTTAAAAGTTTTAATAAAATTCTTGACAAAATTCCACAAGAATTCAATTATTCAATTTTTAATAAATTTCTTCAAAATAATTCCATTATTTTCATAAGTAGTAATAAAATTTTTCACAGAAATTCAATTATTTAAAATACAACATTTAATAAAATTTTTCGAAAAATATCAATTATACAAAAATATTTTTATAAATAAAATTCTTGAAATTCAATTACTTTTATTTGAATAAGATTCGTTGGAAGAATTCAATTATTTATATAAACTTGAATAAAATTCATTGGAAGAATTAAATTATTTTCAAACTTATTAAAATTCTTCTCAAAAATTCAATTACTCTCAAAAGTTAAATTATTATTTTTTTTATTATTATTTTTAAAATGTAATGAAATTCTCCGCAGAAATATTGTGTTCGAAAATTTAAAAAAAAATTCTTGTTAAAATTCCAAGTAATTTTATAAATAATAAAATTCTTCTCCAAAATTCAATTATTTTATGGAAATTTTAAGAAAATGAAAATTATTTTCATAAGTAATAAAACTCATCGCAGAATTTTAATAATTTTTTAAACAATATATATTTTAATCAAATTTCTCGAAAAATGTAATTATTCTTAAAAATTTTATTAAAATTTCTCAAATTAAATTCATATATTTAAAAATTTTTTGATAAAATTCTTTATGAGAATTAAATTTTAACAAAGAACATTCTATTATATTCAACAAATTATTTATTTTTTAATTTTAATAATTGAAGTTTTCTAGAATTTTCTAATAAAAACTGATTTAAAAATGAATTAACCGACAATCGAGTTATTATTATTTCTGATAATAATTGAATAATTGTTTTATCAATTTTTTAAGATTCAAATACCTTCGATTAAGTAAATTAAAAATTTTTTATTTTAGAATTTTTTAGAAATAATTTATAATTAAAATTCTTCGAAAGATTTGATTAATTTTTTTTTTGTATTTTTAAAAAGTCAATTATTTTATAAAAGAATTTGTTAAATTTTGATTTATTTTTTAAAGGTTTTACTAAATTTGAATTATTTTGAATTAGATTTTAACCAATTTCAATTTTTTGGACAATTTTCTAATTAGATTGAATTATAAAACTTTGTGTATTTTCAAAAAGCTAATTTTACAAATTTCATTATTAACATTTTTGAAAATATTCTACATTAATTTATTATCTTTGAAAAGAAAAATTGACTAGTTAAATTATTATAAAAAAATTCGATTTTTTGTATTTAAATAATTGAATTTTCGAAGAATGTGCAAAAATGATTAAAAATTCATAAAAATGATTGATTTAGAGATGAAGTTTAGTTAAAAATTGTAGAAAATAATTGAATTTTCGAAAGGGTTGTAGTTTTAATTTTTATAAATTATTAAATTTCAGAAGTTGAAATTTGTTAAATTTGATTTCCTGTGAATAAAGAAGTAAGAAGTATTTAAATATTTATTTAGCAAAATTATACAACTTTTGATTAATTTGAATTTTTGTGACTGCACTGAATTAAATAATCGTCTTTTTTTCTATTTTTAATCCACTAAAGCGCTTTTTTTGGTTCGTTAAAGTCGATCCAAGGCCTGTAAAGATAAAGATTTCTCTAAATTCAGTTAAACATTGCCCAAATGTACAATTTTACAAGCAAAGTCTAAAAATACAGTTGTCTTCGACTAATGAAAGTTATACTTTGGATTAGAATTTGATTCCACGGGAAAAAGCGTCGAAGGTTAAATGTGACACAATGTTATTTGATGTCCGCTATTTAAAAAATTCCACAAAAACAAGTTTATTTTATTATTATTATTTTTTTTTTTTTTTGTAAAGTAGATATGGACGCTTGGTCGACAATTTTCGAAACGCCATTAAAATGAAGGGACTGAGAATATACAATAAAATTTAAGATGCAAAAGACTCTTGAAAAGGAGATACAAGTATACTACAATTTCTCGTTGAAAGGATGTATATAATTAGTCAAATGTAAATTGCAGTAGTTGCATCCTGAAGTAGTCTAATTACAAGATACTCTTATCTTACGTTTCATACGCTGTTCCAGATTGTTTCCTTTTGTTGTGTATATTTTTCATAAAATTATACTTACGTGTCTTCTTCGCGAGCATTATGTGAATATTTAGCATCTGCAAGAAAGGAAATTAAACTTTCCGTTTTTCTATTTTACTTTTTATGGTGTTTTCCAAGAAGAAAAAAATTCATTTTGTATAAAAACTGAATCTTTTGGCAAAACTAAACTTGGAATTTTTTGTGTGCAATCATAAATTTTGTGTTGTGGGTAAAATTTTCCCTGCTCCACTTTTTAACGGTGACGCATTCCTCGTACTACAATCAGATTAACGTTCGATCGTTTTACGAACTTGTGGTCTGGAAATCGGAACACGCGTCACGTGAATTTTTCCCTTATCTAATCATTTTTTTAACGCCTAGCAAAAGAAATTGGTTACAAAACGCATAACATCAATCATCAATTACCGAATAATGTCATTTTATCATTTTTCTCTACAATTTTAAATTATTTCCATATGACAAATTGAGATTAGATTTTGATTTTGCAGAATGAATCTTAATTTTTCTAGTATACTAAATATTTGTGTTTGTTTTCAGTTTTCTCAATTCTCTGGGCGTCGACGCAGCAGTTTCCCCATGATGCGCGATCACAGGAACCACCACGGGAGGCATATTTCAATGGTTCAGGATATTTAATATTGAGTTCCTTCGTCTCAGTTCACAGGCATAGTGGTCTCAGTTTCCGAACATGCGAGGCTGGCAATCTTTTCACTCAGTGGTTTAAAAGTGATTCGATAAGTCTCAAAGTCAATTCGGAGGGTCTTCTCTTTGTTGCGACTGTTAATCAAAAACGCTACGAAGTCAAATTAAATGCCAAACTGTTGGACAATGTCTGGCACAATGTGAACATTTTCTTCAAACTTGGCAACTTGACGCTAAATGCCGCCAATCACAATCAGGTTCGTAATTACCGAAAACAAATTTCAGTAAATATATTCTAAAATATAAAATCGTTTTCCGAAATCAGTTTTATTTGTCAATTTTTATCTTCCTTCTGGAACGAATTTCACAGTCTCTTTATTCGTAAAAGGAAGAAAATATTTACGAGAGTTGATAAATGAGGAAGAATTAAAATTAAAGAATCAAAGAAAAGAATTAAATTAAATTATTATTTTTTTGCAGATAATAGCGAATGCAAGCTACAACTCGGCAATTCTCACACTTCCGGATCACAGTGTAAATAGTTCTCTAATAGTTGGAGACAAATTTCGAGGTTGCATTCTCCAGGGACCGGGAATACTCTTCAATGACTCGATCAACACAGGCGCATTCTTCGGATCATGTCCGTCCAACTTCACAGCATGTGAGTCCCGGAAAGATTTCCTTTTTTCGAAAATTAACCCTTTTTCAGATTCTTCACTTCTGTTAGAAGTAAAAACGAAATATTGAAACTTTAGAACAGAAGGACAAATTTTGTTTTTTGTTAAGAGTGAGAAGCACAAGTTTTTTTGTCACAGCACTGTTTGAAATTAAAATCACGAGATGTTTTTGTAAACGATGATAAATGATTCTTTTACTTTTGAGAAAGGAATTTGAAAAGTCAATTTGGAAGAAAAATATTCGTCAAGTACTTGAAAATTGACGGAGTAATTTTTCCAAATTCACGAAACATAAAAGCAAGAGAAGAGTTTCTACTCACAGGCCTCGGATATTAGGAATTTTACGACTTCTTTCAAATTATGCCACGACTTTTGTTAAAAAATTGCGACTTTTTCGACTTTTCTTCCAAATTTTGCGACAATTTACCATATTTTCAGTATAAAATGCAACTTATTTCGATTTTTATTAGTAGAAAAAAGAATAATAGACAAATCTTAAAAAATTTCGCTTTGAATACGTTTTCTAATTAAATTTTTCAAATATTAGAATTAATAAGATTTTGAATAATTCAAATTCTTTAAAATTTAATTCAAACTAAATCATCTGTACAACTACTTTATTACAAGTTTTCAAAATTAACTTTTAAAGAATTTTGGAGAAAATAATCAAATATTCAAAATTTTCAAATTAAGTTCTTCAAAAAAAAAAATTTTTTTTAAATAGAAAAATTCAATTATTTTCGAAAAATTACATTATAATATTTATAGAAAACTAATTCTTAAATTTTCTTAAGATTCAGTTACCTTTGAGTAAAGTAAATTAAAATTTTTTAGAAATCATTTATAATTAAATTTCTTGGAAAAATTTGATTAATTTTTTATTTGTTTTTTTTTAAAGTCAATAATTTTGAAAAGAATTTCTCAAATTTTGAATCATTTTTCAAAGGTTTGACTAAATATAAATTATTCTTAAATAGATTTTACCAAATTTCAATTATTTAGGCATTTTTTAATTCAATTATAAAACAAAGTATTAATTATAAAACTTTGTGTATTTTAAAAAATTATTTAGAAATATTTTAAAAAAGCTAATTTTATGAATTTCTTTATTAACATTTTTGAAAATAATATTCTACCTTTAGAAAAAGAAAAGAAAAATTTACGGGTTAAATTATTGTAAAAAATTAGATTTTTTCTATTCAAATAATTAAATTTCCGAAGAAATTGCAAAAATGATTAAAAATTCTTCAAAATGATTTATTTAGAGATAAACAAATTTTTGAATTATTTTAAAAAGAATTTGTCAAATTTTGAATTATTTTTCGTAAGATTTTGACAAATTTTGAATTATTTTTGAAAAGATTTTACTAAATTTAAATAACTTTTGAAAAGATTTTATCAAATTTCAATTTTTTGGACATTTTTTAATTATATTTAATTATTAAACTTTGTGTATTTTAAAAAATTATTAAGAAATATTTTCAAAAAGCTAATTTTACGAATATCTTTATTAACACTTTTGAAAATAATATTCTACCTTAAGAAAAAGAAAAGAAAAATTTACGGGTTAAATTATTGTAAAAAATGAGATTTTTTAGTATTCAAATAATTAAATTTTCGAAGAAATTGAAAAAACTAGTTAAAAAGTCATAAAGAAAATTGATTTAGAGATAAAAAAAATTCTTCAATTATTTTCGAAAAATTACATTATAATATTCATTGGAAACTAATTGTTTTATCATAATTTTTTAAGATTTAATTACCTTCGAATAAAGTAAATTAAAATTTTCTATTTTAGAAATTTTTATAAATCGTTTAAAATTAAAATTCTTGGAGAAATCTGATTTTTTTTGTATTTTTAAAAAGTCAATTATTTTATAAAAGAGTTTGTCAAATTTTGAATTATGTTTCAAAGGTTTTACTAAATTTGAATTATTTTGAAATAGATTTTACCAAATTTCAATTTTCTGGACTTTCTTAAATTAGATTCAATTACAAAACTTTGTGTATTTTAAAAAATTATTTATAAATATTTTCAAAAACGCTAATTTTACGAAATTTTTTATTAACATTTTTGAAAATATTTTACCTTTTACTTTGTGTATTTTAAAAAATTATTTATAAATATTCTCAAAACGCTAATTTTACTAATTTTTTTATTAACATTTTTGAAAATATTTTACCTTAATTTAATATCTTTTGAAAAGAAAATTGACTGGATAAATTATTATAAAAAAAATTCGGCTTTTTTGTATTTAAATAATTGAATTTTCGAAGAAATTGCAAAAATGGTTAAAAATCCATAAAGAATGGTTTAAAGATGAAGTTTAAAATTGTTTAAAATAATTCAATTTTTGGATGGGTTATAGTTTTAATTTTTAGAAATTGTTCAATTTCAGAAAATGAAATTTGTTAAAATTTATTTTATTGTGAATAATCAAGTAAGAAGTATTTGAATATTTATTTAGCAAAATTGTACAATTTTTGATTAATTTGAATTTTTGTGACAACACTGAAGGTCTTTTTTGTAATTTTTTTCTATTTTATATTTTTAAATTAAATTTTTTTTTATTAGCGACTTTTTTTGCTCATTAAAGTCGAACCGAGGCCTGTACTTTGTGAAAATGAAACTTTACGTAGGTGAAACTATTTTTCTCTCGAAGAATATTATCGCTTGATTAAGAATGCATGTCTAGCTAATTGAGTGTCTAATTATCTTCAACCATTTTCGAATTATTAAGTACGTAAACAAAGAAAATTGAATAAGTAATTAATTATAGTTAATTAAATTATAGATTTTTCTTGAAGTAAAAGAATATAGAAATTAGATGTTTTTTTTGGAAAAAAGTAGACAGTAGAACCCCGCACTGGATAGAGAGTTTCTTATGAAAATTTCAGGTGGTTCCGGAAAGAGAGACGATGTTTCCACCCCAATATCAACAATGGACAACTGCAAACACGAGTCATGCTCGAGGCACGGAAAATGCGTGTCGAGGCAGAACCGTTACGAGTGCCACTGTTACAAACGATATTCCGGCATCAACTGCCAAATTGACAATGGTAGATCTCGACTGATCCTTCACGATCCAATTCGCATGACCTTTCTATTCATGGGGACAATGCTTTTATTTTAGAAATCCTTTTTCACCCGGTCAATGCTCTTTAAATCCTTATAATAATTATAATAATAACAACAACCACTACCAGTCCCAGTAACGAGGAAGTCCACAATTACTCAAAAGTGCCAGATGAATAAAACAATGAAAGAATTAACTGCACGAAAAAAAAATCGAAGTGTGCAAAAAAAAGCACGAGTGTTTATACAGTTAGGAGGAGTTTTCATGTCAGTCATAGTCTGTGAATGCGAAAGAGATATTCTTAGGCGAATCCCATAGTTTTCTACACTCAGGGAGCAGAGTAATTGTGAGGCAAATTGATAAAATTGCGCAGTGAAAAACTGTTTGTTTAATGCCATTCGATGTTTACTCTCACGGCTCAATGAAAATTGGGAGAGTTGCTGTCTGAAAAATTGGCGATCATTGCCATTTGTTTTAGTGACTGCGACTGCTTGAATATATATATATAATTTGAGAGAAAATTTATCTGAATTTCAATTCAGAGGTGCCATCAAAAAGGAAAGTTGCTCTCCCAAAAGTGAAGTGAGCCTGTGCATTTTTTTTTAAAGCAGAACATCCGCGCATTGTACGAACAGTTTTTCTGTGTACGAATTCCATTTTGGTTAAGGACATTCTTCAACTATACTACACAAGTTTTTATTTCTAAAAAAGTCTAAAAAAAATCAAAAACTTTGTGATTTCTAGTATTTATTATTATGAAAGTGAAAATCAATTTTCACAATTCTGATAAAGAGTTAGAAAATTGTTTATAAACAAAAATTAAGATTATTTTCACAAATATAGTAAAACTCTTCGCAAAAATTAAATTATTTTGAATACAATTTTAATGAAATTTTAAGAAACAATTCAAATGTTTTTAATAAAGTCTTTGCAAACATTCAATTCTCTTAAAAATAATTCTAAAAGTGATTTAATCTAAAAAATTAAGAAACCAATTATTTTTGGGATTGTCTGTAAAATTTATTTCAAAAATTCAATTTTCCAAATTTTTATAGAAAATTCTTGTAAAGTATTAAATTATTTTCTTTAGAAAGAAAAAAAATGACACAATTTGTTTAGAAAAATTTTATGACGTTTATTTTTTAATACAATTTCACTGATGGATTCAGTAAAATTTTGTCTAATTTTTTGTAAAATTCTTCAAAAAAATCTATTAATTTTCCAAATTTCTAATAAATATCAAATTCTTATAAAAAAATCCAACTATTTTTAAAAATAGTAAAATTATTCGCAAGAACTAAATTATTTCTATAAATAATATAATTTTTTACAGTAATTCAACGTTATTCAAAGTAATTTTAATAAACTTCCACAATAAAGTAGATTAATTATAATTTTTAACAAAAGCGATTATTTCTGAAAAAAACTTGAAAGAAATTCTTGATAAAATTCAATTTCTTTCAAAATACTCAATCAAAATTAATAAAGAAAATAGTTTATTTAAAAAAATATTCAAAAAAATTCTTCGAAATAATTTAATAGAATTTGAAATAAAGATTTTAGTTTATAATTTTAGAAAATTTAAACTTTTAATCAATTTAATAAAAAAAATTTAGAGAATTTAGATTTTTGAGAAATTTTAATAATTTAAATTCTTCTGAAGTTAGTTTTATTTAATTTTATAATATATATTTAATTAATTAATAAAACTGGTGGATTTATAGAAGAATTTTAGAAAAAAAACACTAAAGAATTCATTTTTGGAGAAGTTATAAATATTTACAGAAAATTAATTGTGTTCAAAAATTTTTTTAAATTCTATTCAAAATTTCAATTGCCTTTAAAAATAAGAAAATTCTTCTCCAAAATTCAATTATTTAAAAAAAATTTACAAAATTCTGAGTAAACATTAAATTTTTTTCGTAAATTATGAAAATTTCATTTATATTTGTAAATTCCTTCGCAATAATATTTTAAATTATTTTTAATAAAATTTTAACCGAATTTCTCGAAAAATGTAATTATTTTTGAAAATTTTATTTAAATTCGTCGACGAAATTCAATTATTCAAAAATTTGTTGATAACATTCTTTACGAGAGTTCAATTTGGAGAAAAATTCATTTATTCAATAAATTATAAATTTTTGTATTCAAATCATTGAATTCTCGTAGAAATTTTATAATAAAAATTTATTTAAAAATTATTTTTAAATAATAATTGAATGTATTAAATGTATTATGTCGTGAATTTTTAAAAATAATTTAATTTTGTTTGGAAATAATTTTAAGTATTTTATTTTTATTGTATATTTAATTCAAGAATTATTAAACTAATTTGTAAACAAAAGAATTTGTGAATTCTCTAGGAACTTTTGCTATTATTAAAAATAATAATTGAAACACGTTAATTTATTATTTTTTTTTTAATTTTAATAGATGTTCTGAAATTAATTGCATTTTTCGAGGAATTTACTTAAAATTGCATTAAAAATAATTGAAATCCTGTGAAGAATTTTATTACTTATGAAAATAATTGAAATCACGCAACGATTTTTATTGCAATTTTGTAAATAATAATTGAATTTTTATTAGAATAGTAGGTTTTCAAAATATTTGAAATTCATCGAAAAAATTCATTATTTGTTTAATGTAATTGAATTAATGACAAAAATTTTTGCAAATTTTTGCAAAAAAATCTTTTTCTAGGTATTAATTAAAAATTTTGTTAAATATAATTGAATTCTTGCAACAAATTTTATTACATTTTTGTAAATAATTGCATTCTTTCGAGAAATTTTATTTAAAATAGTAGGTTTTCAAAATATTTGAAATTCAGCGAAACATTTCATTATTTATTCAATGTAATTGAATTCTTGACAAAAAATTTTGCAAATAATGAGATTTTTCGAGGAATTCATTTAAAAATTGTATTAAATATAATTGAATTCTTGCAACAAATTTTATTACATTTCTGTAAATAATTGAATTCTTTTGAGAAATTTTATTTAATATAGTAGGTTTTCAAAATATTTGAAACTCAGCGAAACACTTCATTATTTGTTCAATGAAATTGAATTCTTGACAAAAAATTTTGTTAATATTAACATTTTTCGTGAAATTTATTTAAAATTGTATTAAATATAATTAAATTCTTTCGAGAAATTTTATTAAAATAGTAGGTTTTCAAAATATTTGAAATTCAGCGAAACATTTCATTATTTGTTCAATGTAATTGAATTCTTGACAAAAAATTTTGCAAATAATGACATTTTTCGAGAAATTCATTTAAAAATTGTATTAAATATAATTGAATTCATACAACAAATTTTATTAATTTTTTTTAAAATAATTGATTTAATGACAATAATCTGTTTATTGTTAGGACTTGTCCTAATAAAAATAATACTTAAAAAATACAATAAATTCAATTAGATGAATTAAATTTGATAAAAAAAAATTGGTCTTTCGAAATACTGTGAATAATTTTTCAATAGTAATACATTTAATAAACATAAGTGTATTAAAGAGGCGCACTATAAAATAAATAAATTTTTGATGTCCGAATATATACAAAGAGAAATAGGCGCTTTTTAATAATTGAGGAAATTGTGGCAGACGATCACTGGCAGGTGTACCATATACATATATATGAGTAAATTAATCGATTCAATCATGCATTGTACTATATAAAAGCTATATACTAACTTACTGTACTATAGGTTCAAGCAAGAATTGATCCACCCTTCTTGGGTTTTGCTACGTGCATGTAAAGAGGTTTGCGTGCATTGCCTTATCGAGCAAAAAATACACGTTGGTCAAAGCACTTTTATAGATCTTTGCATAAAATTATCTAGATCCTTTAAGAATATATAGAAAAACCTCCCGTAGAATTAGAACATTAACGCTTGAAAATTTCACCTTTTAAAATGACACTTTTACTATTATTCCAAATGCACACTAATAATAATAATTATTGTAATTTTCTTTAAAAAAAACTTCTTTCACTTTCAGGTGTTTTAGTTTGAAAAGAATCTCTTTAATCCTCAGTTTCTAAACATACAATTATTATAACTGATTGTAGTTATAATTATTATAACTCTTAAATATGACTAACAAAATATTGTTTATTATAATGAATATATTTAAAAAAAACAACAAATTTTTCAAATTATAAAGAAAAAAATTAATAATTCCCATAATTCTCTGTATGTAATTTTTTCTTTTTTCTATTTACTTGAACCTTGAACCTGAAGTAAAATCGATTTCCAGGAAAACAAGGGTGCATATTTTATTATATAAATGAGTTAATATTGAAATGTTTTATTGTGTTTAAAATTCATATATATTTTCTGTACCTGCTTTTTTTGCCTATTATTAAAACTTATTTTTTGTTTTTTACTTTTTTGTACTTTTTACGTTAAACGGAAGAGTTTTTAAACTTTTTTTTATTTTTTATTTTTTATGTTTAGCGGAATAAAGATGGAAAAAATTAACTTCATTTTCTTAACTTTTTTCTGTTTTCTACTTTTTGTACATTTTATTTTTAGCGGAACAAAAATAGGAATAATTAACTTTATTTCGGATTTTACGTAAAAATTTTTCTTTTTCAAACAAAACCGATTTATAAAAATATTAAGGGCATTTGAACCATTATGACGTGTCACAATTAGTGCAAAGCATGCGTTTTACAAATGTGACGTCATAATGGTTCAAATGCCCTTAACAAGAATTAAAAAAATTAATTTTTGCTATGATATGGTACATTATTATTTTAATAATTGTTTTTTAATTCTCTTGGCAATTAAGATATGATTATCAACTTTAACGCTTTCATTTACGATTTTTGTAAAGAAAGTGTAGGAATTAAATTATTTTTCAAACATTTTGAAAAATTTCTCGTCAAGAATTAAGTTATTTTTTTTAATAAGTAGCAAAATTCTTAACAAGAAGACAATTATTTTCAAAAAATTTATTAAAATTCTACAAAAAAATTCAAATTTTAAGGGCATAACTATTTAATTATTTATTTTTGTATTTTAGATAATTGAATTCTTATTGAATTTTTTAATAAAAAATAAAAAATTCATTTGGAAAACTTAAATTTTAATTCTGTTGAAATTAGTTGAACTTTTTAATAAATATTATTTGATATTGTTTCAAAAATTTTAACGTAATTTTTTCTAGTATTTTTCCTAGAAATTCAATTATTTTTAGAAATTTTTTCTAGAAATTAAATTGTTTTTAGGAATTTTTCCTAGAAATTCAATTATTTTTAGAAATTTTTCCCAGAAATTCAATTATTTTTAGAAATTGTTTCTAGAAGTTCAATTATGTTTAGGAATTTTTCCTATAAAAATTCAATTATTTATAGGAATATTTCCTAGAAATTGAATTATTTTTAGGAACTTTTCCTATAGAAATTAAATTATTTTTAGGAATTTTTTCTAGAAATTAAATTGTTTTTATGAATTTTTTCTATAAATTCAATTACTTTTAAAAAATTTTCCCAGAAATTCAATTATTTTTAGAAATTGTTTCTAAAAGTTCAATTATTTTTAGGAATTTTTCCTATAAAAATTCAATTATTTATAGGAATATTTCCTAGAAATTCAATTATTTTTAGGAACTTTTCCTAGAAATTCAATTATTTTTAGGAACTTTTCCTAGAAATTCAATTATTTTTAGGAACTTTTCCTATAGAAATTAAATTATTTTAAGGAATTTTAATAAAGTTTTGAGAAAATCAATTATTCGGAATTTTTTATAAAATTTTTAGCTACACTTCAATTATTTTATAATTATTTAAATTCCTTTCAGGGATTAATTTATTTTCGCATAAATAATAAAATTCTTTTAAGGAATTTAATTTTTTTAATGAATAAAAAACTGATTTTAACAATTTTTAATACAATTTCTCATCAAATTTATCGATAAATGTAATTATTCCTAAAAATTCCATTAAAATTTTGTCAATAGATTTCAATTTTTCAAAAATTCGTTTGTAAAATTCTTTAATAAGTGAACTATATTCCAGAAACATTGAATTATTTATTTTTCTATTTTTAAATAAAAATTCCCGATAATTCCTGTAGAATTTTATAATAAAAATTGAGTTCAAATAAAATTCAAAAGAAAAATTTTAGATAATAATCAAATATTAAAAGCCATATAGCAATAATTTTTAGAAGTAATTTTTTTAAAAACGTTTTGAAATAAAATCTTTAAAAATCTGCATTTCTTAAACATTTGATTAAGAATTCTGTAGAACTAATTTTTTTCTAAAAGTTCAATTTCAATTTGAAATCTTTTAATATATGTCCTCAAAAAACTTTTCGAAATGGATTAAAAATAATTTATTTAAAGAAGAATTTTGGTTAGAAATTCTAGAAAATAACTAAATAATATTGTTCAATTTGAAAAATGTTTGAATTTGAAATTGAAAATCTTAATTTCTGTGGAAAAATAATAATAATTAAATATTTATTTAAAAATGTAGTTATTTTTTCAAATAATTTTAAGGTAATTTTTAAAATTATAGAAATTCGTGACTAAATGTAATGGAACATTTTTTGTGTTTATTATTATTAGACAATAATACTTTTAGAGTGAAAAGGAAAAAGAAAATTAAATTTCCGATGTCAACCCTGTTTTTATTTTTTTTTATTATCGTTAAAAAATTGCTTTACCTTTGATGTCACGTTGGAGTTACAATTTTCCTTAAATAACCAACTTTCAATTAATCAATTAATGAACTCATTGAAGTGGATGTGGGAAAAGTTTCTCACGATAAAACTGCGATACAAATATATCAAAGTATAAGATCTGTGGTTACACGAGGCTCTCTGCATGAAAACAACACTCTTGGGCTTTTGATTTCACTTATTATGTTTTATGACTAACATGCAATTATATGTATATATATAAAATAAAGATGCATGAAAAAAAAATAGTTGAACCATTTAATTAACATTGAAATGATTTTCATTCAGGTTCTCCGTGTTTGAAGACTCCTTGTCACAGTGGTGGCACCTGCTTCGAGGATCAAAGAGGCGATTATAGTTGCAACTGTTTACCTGGATACACTGGAACTCATTGCGAAACGAAGATGGGAGAGCGATTGTGTAAAGACAATCCCTGCAGGAATGATGCCATCTGTATTGAGTCAAACAACGATTACAAGTGTGAGTGCAAACCGGGCTGGACTGGAAAAAACTGCGATGTCAACTTCAACGAATGCCACTCGAATCCATGCAAGAACTCCGGAACCTGTATTGATGGAATTAATAATTACACTTGTAAATGCGAAAAGACTGGGTTAGTCATTCTCTATATTCATTTTCCTTTATTTATTTTTAGTCTTTGGAAATTATATATATTTGCAAAATATTTTATTATATGCGAGGAGCGTGCAATAAATTACATTTTGTAGCGAGTTATTCTATATTTAAGGCTGCTCGTGTATATATACAAGAAAAGATGTTACAGTGCGCAGGATATGTTTTAATTGCGAGAGAGAGAGAAAGAAGGGAACATTTTTTTTTCTTACTTGCAAGAGTATCATGCACACTAACTTTTTTTTCCACCCGAGCAATTTTACAATAATTCTAAAAATTGCGGCAAAAATATTAAGACCAGAAGGTAAAATAAGCTAAAAAATATATAAGATTCATATCACAGAGGAGTTATTGTCACGGGTCAGGAAAAAATTTGAGTCAATCAGGAAAAAGTCCAGGATTTTTATTAAAAGTACTGAAAAAAAATTAAATTTGTAAAAACTTTAAAGAAAATTCTCTATTGATTTCGATAGAGAAAATTTACTTTATTGGACTTAAAAAAATTGCAATAATCGAGATTAAAAAATTATAAAAAGTAATTTAATTAAATTTAAAGAATTTAGATTTTTGAGAAATTTTAATAATTCAAATTCTTCTAAATTAGTTTCATTTAATTTTATAATATGTACTTAATTAATTAATAAAAATCATGATTTATAGAAGAATTTTAGTTAGTTTTAGAAAATTTTAATTTTCAATGAATTTAATTAAAAAAAGTTTTTAATTTAGATTTTTGAGAAATTTTAATAATTCAAATGTTTCCGAAACTAGATTTAACACTAAAAAAGTTCAGTTTTAGGGAAGTTACAAATATTTGCAAAAAATAATTTATGTTCAAAAATTTTTTTAAAATTCTCGTCAAAATTTCAATTGTCTTAAAAAATAATAGAATTCTTCTCCAAAATTCAAGTATTTTAAAAAAAAAATTACAAAATTCTAAGTAAACATTAAATTAGTTTCATAAATAATAAGAATTTCACTTATTAAATTTCTTCGCAACAATATATTCAATTATTTTCATGAATGTTAAAACTCATCGCAAAATTTCAATTATTTTTAATTAAATTTTTACCGAATTTCTCGAAAAATGTAATTATTCTATAGAATTTTATTCAAATTCGTCGA
Organism: Leptopilina myrica (nomen nudum); assembly: GCA_032872475.1. NCBI lineage: Eukaryota > Metazoa > Arthropoda > Insecta > Hymenoptera > Figitidae > Leptopilina > Leptopilina myrica (nomen nudum). The sequence goes on from CM065467.1 coordinate 1,723,086, forward strand.
AGAAATTTAATTATTTTAAAATTTGTTGATAACATTCTTTACGAGAGTTTAATTTTGAGAAAAATGTATTTATTCATGATAAGTTATCAATTTTTGTAATTAAATAATTGATTTCTCGTAGAAATTTTCTAATGAAAATTAATTTAAAAATTATTTTTAAATAATTGAATATATTAAAAGCATTATTATTCAATTATTTAAAAACCTGTTCATAACATTTTTTAAGAAAATTTAATTTTGAGAAACATTGAATTAATTGCTGGATAAATTATTTATTTTCGTATTTAAAAAATTCAATTCTCGTAGAACTTTCTAATAAAAATTGACTTAAAAACAAATTTCAGTTAAAATTTTACAGAATATTTAAATATTCAAAGCTGTATGGCATGAATTTATAGCAAAAATTGATTTTTAAAAAGGTTTCAAATTTAAATCTTTAAAAACTTGAATTTTTCGTATACTTATTAACAATTTCGTAGAATTAGTTTTGAATAAGTATTTACTTTTAATTCTGATAAAATTTTTACTATTAAAACTTTTAATATTTGTTAATTATTTTATAAAAAATTCAAAAATTTTAACACAATTCTTCAAAAGAATTCAATTATCTTGATGAATATCAAATTTTTTTCCATGAAAATCAATTATTTTCAGGAATTGTAATAAAGTTTTTTGGGAAATTCAATTATTTTTAAAAATAACTATATTTATCACAAGAAGTCCATTAATCGAAAATAGTAAAATTCTTCGCACAGAAGTCCAATTATTTTCATAAATTTACAAAAAATCCTCGTCAAGTTTTGAATTTTCTTTATAAATAACAAAAAATTTCGCTTAAATTTAATTATTTCCTAAAATTTTTCTTTATAATTTCAATGATTTGCAATAACTATTATTTTAATAAAATTTCCCAAAGAATATTTCAAAATAATTAAAAATATGTGGAAAAAATTTTTTTTTTGGGAATTTAAATAATTTCCAAAGAATTGTTTTCAAAAAATAGTTGATAAAATTCTACTTCAACATTGAATTATTTTGATGAATAATAAATATTTCACAGAAATTCAATTATTTAGAGTAGAATTTGCATAAATTTTTTTGAAAAAATCAATTATTTTTATGAATAAAAATAAGATTTACCTCTGAAATTCAATTATTTTCTATAATTTTAGTAATATTCTTGAAAATATTTCAATTATTTTTATTTTCACAAATTTTTCTCAATTCAAATATTCACAACCTTTTTTTTAAACATTTCCTCGCATTAATTCAATTACATATTTTTATAAATAATAAATCTCATTGCAGAATTTTAATTATTTTTCCTACCACAGTTTTAATCGAATTCCTCTAAAAATATGTTCCTAAAGTTTCGAACATTCAAATGAACGACATTTTTTTTTACTTCTTCTACTTTGTATTTCTTTACCAAAAAAATTATTTTTAGATTCAAACAAATTAATTCTATACTAAATATTGTCTAATTTCAATTATTTTTCTTTTTAAGATAGTAATTTTCAAAAATACTTAAGGTGAAAAAAAATTTAATTCATTTGAACGTTTAAAACTTTAGCCACATCTAAAAATGTAATTATTCTTAATAATTTTATTAAAATTGAAATTTTTTATTTTCCAATTGTATTTAATTCAAAAAAGCTTTAGATTAATCAATGAATTTTTTTTTATTCAAATAATTGAATTATTATAAGTTGTTGAATTTCAAAACGGTTTGAATTTAAAATTTTGTGAATATTTTAAATTCTATGGAAAAATGATAATTGAAGAAATTCGTATATGTAATAAAATATTCTTTTTAAGTATATAATTATTTTGAGAGTGAATCTGAATATTCTTTAGGGTCAGGGAAAAAGTCAATTTTTTATCTGAAAATCAAGGAAAATAAAAATTAAATTTTTGTCGCAATTTGAATAGTGTTGCTGCAAGTTTAACGAAAAATAAATTCAAACCCAATTTTAGAGAGCGGAGAAAAATAGTATAAAGGAAAATAATGGGAATATTCTTTCTATATACCTCTCTATTATTACCTAATCAGGTAAAATTCGGTAGCTATTTGCTGAACAAATTTACAATATAGATAAGAAACTCTCTTGGTTTAATTATTATCGTAATTTTTTTTGAATTACAGATACCGAGGGCCTCTCTGCGAGATAAACATCGACGAGTGCGAGGATAATCCCTGTCTGAACAAAGGAAAATGCTTCGACCATTACGGAGGTTACACCTGTCAATGTCCCGTGGGATTTGACGGCTTAAATTGCGAGCAAAATGTTAATGAATGCCTCTCGCGTCCCTGTCAAAATGGTGGAGTGTGCGTCGACGATGTTGGCTCCTATCATTGCAATTGCCCTAATGGCTTTGTTGGACGCAATTGTGAACATTCACTTGCCATTCAAGCGCGTTTTGGAGGGGAAAATGAAAAATTTTCACCGAACGTCTGTAAACCGGGATTTGTTGGGACTCCGCCGAACTGCTCGTTCAATTACTGCACCAGTAATCCTTGTGAAAATCAGGGTACCTGCCGCAATACTAAAGACGGATTTACCTGCTCTTGCCTACCGGGTTTTAAAGGTAAGAGCTTTCTTCTCAATTCTAGATTTTGTATTTGTTTGTGTTTTACTTGTTTCGTTTTTTATCTGGGATTTTGTGTGGTTGGATTTTCGTGTGCATTTAGTGGAAGTAATTTTTTTTTCTTAGAAATTTTTAAATGTTTTATTGCTTATTTATTGCTATTCTTATATTGTTTTTGTTTCTTTTCAAAAATGAAACGAGGGGTTTTTCATTTGCTTTGTGTGACTTAATTTTTTAATGCTATCCTTACAGTTTTTTCGTTTCTTTTTTTACAAAGAGGGATTTCTAATTTGGTTTTTAACCCTAAGCAGTACAATCCACAGCTGTATGTACGTTTAATTTAATTTTAAATTCTTTCTAATTTTGTAAATTTGAATTTACTTTAAATAATTTAATTTAAAAAAAAACTATCAGCAAAACGTAGTATTTAATTTTATATTATGTAAATTACAAAATTTTATTTTCAAATATTAATTTCAATTTCTTTTAATAATTCGAAATTCAGAATTTAAAAAATTCAATTTTATTAAAATTCTTCAAAACAATTCAGAATTATTTTCAAACAAGACTTTCTCATTTTTGATGAGAATATAAAAATTGAATACAATTCGTCGCAAATGAACGCAATTATTTTCAATATATTTTTATTTTAATTCGTCTATAAAATTTGCCAGAATTTGAGTATTTTCATATAGGAAAATTTATAAACAAAAATTTAATACAATTCATCGCAGGAATTGAAAAACTTGAAATTATTTCAAAACAAGATTCAATTAAACTTTTCAAAATTCAATTATTATCTAAAAATCATTTTTAAATAAATTTTTATTATCAAATTTCTACGAGAATTCAATGATTTGAATACAAAAATTTATAATTTATTGAATAAATGAATTTTTCTCCAAATTGAACTCTCGTAAAGAATGTTATCAACAACTTTTTAAATAATTGAATTTCTTCGACGAATTTAAATAAAATTTTCAAGAATAATGATATTTTTCGAGAAATTCGGTTAAAATTTTATTAAAAATAATTGAAATTTTGCGATGAGTTTTAACATTCATGAAAAACATTGAATATTGTTTACTTAGAATTATTTATATAAAAATAATTCCAATTAATATTAAATTTTATTAAAATTATGAATAAAAAATGTAATTCTTTTAAAAAATTTTATTAGAGTTGTTGTAAATAATTAAATTCATCGAAAGGATTTCTCTGTATATAGTTTCTTAAAAATAATGTAGTTTTTAAAAAATTTTTATTGCAAATTTTGAAAATAATTAAATTAAAGAAAGAATTTTTTCAATTTTTGAATTTTTTCTAATAATTAAAATAAAAAATTTAATAATTGAATTTTATTAAAATTGTATTGAAAATAATGGAATTCCTGAAAAAAACTTGATTATTTTTCGAAAATATTATTGAATTCTTGCGGAGAATTTTACTGTTTAAGAAAGAAATAAAATTGAATTTTTTCCAAGAATTTAGGAAAAGTTTAGAAAATAATTTATTTCCTTCGAAAAATGTTATTAAAAATGTTCTTTTTTTTTAATAATTGAATCCTTTTGTTGAATTTTATTAAAATTGTAATGAAAATGACTGAATTCTTACAAAAATGTTTTGAAAATAACATAGAAAAGAAATAATTATTATTTATATTGTAAGAAATTTTTATTTAAATAAATTTAAATAAATATAGCTGTAATTTTAAATAATAAATATTAGAATTTCTTCAAATTGAATTTTAAGTAAATTCAAAAATATTTTAGGCGATCTTTTTTCTATAAATAATGATCCTCAAGTTTTGAATGTTCAAATGAACGAAATATTTTTTATTAAAGATATTTTAATAATTTACTAATTATAAAAAAATTTATAAAAATAAATTTTACGCTTAGAAACTCAATAATTCATTTTTTTGTTAGTTGAGGCAAAATAATTGCAATAAAAGTTTAATTTTTAGAAGAAATAAATAAATTTCGTTCGTTTTGAACGTTCAGAGCTTTAGTATCTTTTTAAATAAATAATTGAATTCTCAAGAAACATTCTTAAAAATTATTCAAAATAATTGAATTAAAGGAGAATATTAGTTGAAAATTCTAGAAAATAATTGAATTGAAATTAAAAACAAAAAATTTGGAGAAATTTTGATAATTCTTATATAAATTATTGAATTTCATAGACTTTGTAATTGGGGATTTTTTAAAATCTTAAATCCTGGGGAAAAATTATAATTATAATGATTTAATATTTATTTTAAAAAAGTTGTTAACGTTTGGATCAATTTTACAATTAAAGATATTCTAAAATGGGTATTAAAAATATTTTTTGTTACCTACTTGGGGGGAATTAAAATTTTATTTACATTCAGGGAAAAAGTTAATTTTTCTCGAAGTCAGGAAATGTCAAGAAGAAGAAGTAAAATAAATTTTTCTGCAGCAGCCCTGCTTTATTATTCCCCCAATTGTACTGTCTAGGGTTAATTTGCTTGTTGTGATTTAATTTTTTTGTCAATATTTATAATTGTTGTGTGTTTTGTGTTTGTCGTATTGTTCGCAATCCTTAGGACCTACTTGTCTAACTTCCGTCTCAAATTGGTGTTCGTTTTGTGCCAATGGAGGCACTTGCATCGAAACACTTTATGGTACAATTTGTCAGTGTACGAGATTTTGGACAGGAGCGCAATGCAAAGAACCAGTCACATGTCGTGACATGCCTTGCAATCAAGCGACAATGTGTCGCGATTATGTGAGTTTGTTTTTCCCTTTTGTGTCTAGAAATTATTGTGTTTTATTTTTATTATAATATACATATATGTATAAACATCTATATATATATATATATATATCTCTGTGCTTTGTGTGTCTGTCTTTATTGGCAAAATTCGTTTTCTTTTTCCTTCACAAAACCAAATAGCCTGGTGGTTATTACTGCAATTGTGAGCCTGGCTGGACTGGAGCAGATTGCAGTATTGAAATCGACGAATGCCTCAGTGATCCTTGTCGTAATGGAGGAATTTGCATCGACCAGACGAATAATTATTATTGCCAGTGTCTCTCCGGTTTTACCGGTAAAAAAAAAAGATATTTTTCATTGAAAGTCCCGCTTTCTGGAAATATTTTAACACGCTTTTTTTGCTTTTACATAATCGTAATTTAAATTTATTGTCTGTCGCTTCTTTTTTTTTGTTAATTTTTGCAATATTATTCATGTTATTTTTTTTACACAGGTCGGCAATTGTTCAAGGTTGTAATTTATAAAACGATTTGTGGATGAAAGGATTTTTTTTTTGAAATTATAGTCATTATTCAAATTAGTTTTGTTTCGAGTGGACAAACGAATTTACAATACAAGCTAATGTTACTTGCGCAAAAACCATGTTTGATTTATTTTTCAAATTAGAAAATTTTTGTATTTTCAAATATAAATTTTAGTTTTGGAGAATTTAAATTATTATCCATAGAATTTAATTTTAAAAAAAAACTTTTTTTTACATTGAATTGACAAAAACGCCTTTTTCGACTTAATGTCGATCTGAGGCTTTTATTCGAAATCAAATTGTAAGTTTTTGATTTATGGTTTTTAATGGAGATTACGTATATAAGTTTTTTTAGTTTGGGTTTTAGTGGCTGACTATTAACGCATGAGTACAGAAATTATGGTTTAAAGTGCATGTGGATTATAGTGTCAGAAGTAAATTCATGAAAAATTTACAAATTTTCTACTCCAAAAGTACTAAAATTAGAAGAACGATTTTAAATTCGCTGCTTTTGAAAATTTAATTTAATTTTTCAGATTTCTATAGAATTTCAAAACGAAACTAAAATAACAGACATACAATTATTTTCACAATGAATTAGGATTTTAAATCATTCAGAAATGAGAAAAAATAAATGATGAAAATTGATTCTTCTTTAGAAATATTGTCTCGATAATTAAGAATTAACAAATTTTATTTCCCTGAATTTAACGTCTTTACCTTTTATAACCCTTTTTTCTCGAATTTTCAATTTATTTAAATAACTGAATTTCATGAGACTAATATTTGTTAATAAATAAATTTCACGAGACTAATGTTTGTAAATAATTGCAGGGAAAAATTGCCAAATAAATTTTGACGTTTGCGTGTCTCAACCGTGTCACAATGGAGGACAGTGCATCGACAAGGTTCACGGGTATTCTTGCAATTGTACCCGGGACTTTATGGGGGACAATTGTGAATTGGAATTCGACGCCTGTGCTGTGAATCCCTGTACCAATAATGGAACTTGTACGCTAATGCCACGATCCAGAAGGGACTTTGTCTGCAAGTGTCCGAAGGGATTCGAGGGAAAGACCTGTCAGTTTAACATTGACGACTGCATGAGAGTTGAGTGTCCAGAAGGAAGAGTCTGCGTCGATATTGTCGATGGTTACGAGTGCCGATGCAGAGAAGGTTTCACCGGTCCAAATTGCACTGAACTGATTGATCCCTGCTACATGAGGCCGTGCAATAATGGCACTTGCGAAGATCTCGGCAACAAGACGTTCAAGTGCAACTGTCACGAAGGCTACACGGGTACTTAAAAATACGTAAAATTAAATATAAACACAAAAATGCATAGGATTTAATTCTATTCGGTTTAGGGTCTCGAATTTAAAAATTTATTTTATTTACTAGCAAATTTTACACGAGCAAGCGCGCGGAACGTGTTATTCAGTTTGTTGTTGTTATACGAACTACAAATTTTTTTACTTTCAAATATAAATTTTTAAAATAATTTCATAGTCAAAATATAAAAAATTCACTTGTTAAGAACAAAATTAATTATTACTGTTCACATTTTGAAAATTTTAATCAAATTTCACGAAAGAATTCAATAATTTGCTTAAAACTTTAATAAATTCTTCTGAACAATTCAATTATTTTTTAAAGTAGTAAAATCTTTACAAAAACTCAATTATTTTTTAAAAAATTTAATTAAATTCCTCAGAAGAGATCAATTTTTAGAAATATTTTTAACACACTTCGAAAAAATTCAATTTTTTTCTAAAATTTTAATAAATCCTTCGAAATAATTAAATTATTCTTATAAATATAGTAAAATTCTTCGCAAGAATTCAATTAATTTTATAAATAGTAAAATTCTTTGCAGGAATTCAATTATTTTCAAAACAATTTTAATTAAATTCCTCGGAGGAATTCAAACATTATTTTAACTATTTTCATAAATTTTATTTATTTTCAACAATTTCCATAAATTTAATCATTTTCAAAACAATTTTAATAGGATTTCTAAAAATACGATTCTTCTCTAAACATTCTGATAAAATTTTTCAAAAAATTTTAATATAAAATTTATGTCAATAAAATTGAACGAAATTTACAATTTTTTGTCAATTTTTAAATTAATTACTTGTGAGAATTCAATTAACGTAAAAAAATTGTATTTAAAATTGAACTTTCTTAAGATTTTTCAAAATAATTGCAATCTTTAGAGAAAATTTATTAAATTGTATGGATTATAATTTAAATTCTCCAAAAAATATTATTATTTATAAAAATAATTGAATTCTTTGTAAAGAATGTTAATTAATTTTATAAATAGTAGAATTCTTTGCAGGAATTCAATTATTTTCAAAACAATTTTAATTGAATTCCTCGGATGAAATAAATATGAAATAAATTTGAAATATTTCAAAATATTTTCATAAATTTTATTTATTTTCTAAAATTTTAATAAATTCTTCAAAACAATTCAATTATTTTTGTAAATACTACAATTCTTTGAAAGAATTATATTATTTTTTATCCAATTTAAATAAAATTGCACGAAAGAATTTAATTCTTATCAAAAATTTCCATAAAATTTTATTTCGACAAGTATTAAAAATTTTTTTTTAAATAATTCAATTTATTGTCAAAATATTTGTAAAGAAGGGAAAAAAATTCATTATTTTAAATTATTTCTCAAAATTTTAATAAATTCTTCGAAACATTTCAATTATTTGTATAAATAGTAAAATTCTTTGCAATTATTAATTTATGTTTATAAAGAGTAAAATGCTTAGCAGAAAGAATTTCGAAACAATCTTAATCTTCAAATGTTAACATAAAATTCATTTATTTTCTAAAATTTTAATAATTTCTTCGAAATGATTCAATTATTTTTATAAATAGTAATAAAATTCTTTGCAATAATTCGATAATTTTCAATTTTTAAAATTGAAAATATTTGAAGAGAAAAATTATAAAAAATGTTAAGAAACAAAAAAGCAAACAACAACTAATTTCAAACTGCGATAACAGATTACCGGATCACAAACTTTATTAATATAGAAAATTTATTTAAAAAGTACATTTTTTTACTTTTTTTTACTATTTTCAAGTTATTTATTTATCAAAATGATAATATTATTTATAATACATTTATAATTACATTTCAATAATAAATTTCAGGTGAATTCTGTGACGAAGATATAGACGAATGCGCCATAAAAAACAACACTCTCTGCAACAATGGAATCTGCGTGAACAAAATCGGCGGTTTTGAATGTTACTGCAAACCGGGTTATTCCGGAAATTACTGCAACATCGACATTGACGAGTGTCTATGCGGGCCCTGCAAAAATAATGCAACCTGCATCGATAAAGTGAATACATTCGAGTGCGATTGTTCAGCGGGTTACACGGGCAAAACATGTGAAATTGATATAAACGAGTGCGAGAGTGATCCATGCAAAAATGGCGCCACTTGCATCGACGGAATTGCCGTCTACAATTGCATATGTTCAGTGGGATTCACTGGCTACAATTGCGAAACAAATATCGACGACTGCGAATCACAGCCGTGCTTGAATCAAGGAAAATGCATCGACGGTCTCAATTCGTATAGCTGCGATTGTGCAAATACTGGCTTTGAGGGTGAACATTGCGAGAACAATATCGACGATTGCATTTCAAATCCCTGCGAGAATGGCGCCTCTTGCATCGATGATGTCAAATCATTCAAGTGCCAATGTTATCAAGGCTACACTGGTAATCGTTGTGAAATTGATGTCAACGAGTGTGACAGTTCTCCGTGTCAGTATAACGGCACTTGTCTGGAAAGATCAAATGAAATGTACTACAAGAGCGATGCCATTAATAAACCAGAAATATTTAAAAAGGACTTTAGTTACTCCAACGCAAGCGGGTGAGTTTACGATCAAAAATTTACTATTATTGGTAAATAATTTTATTATCTTCCGTCTGCGATCAGAATTTGCAGCCAATGAAATCCAATCAATTTTAATATAAAATTTTGTTTATGTGGAGTAAATTATTATTCTTAATACAATTATATTGAAATTCCTCAAAAGAATTCAATTAGTTTCAAAATTTTCAGTAAAAAAATTTGCGAAAAAATGTAAATATTTACTATAATGATTTTGAATTAAAGGGTGTAAATAATTTTTTTTTCAGGTACGAGTGTCTTTGTGTACAGGGTGTGACGGGTAAAAATTGCGAAATAAATATCAACGAATGCGAAAGTAATCCGTGTCAGGAGGGGACGTGCACTGATCGAATTGGAGGCTACACCTGCGAATGTAATGAAGGCTTTGAGGGAGATCACTGTCAGCATGATATCGACGAATGTAAACGTTATACACCCTGTGTTAATGGAACTTGCATTGACGGGCGGGCCGATTACTTTTGCACTTGTGAACCCGAATACGGTGGTAAAAATTGCTCAGTCAAACTCACTGGTTGTCAGGGAAACGCTTGTCAAAATGATGGTACCTGCTGGCCTTATCTGGTTAACGAAACGGAACATTTATTCAATTGCACATGTCCCAATGGATATCACGGGGAGACATGCGATAAGGTAAAGCTCATCAATTTCAATATATATTTTTTAAAATCTCTTGGTCTTTCTACTATTTTTCTCCTGTTAGAAAACAAATTTAGAATAATTTTGAATAACAAGTATGAATTTTGACCGCTAATAAAAACCTTGAAAAATTATAATTATTGTATTTCTAAAAGTTAGAAGAACAGGAATTTTTCCCATAAAAAAAATTAAATTACATTATTGACCAAGAGTTAAGATGAAAAATTGTTCAAATTGCACTGAAGTGAATATTTAATTCTTGCACAATGCTCCTTAAAAAATCTCGAGACAGAGTCAGGTGCGTAATGAGTTTACTGATAAATGAATGAAAAGAATGAAAATAATATTCTGTTTTCTTTTTCTGTAGATAACAAAAATGTCGCTGAGTGGAAAGTCGTATGTGATGGTGAATACAACTCGCGACGAGGGTTACGATATTCAATTCCGATTTCGAACAACACTGCCCAATGGTCTTTTGGCAATGGGAAAGGGACTCACCTACTATATGCTGGAACTTGTCAATGGAAAATTGAATCTACACTCGAGTCTTTTGAATAAATGGGAGGGAGTTTTCATTGGAAGTGGTTTGAATGACTCGAATTGGCAGAAAGTGTTTGTCGCTATCAATGCAACGCACGTTGTGCTCTCTGCGAATGAGGAGCAAACGATATATCCCATTAATTTGAATGAAGGTTCGAACGCGTCACACACTTCGTTTCCAACAACTTTTGTCGGTGGTACGATCACGAATTTACGAAAACTCCCGCATGGTCCGCCTTTCTTTGTTGGTTGCACGGAAGACGTCGTCATCAACGGCGAATGGGTAGGAAAATTATCTTCTTATATTTTTTTTAATTTTATTTACAAGGCTCGGATTGTGCGACTTATTCGACTTTTCGAAGGAAATGTGACTTTTTTGTGAAAAGATGCGACTTATCGACTTTTTTGAGATTTTTTTAGTAAAATGCGACTGAAATTTAAAAATTTTCAGAAAATTAAAGTTAAAGGAAAAAGTTTTAGTCAAAAAAATGTTCTGTTAAGTTATTTGCAGATTTTTTTCAATTTTTTCAAAAAAACATCAATAACTTCTTTTTTAAATAAATATTTAATTATTATTTTTCCATAAGAATTACAATTCTTCAAAAGATTCAAATTCAAACCTTTTTGAAATTAAACTACTTATAAAAAATTGTTATAAAACATGAAGAAATCGATCACTCTGAGTCTTCGACTCGGAGCAATCGATGTCTTCCTGTTTTATAATAAATAAAGATTACCGAGTAAAAAAATAATTATTTTAAATTATAAGATTTTATAAAAAAAAAGAATTAAAAAATAATTGAATTTCTTGGATGAATTTTTTTATTTATAAAGATAATTAAAATGTTGACAATAATTTTATTAAAATTCTTTTCATACAATTGAATTTCAGAGAAGAATTTTATTATTTCTAAAGATAATTAAAATTTTGAACAGATTTACAAAAAAATGTTTGAAAGCAATTGAATTTTGAAGAAGAATTTTGATATTTTTAAAAATAGTTGAAATTGTGGGGAGAATTAAAAAAAAATTTTGAAAATAATTAAATTTGCGATGAATTTATTTATTTTTTAAGATAATTGAATTTTTGAACAGATTTTTTTTTAATGTTTAAAAGTAATTAAATTTTGAAAAAGAAATTTGATATTTATAAAAATAATTGAAATTTTGAGAATTTAAAAAAAAAATTTGAAAATAATTGAATGTCTGCGAAGAATTTTTTTTACATTTGAAGATAATTGAATTTGGCAAAGAATTTTATTAGAACTTTTGAAACTAATTAAATTTCCATGATGAATTTTTTTAATTATGAAGATTATGATAATTTTGACGAGAAATTAAAAAAAATTTTAAAATAATTGAAATTCTGCGGAGAATTTTATTACTTTTAAAAAATAATTGAAATTCTGCGGAGAATTTTATTACTTTTAAAAAATAAAAAAAATTCTAGGATGAATTTTATTATTTATAAGGATAATTTAAATTTTGAAGAAGAATTTTGATATTTATAAAGATAATCGAATTTTTGAACAGATTTTTTTTTAAATGTTTAAAAGTAATTGAATTTTGAAGAAGAATTTTGATATTTATAAAGATAATTGAAATTTTGACAATTTTAAAAAAAAATTTGAAAATAATTGAAATTCTGCGGAGAATTTTATTAATTTTGAAAATAATTGAATTTCCATGATGAATTTTATTATTTATAAAATTTTGACGAGAAATTAAAAAAAAATGTGAATGTAATTGAATTTTTGCAAAACATTTCATTATTTTTGAAAATAAATGAATTTTAGAGAAGAATTTTATTATTTATAAAGATAATTGAAATTATGCCAGGCATTTAAAAAAATTTTTTTTAAATAATTGAATTTTGTAAAAGAATTTTATTATTTATAAAAATAATTGAAATTTTGAATAGATTTTTATTATTTATAAAAATAATTGAAATTTTGAACAGATTTTTATTATTTATAAAAATAATTGAAATTTTGAACAGATTTTTATTATTTATAAAAATAATTGAAATTTTGAAAAGATTTTTATTATTTATAAAAATAATTGAAATTTTGAACAGATTTTTTAAAAAAATGTTAAAAATACCTAATTAAAATTTTGCCATGCATTTTATTAAATTTTATTAAATATTATTCCAGATTGTTTGATGTTAAAGTATATGTGTTAGCGAGAAATGTGATTTTTTTACAATTTTGACAATTTCGTGTTTTCTTTTCGCCGTTTTTCTTTCCTAAAATTTAATTCGACTTTTTCGGAAATTTTATGCGACTTTTCGTGACTTTTGTTGTGAATTTATGCGACTAAAGCGACTTTTTTTTAATCTTAAAGACGATCCGATCCCTTGTATTTATCTGTTTTATTTTTTTCTTGTTTTGGTTTGTGTCGGCTATTATAATAAAAATGATTTTGTTTCCAGGTTTATTCGGGAACAGAGTCAAAGACAGTTTTAATGGAGAACGTAGAGTCGGGCTGCTCGAGAACCGACCAGTGTGAACCGAATCCTTGTCAAAATTCAGGTCACTGTACGGACATTTGGCGAAGCTATAAATGCGCCTGTGAGAGGCCTTATTTGGGAAACGCCTGTCAGTACAACATGACAGCGGCGACATTCGGCTACGAGAACATAACGGACGGTTTCGTAACCGTGAAAGTGCACGATGCTGCTAGAAGAGCAGTGAGATCGATCATCGACATCTCAATGTTCATCCGCACCAGACAGGAGAGAGGGGACATTTTCTATCTCGGTTCCGAACAAAACACACCCTTCGATCTCAAGAATCAGGATAAAACCTACATCGCAGCTCAACTGAAGGGCGGAGAACTTCGAGTGACGATACAATTTAACGGAACCGAGTCCTACACTGTCGTCGGTGTGAAACTCAACGATGGAAATAATCATTTAATTCAAGTAATACGAAACGTGACGATCGTTCAGGTGAAGATAAACGGTACCGAATATTTCCGAAAAACGATAAATGCTAGTGGTTCGCTCAACGTGACAGTGTTGTACTTGGGCGGTTCCCCTCACTTTTCACGTAACATCCGTCAAGTCGAAAGTAGATCAATGGAGGCACCAGAGCCGCTTGTCAATTTCAAGGGTATCATTCAGGACGTGCAGATATCGAACGGCGTTGAAACAATGGTAGTGGAATTCTTCCCACTGAAAGCAACGATAAGTCCCCGTTTGAAAGACTTTGGCGAAGTAATTATAGATCAGACGAAAGTTCTCGAGAACGTAAGATCGGATAACGTTTGCATTAGCAGTCCCTGTTATCACGATGGCAAATGTCACGTGACTTGGAACGATTTCTGGTGTGAATGCCCTCGCGGCTACACCGGAAAGACATGCCAGGAAATGGAGTTCTGCCAACTTCAGGACTGCCCCATTGGCTCCAAGTGTCAGAACTTAGACGACGGCTACGAGTGTCTCGCTAATGCGACATTCGACGGAATTAACACATCCTTCAGCTATGTTTATAATCGAGAGGACTTTGAAATGAGTGAATTGGACGAGGTTATTGATTCGATTAAAATCTCCTACAGATCAAACACGGGCGGCACTCTCATGCACATGGCCTCGCCATCCGGCGATCATTACTTCACTATTTTTGTCTTCAAGGACATGGTGACGGTTTCTTGGAAATTGAGTATCGAGGACACGGGAATTTTCACTTTTGGAAAAACCGAACCCGACGGAAAGTGGACCTCGATTGTTTTGAAATTGAGCAATCATTCGATTGAGAGTATTCTTAATAATATGAATGATGACACGGTGCCGCATACGAGTCAGAACTTTAATTTCTCACTTTGGTACGAGCTGCTTGTTAATGGTTCCGTCACTCTCGGTGGACTTGGAACGACTTTGTCTGAAAAACATACGTACGACATGATTGGAACTGAGAGGCATATTGAGAGTAGGGACAGAATTAATGGGAATTCGGTGGATTTTGGTGATCAGCGATTGACGACTGCGTTACCGCCGCACAGTATGATGACTGGTGAGTGTATTTCTACTAACAGGGTTGCCACGCTTTTACTCTTTTCGAAATTCCCTGATTTTTCCAGGTTTTCCAGATTAAAAAACCTCAAATTTTTCCAGTTTCTTAAACCAACATTTCATTATTAATAAGAAAATTATTGGAAACCTCAAGAATTCGATATTATTTTCAAAAGAAACACAATTCTTCACAAAAATCCAATTATATTTCAAATTTGTCAAAAATTCCAGTCAAAATTTAAATAAATAATAAAAATTTCCTCCGAAATTCAATCATTTTGGAAAAAGTTTAATTATATTCTTATCAGAATTTCAATAGTTTTTAATATTCAAAATGTTCATGAAATTTCTCGAAAAATGCAATTACTTAAAAAAATTCCTATTAAAATGTTTCAGAAGAATTCAATTATTATTTAAAAACTTCTTGATTCTTCATGAAAATTTAATTTTACAAAAAGTTCAATTATTTAATAAATTGTTTATTTTTAGAGTGGAATAAATGAATTCCGGTAGAATTTTCAAATAAATAAATATTTTTTAATATGATAGTCAATTACAATCGAAAATGGATTTCATTTTTACTGAAATTTATTTTGAAATCAATATTTATTAGAAAATTCTACAAGAAATCAATTATTTAATTCTATAAAAATAAATAATTTATTAAATAATTGAATGTTTTTTAACATTGAGTTTTTATAACAAATTTTATCGGACTTTAATTATTATGTTTATTAATAATAAATTAATTTATTAATAATAATATTATTATTTATTTATTGTGAAGAGACAAAGTAAAAGGAAAAATTTTACAATTATTTCATTTTTCGAGAAATTCGATGAAAATTTTGTATATTCAAAATATTTGAAATTCTGTCTAGAATATTGTTAATATTTGAATTTCAGAGAAAAATGTTATTATTTATGAAGACAATTTAAAGTTTGATAAGAATTTTTGTAAATTTTCAAACATAATTGGATTTTTGCGAAAAATTTTATTACGGTTTGAAAATAATTGAATTGTTTAGACTGATTTTATTAAAATTTCGGTTTAAATAATTTAATTGTTTCGTAAAATTTTATTTATATAGCAAACAGTTGAAATGAATTGAATTTAAAAAAATTTTTGAAATCAATTAAATTTCAATTTATTTCTACGAAGAATTTTATTAAAATTATTTTGAAAAAAATTAAATTGTCACAAAAGAATTTTATTGAAATTTTTTAGAATAATTCTTTGAAGAATAAATAATAAAAGATGAAAAAAATTGAATTTTTGAGAAGAATTTTACTTTTTCAAAAAATAATTGCATTTCTCCAATAATTATGGATTTGTTTCAAAATTCAATTTTATTTTACTGTTTTAATTAAAATTCTTCTATAAATCCGTTATTTTGAATAATCAAATATTTGTTAACAAATTTAACTAATTTCAGAAGAATTTTAGTTATTCGAATTTTTTTTTAAATCTAAGTTTTTAAATTTTTTAAATAAAATTCATAAAGAATTGAAATTTTACAAAATTTCGAAAATTTTGAAAATCTTTTCAAATTCATCTACTTATGAAAATTGTAAATACAATTCGTTTAAAATTGAATTAATTTTGAATTATTTAAGTAAAATTAGATTTCAAGAATAAATACAATTAGAAAACAACAATTTTCCAGGATTTCGATCAAAATTCCCTGACCTTTCAAGGTTTTTTCAAGTATTAAAAAATTCCCTGATATTTCCAGGTTTTCCAGGATTGCGTGGCAACCTTGAATTAATTTAAATTTTAAGTGTTGAATTTTTCGGACTTTTTTCGATTTTTAAACAATATTCGACACTCAGCAGCGAATGAAAATAAATTTTTTTTAAATCATTTCCTCTAGTTTTTAATATTTTTTTCATCGATAAATCAATTGACTTTCAGTAGTGAGTCAATATTAGACAATCTTGAAATGTAGGAGATTCTTAATTGTAATTTTAAGTAATTTGAAAATTTTCCCAAAAGAATAATTAAAATTCCAATAATTAATAATTGTTTTCGAAATTTTAGGTGAACCGTTCAAGGGATGTTTGGGAGAAGTGAGAATCGGAAAAATGCTGTTGCATTTCTTCACAATGGAAGAGGTTTATCAAAATGCTACTTTCACGCCAATTGAGTATTTATATCTTAAAAGAGATAACGCTACGGGAACGTACAGTCGAGAAGATATCGGATGCAGTCTTTGTTTCGAAAACGATTGTAAAAATGACGGTCATTGTAAGGATAAATTCAACAGTTACATCTGCGAGTGTCCCGCAGGATTCACCGAGGACGATTGTTCAGTGGACATCAATGAATGCGAGGGCAATGAATGTCAAAATAACGCCACTTGCGTTGATAAAATTGCAAAATACGAGTGTCTCTGCAAAGAAGGTTGGAAGGGAGAACAGTAAGTAGCACTCTAGTCACTTTAGTTCATTTTTTCGACGATTATTACATTTTCGTTCATTTTATTTTATTTTACCATTTTTTTTACTTTTAAAATTTTTATTTCGTTATGTATTATTATTATTATTTGTTTTATTATTTATTATTATTCATGTCTTTTTATTTCCTTCGTCTATTTAAATTTTTACCTTTCTTAATTTTTTCATTTCTTGATTTTTTACACTTTTTTTAATTTTTTCCATTTATTGATTTTTGTAATTTCTTTAAAATTTCGAAAATGGTTAAATATTTTCCCTATTTGGTTGTAGTTATTAAAGATTAATTCAGTAACTTTTTTAAGTTTCAACTCAGATTAATAGTAAACATAATTTCGAAATTAAATAAATTAGGTTCTATTTTCTAACTTTTTTTTTGTTCTACTGTCAACAGTTGCAATGAGGATGTGGACGAATGTGAAACGAAGAATCCCTGTCAAAATGGAGGAACATGCAACAATCTTCCTGGCTCCTTCAGTTGCGAATGTCCAAATGAATTCATTGGCGATTTCTGCGAAACTGTCAAATTAATTACGTGCAAAGATAATCCTTGCAAAAATGGATCAACGTGCCTTGATGTCGTCAATACAGAAACAGGGGATAATTACACCTGTAACTGTATGAAGGGATATGAAGGAAAAAATTGCCTTCCCTATTGTCTCATTAAGAATTGTGAAAATAACGGAACGTGCATGACTTCCTTTGACGTAAGTTGATCCATGTTCTTTATTCCATTGTTACTAATTTAGTAACAAATTTCATTACTAATTTCTTCTTTAAAGTATTAGAATTTTTTTTTTATTTTAATTTTATGTAATTATCATGATATTAATTATAATTATGTTTAATAATTACTATATTTTGCTTAACATAATAGAGCTAAAGATTATTTCTTTTTTTTTAAAAAAAGGGGTCTAAATACTAAATAATTTAATTGAAAAATAAATGAGTAGTTAATTTTTCCTTTCGTGTTGCAGCCTCCGGAATGCACCTGTCATCCTGGATTCGATGGAAAGTTTTGTGAGAATAATATTGACGATTGTGCGCCCGATGATCAGGGCAATGTTCCCTGTAAACATGAGGGCTACTGCATTGATCAAGTGAAGGGTTTCCTCTGCAATTGTACGAACACGGGATACGAGGGTGTAGATTGTACAGAAGATATAAACGAATGTGAATTAGGAGCAAATTGTGGCAATGGCGTCTGTATAAATTTGAATGGAACATTCCGCTGTCAGTGTAACGAAGGATATTGCGGTATAGACTGTCTAAACACAAAACCATGCAAAGAGGTAATTTCCAATTTTTCTGGCAACGTTGATTAAATAATTCCATACTTTTTTTACATTTTTTAATCATTAAAAGCTAGTTTTAAGCATTTTTTCCATAACATTGTAAATTTTTGTCTCTAAACAGGACGAGGAATCAAATGAAGATCACCTGCTCGGAAGTCAAGCACTAGACATTGCACTCATCGTCGGACCAATCGTCGGCTGTTTATTCCTCATTGCTGCAGGTTCGTTGATCGCATTCTTCATGATGGCACGAAAGAAACGAGCCACACGCGGTACATACAGTCCCAGTGCTCAGGAATTCAGTAATCCTCGAGTTGAAATGGACAATGTAATGAAACCACCACCAGAGGAAAGATTGATTTAATAATTCCATTCCAAAAGGTGGTATTAAAGGGACAAAAAAAAATCCCCCTCCCTTTCAATTGGAAACAAAAACTCCGATAGTAAATTCAATAATTCCACGAGAGATTTCTGTATGAGCCGTGATCAACTTTGACAAAGTTTCTCTCGCCCTTCTAGTCCTCGTCTCACGATTTTACACGAAACTTTCTTCATTTCTATCTAATAGCAATGTTAAAAAGTTTACAAAAAAAAAGGAAAGTTTTAAACAAGGCTCTTTTTTATCGATGAATCATATTTTAAATTGAACGAATATTTTGGAGCTTTAATGAAAAAAAAGTCTTCTTGGCGAAGACAAAAAATAAAAATAAAATGGAAAACAAGACTCACGACCCTCTTGGTCGTTTGGTTTTCGTATCGAAAACTGTTTAAAGTGTACTTAAAATACTATTAAAGTGTTCTTATCTTATTGTTAGATTGAAGCTCTAGAGCGGAAACAAAACCCGTCCATTTAGTGCCTAATGTACTCAAATCATAATTTTTTTTTAAAAATAATTTATAGGCAAATGAAACTTAATGCAATAATCACATTCCGAAATATCACGTGTCTTAGGACAAGATCTCCAAAGCATAATTGTGAACTAAAAGATGAATTCGCTGCGAGAAAAGAAAGTTATGAAAACATGAATACTTCAAGCGAATGTTCTTTTATCAGAACTCATGTTTATTTTGGAATTCGTCTCTTTTTAGTGTTCAGATTCATGAAAAAAAATGGAATAATTTATTTTTTAAAGAAAAGAAAAAGTTTTTAATTGTGTAAATTTACTTTTTTTACACATTTGTTCGAATTTTATTATTTCTACATTTTATGTTTCCATATTTTAGTAGCCCTTAATTTTCCATCAATTAGATTTTCTAATTACAATTTTTTTATTGTATTTCCTCCGTAATATTCTTTTTTAATCACTAAATTCTATTTCTTATATTTTTCTTTACTCTTTACTTTGAAATTTTACAATTTCACAATATTATTTTTTAATTTTCCAAAATTAAAATTAACAAAATTTTTTAATTTAAAACTTTTGAAATTTGTAACATTTTTATTTCGTGACTTTTTTATTTCAATTTAATTGAATTAAATTAATTTTTAAAGAAATACGAAATTTGAAAAAATAAGTTTTTTCAAAAAATTGGGGAAAAAATTACGGCTACTGAGAAATAGAAATTTTTAATAAAAATTTGGCAACGTAAAATGGAAAAATTAATACAAATTGCGAAAAAATTCAAATTATAACGAAATTGAGATTAATGTTATTTTCGAAATTATTTAAATTGCAGTTTAAATTATTAAAAATTTTAATTCTATTATAAGTATATTTTTTTAGTTTAATATATTGAAAAAAAATTGTTTAATTTAAATATATTTGAATGTTTTCTTTAATTTAAATGTATTTAAATGTTTTTCGAAATTTAAATATAGTTGAATATTTTTTGAAACTTTTACATACTTTAATGGCATTCGTCTGTAAATAAAAAAATATGAAAAGTAAATAATGGAGAAATATTAAAAAGCGAAAATATAAGAATAGATGAAAAAATACATTATTCGATTTTAAATTCTGAACAATGGACTAAAAGTGTAGAATTTACAATATAATCATGCGCTCAATTTTTATTATTGTAATCGAATTTTAAAAATATTGAACGACACGTTTTAATTAAAACTAAATGCTCAGTGAATTATTATAGGGAAAATTTCAATTTTCGAATATAGGAAAACAATTTATTTCCTAAAAAAAAATTGTTACTGTAAATTAAATTAAAATTAAATTAATTAAATTAATTAAATTAAATTAAAAGCAGATTGCTCATTTTTAACTTTATGATAAATCGTCGTGTCGTTCGGATTGTTAATTTTGTAAATACTCTAGTTGATAAGTTATAAAATTTAAAACTATATTTTACCGATATTTTATATGGAGAATAGTATTTAATGATAAACGTATTATTATTTGATATATTGAATATTTACCGTTACGACCAAAGTATTTTTTGATCGTGGGAATAAAGCGATTTATCGACTTTTTTTTAAAGAAATATTCGTGAATGGAAAAATTTATTTTCTAAATTTTAAATAAAATGTTGCAGATTGTTACACGTTTTTTTTATATTGTAAAATGTAACTGTTTTTTTTTATTTCCATTCTGTATTTAATATCAAATGTATAAATTATTAAAATACAAAAATGTTTTGAAAATTATAAAATATTAACTTGATATATTGATTTAATAGAAAATATCAAGTAAATCTATTTGTACATCTGCGATTCTGCAAGACTGAGAGATGTGGATGTGTATGGTTAATTTTTAAAAAGCACTGTGTGCTTGTCTAGAAATTTACTCAATTTTTGAGATTGTTATTCGACTATATAAGATATTAAAAGAAAAAGAAAAAATTGCTCTTAAATAAAATATCATCAAAAGTATAATTCATCATCGAATGTATGAAGCGTAAAATATATATATTTTAACATTCAAGACTTCGTCGTTATACATATCTGACTCTTAAGTAACAATTATAGCGTTAAATGATATGCAATTTGTTTGAATTAAAATATATATGTATATGTATATAAAACAGTTCATTTACAGATATTTACATTTTTCAATTAAAAATAAATAATACTAAAAACAGTTTCGAAATTAAAATGATGTTAAATTTACTTTTCTCGCTCTATAGACAATTAAAGGAAAAGATTCTGAATATTAATAATCATTGGTAGATATTTTAAAAAGAAAATGTGTATAACTTAAATTTTCCTAGATGTTTACATTCTATGTACATAGTCAACGATATTTGCACTTTAGATGCATCGATATTGAAATTTTTTTCAAATAAAAATTTTCGAGACTGATTAAAATTTGTTTCTAAAATTTGTTTCCTATACTCGTTTTTCATTTCCAATTTTTTCCATTTACCTTGTGGAGTTTTTCGCGTGATAACCTGTCGAAAAATAAAAGACCTGCCGCTCGTTCGATACTTTCAGGCGGAACCTAGAATAAAGAATAAAATCGTTCGTAATAATTATCAAAGTATTTTATTAATTATTAGAAAAAAGAGTAAAAACATTTTTCTTTTATTTACACTTTATGAGATTAATAATATTTTCTCATCGGATGAAAATGTTTTAAAAAATGTATTTACAGTAATTGAGTTAATTAGTAATTAATTACGCTCAAAGCTTTAAAAATACGTTAATAAAACTATTTATAATTTTCTTTAATTTAAAATTCAAATTCAAAATTATAAAATTAAAAAAAAGTAATTACTTTTTCAATTATTAAAACTAATGAGCTAATTGTTATTGTGTATTTAATTTTAATGAGCACGTAGTGAATTTATTGCTTTTGCAATTAAAAGAGAATTACCTGGAAATTCTTAAGTGGCGCTTTATCGTCAATTGGCGTATTTGGCATGACAAAAGCTTCCATTTCAAGTTTATTGTCAGATGTTTCTCCAACAACTACTTTATAAAAGTGAGTCGGTACTGCAACATGATTGTTGCCAATAACTTCGTATCTAACGTACTTTTTACCATCTGCCTCCATCCTAAGAAACAAGAATTGAAATTAAAAAAAATAAATTTCATCACACAGTCTATTTAAAAAAAAATAATTTTAATATTTCAATTTCTAACAAAATTATTAAGAAAAATAAATAAAAATGAATTAAAATGTGAATTTTCAACTACAAAAATTGTGGAGAAACATTATTCTATACGTAAAATTAAATCACTTTCAATAAAAGAACACAATTATTTTTTTTTTAAAAACGAATATAAAATTTTTTATTTTGAATTATTCTCTTTGAACATTAAATTCTGGTAAATGTATTAAAAATTAATTGATTAAATAATTGAAGAAAAAGGTAAGAATTCTTACTTTGGAAGATACAGGGGTCCTGTACATACGTAAACATCTTTATAAACATTCGTTAAAGATCGAACATATTTTTCTAATCGATTCCAAGAGTCTCTGTTAAATCCTCGGCCCACCTGAGGAGCCATATTTGATAAAAGAAAAGTTTCTTCTATATGCTTTTGGCAAATCTTGTGATTTCCAGCGGCTGCTAAATGCCCTCGATCGTAACCACTTCCTTTGTAATCACTATTTTCTGACCTAATAACAATGGCAATATTAATAATAATAAAATAATATTAAAATAAGATAAACAATAGTTACAGGGACCATAGCACTTTTTTCTTTTACAAAATTAGTGAAAAGGTTTATTATTTCTTTTAAAATTTGTAACAAAAAAAAAAGAACATAAAAAAAATTTTTAATTTAAATTTAAATTTCAAATTAATCTTTGATTTTAAAAATTCTAACGAACTAAATTCAAAGAAAAATTTTAACCGGAGAAAGATTTAACAATTGAAATTAAAAATGTTTAAAAACTAAATTTTTGAAAAATTTACAAAACAGGAAACAAAATTTTAAAAAATGTGAATTAAGGTAAAAAGATAAGTTGTGTGATTCCTGTTAATAATAAAATAATAATTAATAATTAATAAATTAATTCAACATAAAAAAATTAAAAAATATAAATATATAAATTTTTAAAATAATTTCATAGTAAAAATTTAAAAAATTCACTTTTAAGTAAAAAATTAATTATTACTGTTCATATTTTGATCATTTTAATAAAATTTCACGATAGAATTCAATAATTTTTTTAAATTTTAATAAATTCTTCTAAACGATTCAATTATTTTTTTAAGTAGTAAAATCTTAATAAAAAATCATTTATTTTGAAATCAATTTTAATTGAATTACTGGGAAGATATCAATGTTTAAAAACATTTTTAACACACTTTGGAAAAATTTAATTTTTTTTTCTAAAACTTTAATAAATCCTTCAAAATAATTTAATTATTCTTATAAATATAGTAAAAATTTTTACAGGAAATCATTTATTTTTAAAAATATTTTACTTAAATTTCTCGGATGACTTCAAATACTTTAAAATATTTTTATAAACTTCATTTATTTCCTAAAATTTGAATAAATTCTTTGAAAAAATTCAATTATTTTTATAAATTCTACAATTCTTTGAAGGAATTAAATTATTTTTAATCCAATTTAAATAAAATTACACGAAATAATTTAATTATTTTCACAAATATTCATAAAATTCAATTTCAACAAGAACTTTAAAATTCTTTAATAATAATTCAATTATTGGCAAAATATTTATGAAAAAAGAATAAAAATTGTCATTATTTTCAATTTTTTCTATAAAATTCTTCATACCAATTTAATTATTTCTGAAAATTTTAATAAATTCTTCGAAATATTTCAATTATTTTTTTAAATAGTTAATCCTTTGCAGAAATTTAATTATTTTCAAAACAATTTTTAATAGAATTTCTCGAAAGAATTTTAATCTTCAAATATTAACATGAAATTCATTTATTTTCTAAAATTTTAATAAATTAAGTACATTCTTCGGAACAATTCAATTATTTTTATAAATAGTAATAAAATTCTTCGCAAGAATTCAATTATTTTTAATACAGTTTTAATAAAATTCTTCTTCATAAAATTGAATTGCTTTCAAAATTTTCAATTAAAATTTTTAAAGAAACTCCATTAGTTTAAAAAAAATTAAAGAAATTCTCCAAAAGAATTTAATTAGGATTTTTAAAAATTTTAATAAAATTCTTCACGAGAATTTAATAACATTTTTAGAAGAATTAAATAACATTTTTTTTCTATTATCAATTTTTTTTTGATAAAATTCTTTGCAATAATTCGATGATTTTCAATATATTAGGTTTAAAATTGAAAATATTTGAAAAGAAAAATTATTAGAAAATTTAAGAAACAAAAAAGCAAACAAAATATAGATTATAAAATACCTGAAAAATGGGTGAATACTTTTGTCAATAGTGAATTCGCATTTTGAACGGTCTACAGTATTTTTTAAATGTATTTTTTCCTTTGTTAAGTGTTCAAAGACCCAATGGGCAACTCTGTTTCGTCTATCATACGAAAGAACGTAATCCTCAAAGGATCTCACGTTGTCGAGACTTGGAAATCCATACTTCATAATCTAAAATTGAAACAAATTAATTTCTTCTCAATATTAAATTTATCATTTTAATTCTTTAATAGGTGACAAAAATTTCACACAACTATTTAGTATACAAAAGGAAATATTTTCGTTTTTGTAAATAATTTTTCAATTGGAATTTATTTTTGACTCAAAATCAAAAAGTGTCTAAAAATAAAAAAAATACGCATTCTCGCTATTTTTTTAAAATTATTATTATTTAAATTTTAAATTACTTAAAATTGCAACAATATTATTTGACACTGTTTATCAAATTATTTCTGCAACATTAAAAATATTGTGTCAAAGTCATCATCAACATTACAGCAACAAGTTCATATATACTTTTTGGAATATGTAAACACTAATTTTATTCACAATGAGAAAACGAAGTAGAATATATGTAGAAAAAAAATCTTAATTGAAAAATTAGGAAAAACGTAAAAGAAGAGATATAAATAGAAAATAAAGTTATGTGCGAATATAAAACGTGAGACACTTACTTCAGTTACTCTTGAACCTGGCACAGATAATTTAGCACCCATATTTGCCTGATTATTATTTGGCACTATCGGCGTAGCTGCCGATACTGTGCCGAAAATCGGCAAACAGGGTTTATTCTTTATGTTTACATTCGAAAACAAGCCACCAACTCTTTTGTCATCTTTTTCATCATTCAATCTTTCGAAATGTTTTCCCGCAAACCATCCTCCTAACCCCACTCCCGTCAGTGAACCAATTTGCAAAAATACTTTCCCCACACGTACCATTATATATTTTGCTTTTCTTCAAATATAAATCAACAAATTTATATATCAATTTCGTAATATTCCACTGTGTTTAGTATATTATTATAGAGAGAAAAAATAACAACCTCGTGTGCACTTTACACACGCAGCAGACGACAAAAATGTGACGTCATGAGAGCAAATATCGTCTGCTAGTCACGTGACTCTTATGGGATTTAATTTCAAAAAAATGTCATCAATTTTTCCACTTGGAATAATTATTTTATTAATTCTAATATTTTATTTGTTTAGTAAAATATAGAAGTTGAATATACTTTCGTATTTGAGGTTTCTACGCAGTTTTTTAAAAACAATTTGGCCATTCTCCAAACAATTATCTCTTTCTCTTGTTGATATAAAAAAAAATTAAGAGAAAAAAAATATTGCAGTATAAAAAGTTAAATTCTCTCGGGAATATTCTAGAATTTTTTTTTCTTTTTTTGGATTTTAATTGCAGTTAAATTAATTATATTTTTCAATTCTACTATTTATTGTTATTATTTCAAAATCAAATAAATTAAAAAAAAATAAAAATACAATTATTATCTAACTAATAATTAATTATAATTATTTACTTCTTTAAAAACATTTATTAAAATTCATCTTTTTTTAATAATTTAATAATAATTTTTTTTAGTTAATGCAATATTATTTGAATATTTTTCCAATTAATAAAATTCTTTTCAGAAATTCAATTGTTTTCAGTAATAAAATTCTTCTAAAAAATTCAATTATTTTGAAAATTTTTTTTATCGAATTTATCACGAGAATTAAAAAAATTTCAATACAATATTTTAACTGAATTCCTGGACAACACAATTAATTTTTAAAATTTTAATTAAACTCTTAACATGATTTCAATTATTTTCCTAATTATTAAAAACTATTTACAGAAGTTCAATTAATTTGAAATATTTTATTTCAATTATTTATGAGAATTGAATTTTTTTCAATACAATTTTAAATAAATTCCTAGAAAAATCAATTACTTTAGAAATTTTTAATTAAATTACTAACAAGAGTACAATTGTTATCAGTCCAATTTTAATAAAATCCCTTAAAAGAATTCAATTAATTTGAAAAATTTGGTTAAATTCTTCTCCAAAATTCAATTACGTAGGAAAATTTTGATTAAATTCTTTATGAGAATTGAAATATTTTTAATGCTATTTTAACGAAATTCCTCTGAAAAATCAAATATTTTGAAAATTTTTGTTTAAATTCTTTACGAGAATTGAAATGTTTTTAATATAATAAAATTTAAAAAAAAATTTATTTTAAAAAAATAAAAATTCTTTATAAATAAAATTAACAAAATTCTTTATAAATAAAATTGAATTAACTGCTTTAAAAAATGATTAATTCTATTTATAGAATTTATATATCTATTTTTTATTAGAAAAATAATAAAATAATTTTAAAAAATTACATTTGAAAACTTAAAAAAAAACTTATTTGCAGTCAGTGGCAAAAATATTTCTCTGAGCTTGCGTTTTGAGTTTACAAAATTTTTACAAATTGATTTTTCGAAAAATAGTTTTAGAAATCTTTTCTTAAGTTAAAAATGAATTATTCTTTAAGTTATTATCAAGCGTTTTGACCGCGGGAAAATGTGTATAAATAAATAAATAAATAAAAATTATAATAAACAAATTATTATCACAAATTTTAATTATTAATTTGAATGAAGCTAAACTTTTCAACGAAAAAATAAGAAAAAACATTACAAAACTTTTATACAATACAATACAAAACTATTTAATGAAAATATACATCTTACAATTTAAAATCCACTTGAACGTTTGTTTAATGAGTTCTCAAGTATTTCTTTTCTATGGTTCTCTTTGTATAACAATGACATTTTTACTCTTTCAACATTATTTTTTAAATAATCGAAAAATAATTAAATATAACGATAATTATTTATTTTGTTTTGGAAAACGAAAATTTATCTGGTGAATTTCACGTCTCCTCGTCAGAATCTTCGGCTAGGACTTTATCATGGCCAGGTAACATTCTCGGGTCGAAAGTTGCTTTAAAGCATTTTTGGAAAATTAAACGCGCCTTCTTGGATGGCTGTCGTGGTGGCGAGCATGGAACAATCTCGTCATCATTCCTTTGATTACTTCCACCAGGATTGGATTTTCTTCTTGGTATCGGTGGAAAGAGGGTTTGTAATGCACTGTTTGTTCTCATCACTACAGTACTTGGAGTTGATGGTGCAGGTGATGGAATATTTTTAGTTTCACGAGCCTTATCTTTTGTTTGCAGTAATCGATTCACGTGATTTTCTGGTTCAGAAATCAACGAGACGGAGCTCATTGACATTAAATCCTCTTCAGTTGTATTTTTACTTTGACTAGTGCGCCTTGAAGTTTGATAACTTTTTTCATTCGTCGCCTTTGTTTTCGATGCTTTCGAAACAGACTTTGATGTTTTGCTCGGCGCTCTTTTCGGCGGTGCTTTCTTTTTAAGAGTTGAGTTCACTTTTGGAGTTGGAATCGACTGACTCTCGGTGTCGGGATGAAGAGTCGAGAGAACGAGATTCGCTTCGAATGATGGATTTTTTAGAACAAACACTACGGGTCTGGAAAAA
Organism: Leptopilina myrica (nomen nudum); assembly: GCA_032872475.1. Classification (NCBI taxonomy): domain Eukaryota; kingdom Metazoa; phylum Arthropoda; class Insecta; order Hymenoptera; family Figitidae; genus Leptopilina; species Leptopilina myrica (nomen nudum). Next base: position 1,751,672 of record CM065467.1, read on the forward strand.
GTGGAAAATTATCAAATAATGTTGAGGAATATTTATATTTTTTACTTTTTAAAAATCCGTTTATTTCAATGTTCAAAACATTGAGGGGAATATTTAAATATATATACCAGTGATGAATATTAAAAATTTAGAGTTGGGAATTAATGTTTTTTTTACCTTCCGGCGTCCTCGAAATTAACACTTATTGGCAAATTGACTATTTCAGCGAAACTTAAAATTGCTCTCAATTCCTTTAGACAAAATGTCACATTTGCACTTGAACCTATGTTGTACTGTTCGAATTCTCCAACGGCAAGAGCAATTTGCGTTCGGGTACCGTGCGATAAACCTGCGAAGAAAATTAATAGTAAAACATTTTTAGAATACATTAAACTATACAATTTATTGGAAAACAGTAACAATAAATATTATTTTAGGCCTCGGGATAACTTTAAGTTTAAAGAGCAAATGAAGTCGTTTTTGTCAATTCAAAAGAAAAAAATATGCCATCACAATCAAAATTAGTCGAAAACCGTCACACTTTTTAAAAATAATTGAAAATATTTCTAAATAATTTTTTAAAAGACACAAAGTTTTGTAATTGAATCTAATTAAAAAATGTCCAAAAAATTTAAATTTTGTAAAATCTATTAAAAAATAATTTAATCTTCGAAAAACCTTTGAAAAATAATTCAAAATTTAACAAATTCTTTTTCAAATAATTGACGTTTTTTAAAAATACAAAAAACAATCAAATTTTTTCAAGAATTTTAATTATAAAATAATGATTTCTAAAAAGTTCTAGACTAAAAAATTTTAATTTACTTTATTGAAAAGTAATTGAATCTTAAAAAATTATGATAAAACAATTAGTTTTCTATAAATATTATAATGTAATTTTTCGAAAATAATTCAAGAATTTTTGTATTTAAAAAAAAATTTTTTTTTTGAAGAACTTTAATTAAAAATTTTAAAGTCAATTTTCTCCAAAATGTTGCAAATAATTCTGGAAAGTTTTAATTTTTTATTTAGTGTGTAAATTTGAATTTTCGGAAATCTAGAAAATAGGATTAAAAAAAATAGAACGTAATAATTCAGAGAATTACTTTTTTCAAAACTATTTTTATATTATTTCGAAAATTTTCAATTAAAATTCTTTAAAAGTTAATTTTGAAAAATTGTAATAAAATACTTAAAACAGATGATTTAGTTTGAATTAAATTTTACAGAATTTGAATTATTCAAAATCATTTTAATTGTAATATTTGAAAAATTTAATTAGAAAACTTATTCAAAGCTAAATTTTCAAAGATTTGTCTATTATACTTTTTATACTAATAAAAATCGAAATAAGTTGCATTTTATACTGAAAATATGGTAAATTGTCGCAAAATTTAGAAGAAAAGGTGAAAAAGTCGCAATTTTTCTATAAAAATCGATAAAAAGTTGCAATATTTGAAAATAGTTGAAAAAAGCGAAAAATTCGTTAATATCCAAGGCCTGTACTCGGAAATTTTTAACGATAAATATTCAAAATTCTTACTAGAAAATTCATCTACGTAATTTCTTATCAAAACTTTATGCGGAGTGACTTCTAAAGTTATTTCGATTAAGTTTTGCGAAAAATTTTGCGTAACATCCAAAAGAACTTTCGCCTGTGCTAATAAATGATTTGGAAGTCCATCCTTTTTGTACGCTGCCTAGAAAATAAAATAACAGTTGACTTAATAAATAGATAAATTTAATCACACGAACAATTAAATTTACTGAATTTTATTGATATTTACTTTGTTATTTCAATATGGACGGAAATATTAAATTCATAATGAGAGAAGAATGTATATTCAAAAGCTAAATAAAATATCTCACCTTAATAGTTTCACAATCAAGTATCGGCAGTCGATGGGTTTTAATAATGCTGTTTTTATACTTCAAAATAAAATATATTTTCGATGCATTTGGATCCAGTTTTATATGGCAAGTTTCAAGAACTTTATCCATTAGATGAGGTGCTTTAAAAACACCCAAGGCACTCTGGAAAAAAAATTTTATTTCTGTCTTGTAAACGTGAGAAGCAATAAATTTGTCTCTATTTTGAAAATTAAATTACTTACAATAAATTAAATAATTTATTATAATATTAATTTAATTTCCAAAATACAGACAAATTAATTGCTTCTTTTGTGGAATGCCACAAAAATTTAATTTTGTTTTTCCCTGATTTCGAGGACAAAACTTTAACTTTACCCAAACACAAAAGAATATTTTATTTTTATATATTTAATCAAAATGACTTTAAAATTGTTAATTTTCAGTATTTGATAATTAATTCTCTTACCCTCATAGAAATTTTACACTTTAAAGCATCGTCGTCCTGGAGATCTCCAAAAGAGTAGTAGGAAAAATAATTTTTAAACATTGTAAAATTCACAAAAGCAGAATTTGACATACTAACGGCTCGAAAGGAAATCGAATCTTCTTGTGGTTGTACATACATTTCATCTCCGATTTTCGCAAGAGCATGAAATGCTTTTGCTAATACTGTAGAAATGTAAAAAATACACCGAAATTACAAGAATTGTTCAGATTTTTAATTCAAAGAATAGCAGAAAATTTACAATATTGTTTATGCAAAACACACTCTTAAAGTGAATCACTTAAGTTTAAAAATATTAAAACTAAATTATGTTTTCGGACTTTACAGTTAATAGACCTTTCAGTCTCTTTAATTACGATAAACATCAAATTGACAGTAAATAATGAATAATTTATATTTTTTCCTATTTTAAACAAAAATAAACATCAACTTAGTAATGTTTAACATAACCTATAAAATCGAGAAATTGAGATTTAAACTTACTTTTTATGTTTGATCCAGAAATAATGCACTTCATGATGAAAGGTATTTTTCCCCACAATAATATTTTATTATTTATGAGAATTTCCAGTAAGTATATTCAACATTTTACTAACTTTTATTTATTTCATTTATTTTAACATTTCTCATGACATTTTCCCGCAAACGCCGCAAAAACCGAACGAACAGAAAAAATTCGGGAAAAATTAATTTACTCATTTTTGATTGGCTTGACTAATAAATAAACTTTCCGGACAAAATAATCATTTCAGTGAGGTTAGGTCAGTCACCTGTCACTCCCACTTCCCGTTTGAGTTTTGACATTTTTACTGCTGTTTTCTTGGGTCTTTGACATTTTAAAACTGAAAATACTCATTATTTTAAATAGTTACTTTATATTCTTTTTGCTAAAGTTGTGTTTTATTAGTCAACTATGGTAAGTGAATTGACAAAAATTTTACAGTGACATTTATAAATTTTTGTGGTGAAGCCTTTTAAATCTAACCTCAAATTTTATTTTCAAATTGTTTTCTAATTATTTGTATTTTGTTTATATATATAAATATATTCAAATGATATTTACAATATAAAGTAAGCATTGTTATTTATATTGTTTTTCTTACTACGAAATTTATAATAGTTTTTATTAACTTTATGAATTTTGATTGATTGATTTAATTGCAGTTGGTACTAGTTTTGGGCGATTTACATATTCCACATAGATGTAGTAGTTTACCGAGTAAATTTAAAAAACTTCTCGTTCCTGGGAGAATACAACACATTTTATGTACTGGAAATTTATGTACGAAGGAATCTTACGATTATTTAAAAACATTGGCCAGTGATGTTCATGTTGTGAGAGGTGAATTTGACGAGGTAAACGCACAGCTAAAAAACATATTTTTAAATAGTTTGTACTTTGTTCTCAATTTACACTTATTTTTCTATGCGAATTATTATAATTATAGGATGAAAATAATTTTACTTTCTTCAGTCAATCAGTGTAAAAAAATTTCCAAAAAAAAATTATTGTTTTCTGTGTGAAAAGAAATGATTTTTTTTTTCAATCGATAATTATTCGCATATTTCTAGTGTTATAAATAATTTGAAATAATCAAGTAACGATCTTTTAATTAATCTTCTTTAAAAAAAGGAATTGTTTTATAAATAATTGCAAATATTTGATACTTGAATTTTACCAAAGTTTTTGCAAAAAAAATTAAATTCTCAAAATAGGAATTGTTTTATAAATAATTGTAAATATTTGATACTTAAATTTTACCGAAATTTTTGAAAAAATAAGTAAATTCTCAAAATTGTATTAAAATATTGAAAATCATTGGATTGAGTAGAAAAATATTACCTAATATAATAGTTATTAATAATTTTACGATTGAATTTTAGTAGATGTTTTTTAAACAATATTTATTCAAATAATTTCTTCAAATATTTTGAAAAAAATGAATTTTTTACAATTTAATTCAAAATTTTTTTAAATAATTGATTTTTACGAACAATTTCTTTCATATTTTTTTAAGAAAAAGTGTTTTTGTGACTAATTGTCATTAAAAATGGTAATTTTGAATTTTATTATAATTTTTTGGAAATAATTAAATTCATCTCAGAATTTTTCCAATTTTCGAAAATAAGTTCAGAGAAAATTTATAAAACTTGTAACGAAAATAATTTTATCTTTTAAATAAATAATTGAATTGTGTTAATTAATAATTTAATTCTTGTGAAAAATGTTATTATTTACGAAAATAATTGATTAATTGTGAAGAAATTTCTTAAAAATTTGTAAATAATTAAATTCTCCTGAAGAATTTTATTATTTACGAAAATAATTGATTTTTTGCAAAGAAATTTATAAAAAATTGTGAATAATTAAATTCTTGTGAAAAATTTTATTATTTACGAAAATAATTGATTAATTGCGATTTATGAAAATAATTGATTTATTGCGAAGAAATTTATTTAGAAAATTGTAAATAATTTAATTCTTCTGAAAAATTTTATTATTTACGAAAGTAATTGAATTCCTGTCAAATTTTGATTATTTTTGAAAATAATTAAATGTTTGCTTAAAATTTGAAAACTTTTTTAAATAAAGTAATTTTTTAAAAATTAATTTGAAAATTTTTATTGAAATACAGTAGATATTGAAAATAATTGAATTAAGGAAAATAATTGAAATTTTTACAGGAATTTAAAAAAAAATTTTGAACGTAATTGAATTTTTGCGTGGAAGTTTATTATTGTATTTGAAAAATTTCTTTTTTTTTGATAGAATTTAAATTATCCTGAGCAAAAAGTAGTGACGGTTGGACAATTTAGAATTGGATTGTCACATGGGCATCAAGTAGTTCCATGGGGAGATCCAGAATCTCTGGCCTTAATTCAGAGGCAATTAGATGTTGATATCTTGATATCTGGCCATACACATAAATTCGAAGCCTATGAGCATGAAAATAAATTTTACATTAATCCTGGCTCTGCGACTGGAGCTTACAATCCACTTGATACGTAAGTTTTTCCTCTTATCAATTTCAATTTTAAATCTGTTTACCTGAAATAGTCTCAGTTTTGTTGAAAATCACAAATATAAATTAAATTCAGAAAGTTATGTTTCAAACTTTTTTCTCAGTTTAACATTTTTTATTGAGTATAAAGAATAAATTTGATGCTCTCTTGAGTGCAAGCTTCATTGTTTAATCATAATTATTAAAACAATGACACACTTTTTAGCTAAAATCTTTTTTTCCTTCGCTAATTATAACTTATTTGAACTGATTGCAAATTAAAGAAATTAAAGTGTATTCTCTGACTTAAAACTATTTTATTAATATTTCCGGCTAATAAATAATTTTTATTATAATGGAAATAATACAAAGTTTCCTCTTTAGAGAAATTATTTTTATTAATTTTTACTTTAACTTGAAATATAATTCTGTACTATAGTAAAAATTATTCGACCTTTAAACGTAGCCCTGACATGGAAGCCTTTCATGGGTCATTTGAGTTTTCTAACCTTGTTGCAGATTTTAAACTGCAATTACACTTTAATTATTTAATAAATTATTTGACACTGGCATTATTTAATTAAACACAATTAAATTAAAAATAGTGACAAATTTTACCCTAGAAACTAAATTTATTCTAATTAAAAGTAAATAAAAAATTGGAGCAAAAGAAAATTTTAAATATTTACATTTGTCGATTATTTATTTTTTATTTTTTAGAATCTATTTATATTCAATATGAATAAACTTAACTAAATATATTTTTGATAATTTTAGAAATTTTATTTTCTAAAGAAACATAAAAACAAATTTTCAAAATGCGCACTATTGACTGTAGGGAATCATGAAAAATGTATTTGAAAAACAAAGAAAAGTGGCGACGAAAAGAGATAAAAATTGTTCAAGAAAGAAAACATTTTAAACGAAGCACGAGCTGTAAAATTTGAAACAATCAACATTTTTCATTGTAATTATTTTCCATTCTCTGAGCTCAGTTATTTCACTGGAAAAAATTAAAAATAACTAATTTGTAAATTTTTTTCCCCATTTATTTACGGGTAGTGATTGTAAATTAAATTTTAGATTTGTTTATCAAAAAAATTGAATTATCTTCAACCATTGTTGTTTAATTCTGAAATTTTCTTGCATCCTGTGGAAAATATTTCTTTAGAAAAGAAAACAGTTTAATTTTTCAAAACATAAGAATTTTTTTAATGAATTTTGAAAAAAAAGCTGTTCAAATTTTATAATTTTGTTTTCTTCTTTCGAAAATATTGTGCATTAAAAAAGAATTTAATTTTTTTGCCTTCTTCGAAAATGATTTCATTAGAAAAAATTTAAAGCAACTAATTTTTCTTAAATTTGATTTTAATTTCTAAAAGGAATGAAAAATGGAAGTTAATTTTTCTTCTAAATTTTTTATTTAAAATTCCACTTCTTTAACAATGTTTAATATTATTTATCGTCGATGTTTAAAAATACTTTTTTTTATAGTTCTGAAAATAGTGAATCGTTTGGATTTTTAAATAATAATTTTTTAAAGTGATAGAAAATTTAATAAAAAAAACATTTTATAAAAGAATTATTAATTTTAGTTCGTATTTTTCTAACTTAACTCTTAATAGAATAATTTTTTATCAAAGAAATGTCAGAGATAGTAAAAAAGCGAACAGAAATAGACATTCGTTGACAATGTCAATTTCAATGAGTTAAAAATGCATTGATCACGAATTTTATATGACTTGAAAAAAATTCTTTAGACTTTTGTAAACAAAGAAATAAAATAACTGGAAAATAAACTTGTATCTATTCTTTACTTTCGTAGAAAATGGATAAACAAAAATCTATAATTATTTTATTTCATATTTTTTATTTTTCCATAATTAATTTAATAATTAAATTCAAAATAATTTGCAAAAAGTTTTGAACGTTCAAATGAACGAAATATTTTTTATTGAAGATATTTTAGGACATTACTAATCATAAAAAAATTTAAAAAACTAAAATGTTACATTTACAAACTAAGTAATAATTTTTTTGTTACTGACACAAAATAATTTCAATAAAAATTTAATTTTTAGAAGAAATAAATAAATTTCGTTCTTTTAAACGTTCAGAACTTTAGGATCTTAAAAAATGTTAAAAATTAAATTTTTATTTCAATTTACAATTGAAATTTATTTATATAAATGTTTCCCTTGTTTGGCGAAACAAATTAGTACATAAGTCATAAAATCCACAAAATTTCTCTTGTTTTTTTTCGACAGAGACTATAGCAGGTGATAAGTAGCGTTTTACAGTTATAATTGAAAAAAAATTTTTTTTCTACAGCTCAGTAATTCCATCATTCGTCCTAATGGATATCCAGAGTTCCACAGTCGTTACATACGTTTATCAATTGGTTGGCGACGAAGTTAAAGTTGAACGGATAGAATACAAAAAGAGCTAAGTTTAGATTGGAAAAAAGTGATATTTTTTTTGCTGCAATTTTTTTTTTCTGAATTCTTATACATAAATGAATATTGCTTTATTATATTTAAAAAAAAAATTTTTTCTTGCAATTTTTTAGCATATGAATTGATTTTTACAAATTTTCGCAAATATTTATACAATTGCGTTATAAGACGCATAACAAGAGGCGTACGGCTTCTGTAATGTAAATACTTCGGTGTAAAAAAAAAGAACTATCTGAGAGGGACATTTATCGAATAATCTCAGTTTTTAGATATTATATTGGTATTATGAGATTTTTATCGTTTATATGATTTTTAACTTTAATTATTTTATCTTAAAGAATGGATATACTATAAAATTTAGTAAACAAACGTAAATTATAAATATTGATAAGATAATAAATAAAACGTTATGTAATTTATGTTTTTGTCTTGTGATGGATGAAAAAAAAATCGTTTTTGCTATTTTTAGAGAAATATTTCAATTTTTCGACAAAAGGAATTTTATTTTTTTGGATTAAAACTATTATTCCTCGTTATATGAATTTTTCCGACTTTTCTCGAAATATTTTCTAAAATTGCAATTATAATACAAATAATATATTTTCATAAGCTAATGTCGAGATGGGAGAATAATTTGGAAAGAATATATATTTTTGCCGAAGTGAGAAAAGAATTGAATAGAAATGAAGTCTTTGAGACAAAAGAGGATTACAATTTATAATGAGATTTTTAAAGTCTCTTTCCTGTTACTTCATCGATAGGAATGAAAATAAACGTGATTCTCGTTTCCCTTTCACTCGTGTCACGAGAGATAATCTCGCAAAGCCCATGAAAATGAAATAATCGATCTCGAGGACATCGTCCTTTTTAAAGTTTTTATTCTTTATAGAGAATTTGCATTTCAAGTTTTCGCCGCGTATTATCGATCCTTGGTATTTTGTTTACGAGTTTCCATGCTTGCGATTTTCCAGCCATGCCGTTGGTCACGTACAGTCATAATATGACCTGGTTCAAGTGACTGGTAGACGTGCATTTTGCCCGACTGTTTACATCTAACATTAATGTATAATTATAGTTTCCGCATATCTGCAATTTTTTTCTGTTATCTATTCACGCAAATCACCTACGCGCTTGATAAAAACTATTATCTTTCCTTCGTACAGCTTCAAAAAATTATTGCCGCTTGGAGTCATTTTTTTGACCTCTTCTCATTGCAAAGAGATGAGATTAATTTTATTTCGAATATAATGAAAGACTTTGTATTTATATGGACTTTTATTTATATCGTCTTTTATTTATATTTAAATATAAACTGCAGTCTGTTGAATGAATAGAATTTGAAATTCTAATAAACAAATGGCAATTGACTTTCTAAAGCAAATTGCAGAATATAGTCAACAAAGAGACGTTCAACATTGTAATCAATATTCAACACCTCTAATCAAGGTGTTCTGGTCGTTTTTTTTAAGATGAGGTTTATGTTTACAAACTTTTAAATAGAAAATTAATTCTGGATTATTGTTTTCTGTTCTATACGCACGAGGAATTAGAATTACAAATTTAGTTCGAATTTGGTGAGAGATTGAAGATGGAAGCAAACTGGTTCGCTTAAACAAAACAAAACAAAAAATTAAAAATTTTATTTTTTTATTTAAATTTAAAAAAATATATTCAATTTTAAAAGTAATTTATTCAAAATCTTCGAATTGTGGCTAAGAATTTTATCAAAAAATTTAATAACAATTGAATTACTTCGCAGAATTTTATTATTTAGGAAAATCATTGAATTCTCGCGAAGAATTTTGTAAATTTTTCTGAAAAATGTTGGTAATTAAATTCTTTTTGAAGAATTTCTTTGAATTTTTGGGTTTTTTCCTAAATAATGAAGTTTTTTTAATAATTTGAATTAAAAATTTTGAAAATAATTCAATTTTCATAAACAATTTCTTTCAGGTTTTTAAAATAATCGTGATAGTAATTAAATAATATTAAACATCTAATTTTTCAATTTTATTAGAATTGGAGAAAATAATTGAATTTTGTTGAAAAATTTCATAACGAATTCTGGAAAAAAATGAATTTCTTCATATTTCGATTTTTTTTTGAAAATAATTGTTTTTTTGCAATTTATTTTACTATAAATAAAATGAAATTGTTTCAAAGGATTTATTGAAATCCTAGAAAATAAGTAAATTCTTTCCTGAAATCCTTTGAAATTAATTGAATTTTGTCAAAGATTTTATTATTTCTTATTTATTTTATTTATTTATTTTTTTTTAAATTGATTTTGCTTTGAAGGATTTATTCGAGTTTTGGAAAATAATTGTATTCGTTCGTGAAATTTTATTAATGTTTTATTTTAAAATAATTGTATTTTGGTAAAAAAAATTTTACTTTTTATCAAAATAATTGAAGAATTTTCAAGGCGATCGGAGAGGGATCATAATTTTTAGAATTGCAGGAGTTTCAGTTTTATTGAAGGAAAATCGGAGGCTAATTAAGAGGATCAAATTATGGCATAATATAAAAATAAAAAATACGGAAATTGTGGAGAAAAAATTGCCAACGAATTGTTACAATCACCAAAACGAAGACAGGAAACTTGAATGACTTGGAATATTGACAAATATTGACATTTTTTTTAATTTCGAGAATATTCAGGATACTCTTAAATAACAAGAGGTAAGCAATTTTTACAGTAATAATTAATTTTAAATAGTTTTCAAAGTTCTAAGTCTTCTTAAAAAATAATTTAATTAATCAACTAAAATTTGCTCTAAAAATAGCAAAAAATTCCAAAAACTTTGAATTTTTTCAATAAAGAAAGTAAAAATCAATCAATTAGTCAACTAACAATATAATTAATTAATTAATTGACAATATTGTATTTAATAACATAATCAGCGATTTAAATTAGTTAATTAAATTATTGATTTAGTCGAACAATCTGGAGTTCAATAAAAGAAAAAGTTTGATTCAGCAACAGCAGTTTATAAAAATGCTAACATAAACATTAACGTAACATAATTCTTGCACTGAAAAGAAAATTGCATTAAGAAGTTAAAAACAAAATTTTTGCAAGATAATTCCTTTTACAATATTCAGTATGCAAGATAGTGCTTACTCAAAGTGTCGTGCAACTTAATACCATAAATGAATTCACTACGGATATATACATATTATCTTGCACTGAATATTAAAAAAAAAAGAATTATTTTGCACAAATTTTTTATTGTTATTTTCATACCAAACAATTCTTTTCAATTATGTTATAATTATAATTACAATTATTTCTTCTTTCTTCGCAGGGAGAGAGAGAGAGAGAGGACGCAGATGTTGTCACTTGAGCAAAAAAAAAAATGCGTACCACATCTTTTTTTTGTATTATGTTTATGTTTAACATTTCTTATGAACGGAGGGCGTCAACTCACCTTGAAATTAACGAGTTTTAATTTTTTTCAAGAAGATGACAAATGCGACCGATAAAATCAGTCTATCAGAATATTTACAAATTAATATGAATAAAAAAAAATTTGTTTCTGCATGGAGGAATCTGAACAAAGGGATTTTTACTCCCTTTATTGAAAATATCACAGTTTTTGGCATTTTTTTTGCTATTTTTAGAGAAAAAAATTTTAGTGTTTTCGAAGGAAAGGAAATTTTACTAATTTTATCATTAACTTGTGTTATACTTATTAATTTATTATTAACTTCTAAGATAGTAAAATTTAATTAAGTAAAAGTTTACAAAGACTAAATTTAATGTTAAAGTTATTAATAATAAAATTTATTGATAGTCAATTTTGCGAATAGTAAAATGTACACGTGGGCAAAGTTTACAACTATTTTTAATCAACGACATTTTTTATCAAAAAAAAATTGTAAACAAATACTTTTTTAAAAAGTTTTCTTGATAAAAAATTTGTAAACAAAAGAAATGCGTTTTTTGTTGTAAAAAATTATTTTTTTCTTCAAATCGTTGATTATAAGTGTTGTGAATTTCACTCAAGTAAATTTTATAATAAAATTAGTCAAATTTACCTGGAACAGAATTAAAGTTAATTTTATAAAATTTACACTTTTGGGGTGAAATTGGCAACGTTCATGATCAACGATTAAGAGAAGAAATATTTTTTACTAAAATAGAAACTTTTCTTTTTCAAGTTGTTGATAAAAAAAATTGTAAAAATTTTCTTATAGAAAAATTTGAATGAAAAAATATTTTGAATGTTTTGAATTTTTAACTGAATGCTTTAAAAGTTAATTAATCAAAATTGTTTTCAATTAAAAGTATTTCTTTTACACCACTTTCTATTTATTTCTTCCATAATTTTAAATTTTAAATAATTTAACTTTTATAGAGACGTTTATCCCTAATTATTAAATTTCTTGCGAAAAATTCAATTAAAATTCTCAATAAGTTAATTCTCACGAGAAATTTTATTAAAATAGTATTAAAAATATTTCAATTCATAAAAACAGTTTTCTCAAAATTTTTGAAAATAATTTAAATCTTGATGAGAATTTTATTAAAACTGCATTAAAAATAAGTAAATTTTTCTAAAGAATTTTACCAAAAATTTTCAAAATAATTAAATTTTGGCAAATAATTTTATGATTTAGGAAAATAATTAGATTTTTTAAAAGTATTTTAATTGAATTTTTTTCTTAATAAAGAATTTAATTGAAATTTTTTGAAAATATCAAATTTTAGGGACGAATTTTATTAGAATTCTTTAAAATAATAAAATTCATAAAAACAATTTAATATTGGTGAAAAATTTTATGATAATATATGAAAATAATTTATTCAATTCTCGTAAATAATTTTATCGAAATTGTTGCTAAGATTTTGAATAAAATTCTTTAAAATAATTAAATACCCACGAAAAAATTGCAATAATTAAAAAAATAATTAAAATTTTGCTAAGAATTAAAATAAAATTATATTGAAATTACTTTATTTTTCATACAAAATTGAATCAAAAGTTTGAAAAATAATTGAATTTTCGCAAACGATTTTATCAATATTTTAAAAATAATCCAATTATTTTGAGAAGTTTTATTGAAATTGTATTGAAAATAATTTAATTCTAGTAAAGAGTTTTATAAATTATGAAAATAATTGCAATTTTGCAAAAATCTTTAATTAGTTTTTAAAAATAATAAATTTTTGGGGGAAATTTAATTAGAATTGTAATGGAAATATTTTAATACTTTAAAACAAGTGAAATCAAAATTTTTTTTCCGACAATTGAATTTTTGTACGAAGAATTTATTTTTATTTTTAAATTTTTATTTAAATTTATTTAAAAATATGTTATTGAATTATTCTGAAAAATTTTATTGCAATTGTATTGAAAATAATTGAATTCTCGTGATGAATTTTATTAAAGTTTTTGAAAACAATAAATAATTATGCTGAATTTTTAAATTAGTTAATAATTGAATTTTTTAAATTTTTAATCTGAAATTCTTCCAAAATTAAAATTAGTATTTAAAAGAAAATTTTTTTTAATTTACATTTACAAAATGTTAAATATTTTAGAACCTAATTTACTATTTTCTGAAGTAAACTTTACCAAATTAAGTAAAATTGACTTCAAAAAATATTTTATCACCTAATTTATTTTTTTTAAGTAAACTTTACAAAAATAAAATTGACTTCAAACGTAGTAAAACTTGCTTCGAAATATTATAAGAAAAAAAATAGTTAAATGTGGACAAAAAAAATTCGTTTCTTTTATATTAAAAAGCATATTATTTTTTTTCAGAACTGTTCATCAACTCTTTCGGAATCGGTCCATTTTCAAAAATGACGCAGTTGATGACCCGGCAAAAAAAAGAAGTCATTCTTATTTTTCAAAAACAAAATATAAAAATATTCCACGCCAATGTTGGGGACTTATTTACCGCAGAAATGGACACGTGCAAAGAAGCTCGTTAGTCGATGGGGTGTATGTGTATAAACGAGAAATAATAAAAAAAGGAAATGAAAACAAGAAATGAAACCTTAAGCGCTTGCGCTAAAAAGAGCGTCTGTTGTGAGGCGCTCACCATACAAAAGGACCCGGCTTCGTGTGTTTATGTTTAGTTACAATCGAGCGCTCTTAACGAACGTATTGCAAGAAAAAGTGAATTCAATCGTGAAGGAAAAATAATTTTTTTCTTTTCCCAATTTCATCAAGAAAAGAAAATGGCAACAGCACTTCTGAGAATGGGACTGCGTACAGTAGTCTCGAAAGGTGTTTTTGAAAAAAGATCTATTCCAGCAATTGGAAACGCCCTCATTGATGCTGAGCGGCGTCATGTTCAACAAGAACAAAAATTACAAGTAATTATTATAAATTGAAAAAATAATTCATTACGAAATTCATTTATTATGCACTCTAGTTTGATGATGTCTTGCAATTTTCAATCATTTCTCGCTTTTTTAATTTAGATCCATTTTCATTACGTTTCAGTGTGTTTACCCATTTGCCTCAAAATTCCCTAGTTTTCAAAGTCTAAAAACATTATTTTTAATGTACAAGTAGAATATTATTAGTATTTTGTAAATTAAATTCGAAAAATTAAATTTTTTCTTTTTGCGTAAAGAAATTTTTTTAAATAGTTTCTATTGAATGAAGAATCATAAATTTTGTTCTGGGAAAAATAAAGGAATTCTCCAGTTGCTTCCTGAATATGCCCTGATTTGTCATCGAAGGATCTCGATATAAAAGAACTTTTGTCCTTGTAATAATTGTTGAACAACCCGTATTTTTAAAAAAAAAGTAATTTCAAGGCAGACGAGAAACAAGCCTTCGAATAAAGAGGATTAACTATTGAATTGAAAGCTTTAAACATTGCAAAATAGAAAATTTATTTCTTGCAAATTCGAATTTTTTGTTTTCCAAAGAATTAAAATTCTTCCTGTAATGTATAGTAGATGTAAAAATTATTATTTTTCATTTATGCGTGAATTTTCTGTTTTTCGTTACGTGGGAAGTTCAAGGCGAACGACTGTGATGCGGTTTCTACGATAGCAAAAGGCCAACGATCCCACGTTATATAAATAGAAAATTGCATCCCTAATTTATTTTGCAGTAAAATTGTATTCCATGTAATGAATATGTATTCGTCTGTCTTGTCTGACTCTCAAAGTTCAACTTTTGCCCGTCGAGTGTAAATTCCGAGACAGTTTTCCATTTTTCAAATGCAATTGCAATTTATAAAATTAAAAACTCTTTCGGAATTTTGCACTTTTCTTTCTTTTGATTCCTAATGGTCTCTGGTACAAAAAAAATCGTTTAATTTAGAAATATTTTAATCCTTCTATTTTTGATTTTCTTTTCTAAATCCGACTTGAAGATAAATATCGCGTGTCATTGACTCCAACAAATTGAATTTATTTTTTTTACTAAACAATTCGAGTCTGTATTAATTAATTTTCAAAAAGATTTCTTTTATTTATCTGGAAACTAATCGAAATCACTGGAACGTTCCGCTAGACTTCTTCTTTCATAACGAAGCGAAAATGATAAATAGTTCACAAAGTCCAACAGTGGCTGTGTAGCAACCGGTCCAACTTGTTTTCGAATATTTAGGACAAAATCAAAAATCCAGTTTTTAAATGTCGAATACAATGAGATTTTTTTTGCACCCAATGGTCCATATAATATTTTTTATAACAAAAAATACGCCGTTATCTTTCGAGAAAAAAAAATTGATTAGAAACTCAATCAATGTTGAAAATCAGAAAAATCTCGTCTGAGAACAACTTTATTATTTTTTTTTTAGATTAGATTAATGAATAAAATATTGCAAGTACTTTGTACGCCATTTCAAGTGTAGAAAGGGTGTACGTGCCAACTTGCAGGCATGGCATGTTCTATATACGTCTGTGTATATATATATTTTCCCTTTGTATGGGAAAATAAAGACAAAGAGCGTCTAGAGTTTCGCAAGTCGGATGTTGCTCGTTATATAATGTTGTGCTATCCAATCAAGTCCCTCTTGGGCCCTTTCGAATATTAAATTCAAGGCCAAAAAAACCCCCTTTCCTAGAAATACAGGCAAAAAATAATATTTTTCTGCACGCAGACTCGGGAATATTACCCAAGAAATTCATTAGTTTGACGAAATTATTTTTAAACTGCAGAAAAATTTGCAAGAAAAAGAGAGAAAAAATTTTGGCTAACTAGAAAAAATTAATTATAGTCAATATTTTAACAAAGTAGAAAAAATAAAATTTTGTAATTATACAGAAAATAGCGGAAAAAATAAAATTTTGTAAACAGAAAATAGCGGAAAAAATGTGACTAATTAAAAAAGCGAGCGTAAAACTGTAAACAAAATAGTAAATGAAATTCGAATGTAAATAAATGCGAAAATTTTATAAATTCAATTTTGGTAAATAGCGGAAGAATGCGACTAATTAAAAAAGCGAGAATAAAATTGTAAACAAAATAGTAAATGAAATTCGAGTGTAAATAAATACTATAAAATTTTGTGAATTCGAATTTTAAATTCAATTTTGGAAAAAAAAGAAACTATCGAAACTAATTAGCTTCGATGCGGTTTTTTAGGTGAGAAAAATAAATAATGATAAATTAGGTAAATAAATACAGAAGTAATTAAACGAATTACGAAACTTTACATAAATAATTATTAAACTATAAAGTTAATGAAAATGAAAAAAGTAAATAAAAACGTAAATAGAAAAATAATAAAAAAGTCAAAGAATTATTACTGAAAGTTTGTAAATTCGAATTCCGAATTCGGTAAAAATGTAAAAAGCGATTTTTTGTGCTTTTATTCTGAGAAAATAGTTTAAAAAATTAAATAAATACTCTGCAATTTTGTAAATACGAATTCCGAACTCGGTAAAAATGTAAAAATTATTTTATTTGCGCTTTTATTCAGAAAAAATAGTTAAAAAATTAAATAAATACTCTGCAATTTTGTAAATTCGAATTCCGAACTCAGTAAAAACGTAAAAATCAATTTTTTGT
Organism: Leptopilina myrica (nomen nudum); assembly: GCA_032872475.1. Lineage (NCBI taxonomy): Eukaryota > Metazoa > Arthropoda > Insecta > Hymenoptera > Figitidae > Leptopilina > Leptopilina myrica (nomen nudum). The sequence continues at coordinate 1,768,479 of CM065467.1, forward strand.
ACTTTATATTAACAGAAAATATTAAAAAATTCAAAAAATACTCTGCAATTTTGTAAATTCGAATTCCGAACTTAATTTTTGGTAAAAAAAAAGAAAAATTGCATTTTTAGTTCATTATTCATAGGAAAAAGGAAATATTAAAAAATGTAGGTGAATAAATAAATTGGAAGGCAAATAAAAAATAACGAAAAAGTTAATAAATGAATAAAGCAATAAATATACAATTATTAATGAACATTTATTCAAATTAAAGATTAAAATAAATAATCAAAAAGTAACTAAATGAATAAAAAATTAAAAAAAGGACTAAAATTGTAATCTAAATTTGTAAAATTAAAATTTGTAAATACGAATTCCTAGCTTGATAAAAAAATAAAATACAATTTATTACGTTTTATTCACAGAAACAAGTAAATAATAAAAATGTAGCTAAATTAATTAGGAAGTAAACGAAAATGTAAATAAATTTATAGAAATAAAATTACAAATAATTAAAATAGGAACAAATAAAGAAGTAAAATAAATAAATAATGAAACTTTTATTGAGTACAAAAAAAATACAAAATTGAGTATTTTTTTGTATTCAATAAATTAAAATTAAATTGTAAATTGGAATTACGAACTTTTGGTAATAAAACAAAATTCGATTTTTTGCGCCTTATTCATAAAGAGAGTAAATAATAAAAATGTTTGGTAAATAAATAAAGAAGTAAACAAAAAAGTAAATAATCGAATAAAAGGAAAAAATTACAAATATAATTACAAATGAAAATATAAAAGTAATAAAAATGTTAATAGAATAGAATTTATTTCCTTTAACATTACAAAAATTGTTTCATGTCAATTACAGCCATTTCACCTTTACGTCGTTATATAAAAATGTTAATAAATATTAAAATTAAAACATGAAAAATGCAAATTTAAAACTAATGTTACTGTGGTAAAAAGAAAAAGAATATTCTTCATTGTTGTTGTAATATTTTTTTTCAGAAAAACAATTGTGCTATGTTGATTTATTTTCTTTCACTTTTAAAAGTAATAATATAAAATAATTTTATCGACTTTTTTCTGCGTTTCTCCTGCGAAAAGAAGAAAAAAAAAAAAAAAGTAGGCGCACTAAGTACCGTTTCGTTCATTGGCCTCGAGTTTTGTGTTATGTTTACCAATGAAGACTCTATCGGTTGATTACAGGTGAATAACGAAGTGACACATTTATTTCCTCGCTGATTTTTAGTCGTATTTTCTAAAGTGGGATGCAGCTGTTTATAATTTGATAATGTATCATCACAATTGTATTGTGTTTATTTGCAAAGTGGCGAGCGAATTGCAAAATTCTTATCTCCGGCGGACAAAACATATATTTTACATTTTCAAATAGGGAAAACGAGAAATTGTTTTTTCATTTTATATTTTTTATTATTATTATTATTATTATTTTTTTTTTTATTATTATTATTATTTTTATTATTTTTATTATTATTATTATTATTATAGAAAATAAATTATAGACTATAATAAAAATACAATAACAATGCAAAAAATATTTCTCGAATTTTTTCCAATAAAAATTTTATTCTACAAATGTATTAGAGCGAATGTTTTAGAATAAAATAGTTTCGAAAATAAAATAAAAAAAACCATGTCAGTAATAAATTTAAATGTGAAAATCGAGCGAAATAAATTTTTTTAGTGCATAAAAATAAATATTCGTTTTAATTTTAAATCGTAATGAGACAAAGTTGTTATTTATTAATTATAAAAATAAACGTAAATATATATAAATTATACAAGAAAAATAATAATTTAGAAAAAATTCGACACAAAATAGAAACAATAAATAAAAAATATAAATGAAAATTTAATGCGCAATTGAAGGAGAGGAATATAATTAAATTTTGAACAAGAAAAAAATATTGTGCGTAGTTTTTTTTTCGACGAGGGTCCCTATTGAAAGAGGGACAAAGAAAGTTTGCAATTTTTGTGAAGGGATCGATTTTTTTAACACACAGCTGCTAACGCACTGTCCCTGTTCAGAGATTATATGTTATAATGTTAAGTCGCAAAAGCTCGACGGGAACAAGTACAACGGGTGAATGCACTGCATTGAACTACCTGTGTGTCTTACTTTCACAATTATGTAAAAAATGCTGACACATAACGAAAATGAAAAAATCGCCTCTGATTAAGTGTGTTTATGAAGCAATTTTATTATCGCAAATATGAACCAAAGTCAGAGAGCATTTATAAATCTATATTACGTGTGTGTGGAAAAAAATAAACACACAAAATTTTGCACTACTCTTTTCTGTAATTTTTTCTAATTTCTAATTTCTAATTTCTAATTACAAAATTTATGTAAATATTTACATTTTAATTTTTTTTTATTCAACAATATATCAAAGGAACAAAAAATTGTTACCAAAAAAAGTAAAATTTACTCCGAAAAAATTGAGACTTTTTGTAACATTTTTATTTACTCAAAAGAGAAATTTTACTAAGAAAAAATTTTTTACTAGAGATGAATCATCAAATTTATCCCGAAAAATAAATAATTCTATAAATAAACTTACTTTTAATTTATATTACACGAATTATTTGTTTTTTGGGTGTAAATTTTTACTTTTACTGAAAAAGTAATTTCTCTAAAGAGAAAAAAAATGTCACTAAAGATAAGTTATCAAATATTTTACAAAAAGTAATTATTTTAAATCTTTATTTTTCAGTTTGCTGTGGCAAAACATTGCATGAGCAGCAAGAGGAACGTTCATCATTCCAGAGCTACAGCGTCATTGGACGAAGAATCCGACAGTGACAGCGATAGTGACGATGAGCAAGAAAGGGTAGGTCACAATGTCAAGATTAGTCCACAAAAATTAATGATAACAATAATTACAACTTCTGAGAAAATTTCTCCAAAAAAAAAAATATTTTTCTCATTTTTGGAGTTTCTGACGATAAGTTATTATTCTAATTCAAATTCTTGAGAAACGAGTAAATGCAGATTTATTATTAATTATTATTTAATTTATTATTATTTTTATTTATAAAAAATTATTTAATTAATGAATTATTATTAGTATTAAAATTAGTTAAATAAAAATAAAATTCTTATTAATAATAAAAAAGAAATCGAAAAAATTATATTTAAAAGTAAAATTCCAAACATTGTGAACCAAACGAATTATTTTTTCTCCAAAATTGTTTTAAAAAATTACTGAATGTATTTAAAAACTGAAAACGGGAAATAAAAATTATAGAGGTTTTTTTTTTGCAATTTTGTTTTGAGGAATTAAATGGGCATAAAATAAAATGATTTATAAAATATTTTCACTTCTGTTGAATTTTTTTTTCTCAAAATTGATAATTGCATTTTTTTTTGTAGAAAATGCGTTTTAACATGAAAAATAATTTTCGACTGAAATATATTTAATTTTTAATTGTTTTTAGAGAAAATATTCTAAAAATTCCATTGTTATTAAATTTTTCATTCGCAAATTCATTTCTTTATTTTTCTAACAAATTTCAAATCATAGTTTAAAAATAAAAATTTTCAGTAATCTTTTTCCTATTTTTAACTTTAGTTTTCATAAAAATTGAAATTAGTTATTATCATTCATTTTTCTCGCGTAAAGTTTTTCACATTTAATTTATTTTAATATTTTAACATTTTTAATATATTATTAAATTTTTTTTCAAATTTTCGCCTTAAAAATAAAGTAACAATATAAAAATGAATATAATAATAATGAAAATTATAATAGTAATAATAATAATAATAGTAATAATAATATTACTAATAACAAAAGTACCGATAAAAATAACAACAGTGCAAAATATTTTCTTATTTAATTTGCCAGGAACTAAATTATAAATTACGTGATAAGATAAATGATATTCGATTTTATATTTTTATCAAAATAAAAGCTGTCTGTCTGATTTTAATTATAAATTCGCGAAACGCTGGTATTAAATATATTATAATATACGAATTAGTACGAAAAATGATTTATTCAATCATTTAAATAATTTAGACTCAAAAGAAAAGTTCATAAATATTTATACAAGCTTAAATTTTCAGTTAGACTATTTAATAAATCATGAGAAATAAATTCCGGTAGAAATAAGTCTTAAAAAATGAATTTTTGGTTCAACATAAATATTGACATTTTGCATATTGTTTTATTTTGCACTTTGTACCTTTTTTTTTATTATTCACAGTGCTTTAAATATTGTGAAGAAGAAATAATCCTGTGCTCGTAAAGTGTGTTCGACTAATATAAGAACTTAGATAATCGTTCCAATTATCTTTTCATGTCAAGGCTGCTAAATTTATATTGCAGAATACATTTTGTTTAACCGATAATAAATATTGTGTTTATTCTGAGTTGAAAATATTTTGCATTTTTTTGAATGGCGGAAAATAACAATGATAAATATTTTTTTTGGGGAAAATTCTGTTTTTTAATAACACTTTTTTTTCTTTCCAGGCTGAATCAAATTTCTGGAGAAGAAAGATGAGGACACTTCATAGTCACTTGGATGTCAATAAAGACGGCGTTATTAGTTACGACGACTTTATGCTACTTGGAGAAAGATTTGCGAATCTGGGACATTTGACGAATGAGGAGAAAAATGAGTTCCAGCATGTTCTTAATGTGAGAAGATTTTCACTCTTCTTGTAAATGTAAAAATGGGGGAAAAAAATTTCGAAAGGAGAAAAAATATTTTTCCTTTGGAAAACAATTCGATTTTTTGCTAACGAAAATTTCTTTTTTCAAATTAGAAATTAGAAAATAAACAGAAAATATTTTTTAACGAAACAAGAATTTTGATGGAAATATATTTTTTAACAAAACAAGAATTTTGATGAAAAAGTATTTTTTCTTCTAAACTGTCTTCTAAGTAAGAATTTCTAAATATATTCACGAAAAAGAAAATTAGAAATTAATTTAAGTTGAAAAAAATATCGTTTTTGATTTTTCGTTGAAGACGGGAAATAAAATTGAAAAAAAATTTTGAGAATCATTCAATTATGTTTTAATCTTACAAATAAAATTCTACAAAAGTCATTTTTTGAAAAATTGGAAAAATTGTTTATAGAAGAGTCGAAAAAGTCGGAATTTTTGAAATCAAATCGAAGAAAGTCTCATTTTTTGGAAATATGGTGGAAAAAAGTCATAATATCCGAGACTTGCTTTATAAATAATTTTATTAAATTGTCATTTCTATTTTTTGTTTCAGGAAATATGGGAAGAACAGTGGGGAGAAATCAGTCCTTATAATCTCATTGGTGTTGAACAATATCTCGAAAGAATGCACCACGTTCTTGAGGACGAATCTTTAAAGAAGAAGTGTCACAACTTCCTTCCTTTCCTCTTCAAAGTAAGCCACACTTTACTCATTATTTAGAGTACAAATAATTTTTTCTAAATTTAAATTCTTGTAAAAATGATAATTTTTTTGCAAATTAAATACAATTATAATTTTTTGCAATTAAATACAATTTTATTTTTCTAAATTAAAGCTCCTCTAGATAAAGTATTTACAATAATTGAGTATAATTAAATAATAGCAATTTCATTTGACGATATAAATTCAATTAAACAAACCTATTAATTAAATAATAGTAATTTTATCAAATAATATCAATTTTATGAATGAAATAATAATTTAATGATTGAATGAAATAAATATAGAATTTACATTTTGTTTTAGGCTGTTGACAGAAACAACAATGGCGAAATATCAGTACAAGAATATCAATTATTCTTCGAGTGTCTTGGACTCTCACATGATGTAAGAACAAATTTTCTTTTGTTATTCATTGCATTGTTCGAATTTGAATAAATAACTGTCTGAATAATAATTCACGAGCAATTTAGAAGATATTAATTAAAAATTAATTATTAAAATGAACGAATTCATTGGCCGTAAATCAATTATTAAAATAGAATCAACAGTTATTAATTATTCAAACTAATAACATAATTATCAGTACATTAATCCTTAAACTTACTAAATTAATTGATAAATTATATAATTATAAATAAAATAATAAATAAAATTGAATTAAAATTATAAATAAAAATTGAGAAAATTATAAACTAAAAAAAAGTCCAATTTATCAAAATGATAAAAAATGAAGACCAAATTTTGTTATTAAATTTTAATATTAAGAGGAAAAGTGAAAATAAATTTTTAAACGAAATTTCAATTTTTAAAATTTAATTTTCAGGACGCTGTAATAGCTTTCAGTCACATTGACCAAGACGACGATGGAAAAATCAACTTGAAAGAATTCGTGAAGCATGGACGTGAATTTATCGTATCTCATGACCATTCAAAACCCAGCAAGTATTTTTGGGGACCACTAGATGACTGAAGAAATTTACATTCTTTTACATTTATATAAGAAAAAAAAATTGTGATATTTACATTTACTTATAATTTTACCACACCTGATTTCGAATGTAGTCCATTAGCTTTGTAAGGTAGTTCTAAGTTATTTGTAGGCGATTTTTTTATACAAAACACTCAAATAAACGACTGAAAAAAATATGTTCTTTTCGAATTTTTTATTACTACCAAAATACCAAATGTTAGGCGCAAAAACGATCAATTCAATTTATTGGGCAAATAAAATTTTTATTTTTAAATATCTACTTCAATTTTATTTCTGAATAATGTCGCATTCAAAAATAATTAAAATCAGGAAAATTACTCTATTTTCGAAATTAGAAAAGTTGAAGAATTATAAAATTTTTCCTTAACAACAAAGTTACTTTTTTGAACTTAAAAGAATTTACAAAATAAAATAATTTTTTTTTCCTTAAAAAATAGTAACTATTGCAAAATATATTCTCTAGATCTGGATTCGTATAAAAATTAGTGAAACTAATTAAAATGATAGATTTTTTCTGTTCGAAATAATTAAAATTGACTATAAAATTAATAGTTTTTACAAAATATTTATTAGTAAAATTTAGTCAATTCAAAAGTGAAAAGTCTATTAATTATTAAAATTTAGTAATTATTAAATATTTAGTAATGATTTTTCTTAATTCAAATGTAGAGAATGAATTAATTATTAACAAATAAATAAAATTACAATTTTATTTAAAATTATTTAAAGTGTCTAAAAAAACATTTATTTATATTATCAAAAACTTGGAAAAAGCGAGCAAAACAACTAATTTTAAACTGCGGACGAACTTCCGGAATAATACAGACAGATTATTGCAGGCAGGAAATGAACGATTATTTAAAAAAGAAGTGACAGGATTTGCGTAAAAAATAGACTGAATTTTCAAATTATAAAGTAGATTTAATTAATCGAGCCTTACAACTAGACAAAATATCTAAAATTTATTTAAATTGAAAATCACAATAGCATTTTATCTCTTCTTTGACCTTTTTAAAAGGTTTCCTTCGCCTGCAAAGGCTTTAAACTCATTCGGGTCTTTAGTCTGCAAAAAAATAATGTAATTATAGAAAAAAATATCCAACTCCACAATAAACAACAAAAAAATATGAAATTTTTCTAAACAAAAATTTAAATCTCAAAAAAAAATCGGTATCAAAATGTAATTTTCTAAAATTAAACTAATTTTTACAGGGTGTCTACTATTTTCATTCAACAAAATTCCCGGTTTTCTTTTCTCATAAAATTTAAATTTAAATTTAATTTCGAACATAAATAAATAATAATTTTAATTGAAAATTTGAAAAATAATTTTTTCAATTTTTTAAAAATAATCTTGTCTTTTTATAATTATAATTGCAAATTTTCTTTTTCAAGATTATTACAATTCTATTGATAATAATTGAATTTATGCAAAGAATTTTACTATTTACAAAAATAATTGAAATCCTTCCAAAAAATGATATTATTTATGAAAATAATTTAATTCCTGTGAAGAATTTTATTACAATTTTGAAAAAAGCAGTGATAATTAATTATTTACTTAATAAGTGATAAACATTAAATTTGCTTAAGAAATGATAAATATCATTTATTTGAACATTCAGAAATTTGAAGTTATAAAAATTTAGAAGAAGTTCAATAATTATAACTATTGAATAATAATAGAATAATATAATTTTTAGAAGCAAAAAATTGGTTAAAAACTTTTAGAAAGACTTTATATTTTAAAAATAAAATTAAAATTACAGTCACTAAATTCCCTTGATTATTCTCGAAAAATTTAAATTAAAATTCTTTCAAAGAATTAAATTATTTTAGAAATATGTAAAGAAATTTCAATTATTTCAAAAATTTTCAATTATTTGTTTAGAAAAATTAAATTATCTAAAAAAAAATTTGCGAGAATTTAATTTTAATAAAAGATTTGAAGTGCATATCATTTTTTTTAACTAATAAAAATTTTAATTATTAATCTTCGCACTAAGTAACATAAATTCATTAAAATGTGACTATAAAATCCAATTACTAATTATTAAATTAAAATACTTTGAAAATTTTATTTGTTAAAAAGTTTCTAAAGAAATTCTTTAACAAATTCAATTACATATTTTCAGTCGAATTTCACAATATTTCTTTTAACTCCATAATTTTTTTATATTTATTTACATAATCTGTTTGAATTAGAGCCTGACTTCTACTATCAAATTAATTTTTTTTAACTAATTCAAAGTTAGAGAAGAGTATAAATATCTATAAAAATTGAAATAAAAAGTAATTTTCTTTAAAACAAATTAAAATAATAAAACGTTTTGTAATTTTGGTGAAAAAATTCCCGGTTTTGTATAAAAATCACGGTTAAATTAAATTCCCGGTTATTTCCCGGTTAGTAGACATCCTGTTTTAATTAATTCAATTGTCGAAAATTTTATGATAAAAGAATTGTTTTCAAGGTTTTAAACGTTCAAATAAACGAAAAGTTTTTAACTTTTCAATTTCCTTTTCAATTTGTATCTTTTGAAAAAAATTATTCAGACGAAATGAATATAAATTTATAAAAATTGAACATTACCTCTTTGTTATTGATTGGTTTAGAATTTCGCAGAAATTTGAGCGTTCCTATTTGATAATCGTAATCGGGAATACCACGAACGTAAGTCGATTTAGCAGTCGCTTGCTCGGCAGGACTTGAATCCTCTTTCTTCTTCTTCTTTCCATCGAGTCTATTACCTTGGCCCTTAAATGCAACGAAACCCAAAGGCTCCGGCATAAGATCATCGGGATTTACGTCATTCTCTCCCTTCGCAACAGGCTTTGTTGGCTCCTTGTAACCAACTGGTGGCGCAAATTCAACATTCATGTCGCACTCGATAATACTAACAGCCGGTCCTGGTTTTGTCTCGAGAACGCACATTTCATATATTCGCTGATTGTATTTTATTGCAACAATATCGCCAGTTGTTAGACATGCAAAACTTCTCAGTCCATTTTCAAGAACAGCTTTTGGATTTGAAATATCTAGAAAGTCTTCAGATTGTGGTTGAAAGCGAGCGTATGTCGCCACTTGTAGAGAGACAAATTCGACGTTTATTATCTCACCTTCGTCCAAAAATAAATTGTGCATCATCTAGAATATAAAAGGGAAAAATGATGAAAATTTCAATAAATATATTTGTACAAAATTAAGGGATCACAGAACCAGGCCTCGGATCGACTTTAAAGTCGATCACTTTAATTTAATTTACTTTTTTTTTATTTTTTTGCAAAAAAAGTCGATCACTTTAATTAAATTTTTTGCAAAAAAGTCGCTTTAGTCGATTAAAAATAGAGAAAAAGTCGAAAAAGTCGTTTATTTAATTCAGTGTTGTCACCAAAAATTCATATTAATAAAATATTGTATAATTTTGCTAAATAAATATTTAAATACTTTCTTAGTTCTTTATTCACAAGAAATAAAATTTAACGAATTTCAACCTCCGAAATTTAACAATTTCTAAAACATTAAACTATAACCCTTCAAAAAATTCAATTATTTTATACAATTTTTAACTAAACTTCATCTCTATATCATTCTTTATGAATTTTTAATCATTTTTTGCAATTTTTTCGAAAATTCAATTATTTAAATACAAAAAATCTAATTTTTTAAATAATATTTTAACCAGTCAATTTTTCTTTTCAGATATATTAAATTATGGTAGAATGTTTTCAAAAATGTTAATAAAGAAATTCGTAAAATAAGCTTTTTAAAAATATTTAAAAATACACAAAGTTTTATAATTGAATATAATTAAAAAATGGCCAAAAAATTGAAATTTGTTCAATTCTATTTAAAAATAATTTAAACTTCGTAAAAACTTTGAAAAATAATTCAAAATTTGACAAATTCTTTTTCAAATAATTTGACGTTTGAAAAATACAAAAAACAATTAATCAAATGTTTCCATGAATTTTAATTTTAAATGATTTCTAAAAAATTTAATTTACTCTATTCGATGGTAACTGAATCTTAAAAAATTCTAAGAATTAGTTTTCTATAAATATTATAATGTAATTTTTCGAAAATAATTGAAGAATTTTTGTATTAAAAAAAAATTGTTTTTAAAGAACTTCAATTGCAATTTTAAATATATGGCTATTTTTTCAAAAATGAAAATAATTCTTGAAAGTTTTAATTTTTCATTTAGTGTGTAAATTTGAATTTTCGGAAATATTAAAAATAATAGAATTTAAAAAAAATTAGAACGTAATAATTGAGAGAATTATTTTTTTTAAACTATTTTAATATTATTTTTAAAATATTTAAAAATATTTTTCGTTAATTTTCATTTTTATTGAATTTACACTTGAATTCATTAAAATTTTTGCGAGAATTTAATATTATTTGTAAAATTTTTACTTAAAACTCTTTAAAAGTAAATTTTGAAAAATTGTAATAAAATACTTGAATAGATGATTTAGATTGAATTAAATTTTACAGAATTTCAATTATTCAAAATCTTTTTAATTGTAATATTTGAAAAATTTAATTAGAACACTTATTCAAAGCTAAATTTTCAAAAATTTGTCTATTATACTTTTTATGCTAATAAGAGTCAAAATAATTTGCATTTTATACTAAAAATATGGAACATTGTTGGAAAATTTGAAAGAAAAATCGAAAAAGTCGCAATTCTTAATTAAAGTCGATAAAAAGTTGCATTCTTTGAAAATAGTTGAAAAATTCATAATATCATGAAAAGTATGTTTAAAAAATAAACGCAAAATCGTTTAATCAATGAAATAAAAATTTAATCAATGAATTAGATTAAAATCACGAATTATTAAAATAAAAAGTATAAATAAAATTAATAATAATATTACAAAACTGTAAATTTTTTTTAAAAGGTTGTCTGCGATTCCTGAAAATGTAGTATTTTCAATTAAATTAAAAAAAAATTGTTTCTCATTATACCCAATAAGGTAGATAAACTTTTCCCTCGTCGGCAACAAACTCTAAAACTCCACAGTGTGTAATTCTGTTTGTTTTCTTATTTGTTAGTTTAAAAAGCATTGGATAGACGATATTCAGTCTTGTCAATGTGTCCAGAGCTGAAGGTGGCATTATAACTGGAAAAAAAACATTTGTAACTAAATATTCATGACGTAAAAAGAAATACAATACACTATTTGAATAAAGAAAAACCTGTCTTTTCAGAACTAAAAAAAGCAAACAATTTATTTTAATTATGTCCGAATTTAAACAAATTTTCATAATTTTCTTTTTTTTAGGGGATAGAAAAAAATTCCAATATTATCTTCATCATTTGACAATATTATTGCAATTAATATATTTTTTATTTTATTCAATTATCAAAATATAAATATTGTTCTATTATCAAGATAAAAAATTTTTTTTCTATTATCAAAATAATAATATTATTCGTAATCAAATAATAACAATAATAACAATGAAAATATGGAACTCATGAAATGAATCGAATGAATCGTACATATTATGAATTGGAGACAAAGGCCATTGTTTATTACTCACTTTTTCCACCTCGTTCTACATCATCTCTTTCGTTTCCAGGCAACATGGACACGGAAAAACATTTATATTGAGTATTAAAAGGACGAGGATTGTCCGGGAACATATTAAAACCAAACTGAAAGTTGAAAGTCATTGTGATCACAGTAAAATTTAACCTCTAAACTTGATAGAAAGGCAATTAAAACAATATGATTTCGTTGACAGAAGGACTTGTTTTCTGTAATCAGTTTATCATCTTTTTCATTTATATTCGTCACTTTCTTTGATTTACAATTTTAGACACACGGAAATTTTTATAAAAATGGAAAATAATAACTAATTCTCTCTGTATCTGAGAAGTTTTGTTGTATACAAAATAATAGTAAATCTTGCTACTTCTGAAATGTCAGATATCTATCATTACTAGCAGACAACTTTTTTACGAACATGCGCACATCTTTGCGCAGTTTCTCCTGCTAAGAATAATGCTAAGAATTAAGAAAGGTAAAAAAAGAAATAATTTTCTCTCATAAATAATTCAATTTTTTAGAGATTTACATAAAACGAGGAGAAAAAATTGATTTTTTTTTCTCCTTTCTGGATCTGAATAATTAGAATTTGTTTTTAAAAACTGAAAAGTCTAGTAATTTTGTTATTTCTAGTAATAAAAATAAGTCTCTAGTAAGTTTTGTATACGTGTATATATATGTATATATGTTGTCATATGTACATATGTGTCTCACGATTTGCTTGTTTGCTTATCTATACCTGTCACTTTCATAAATGTAAACTTTTCATTTTTTTTGAAATGTTAAGATTAATTTTTTATAATTTTTCCATGAAAGACTAAAGTAGTGACTAAGTGAGATCGCTTTTTGTGCCCAGTTTGAATTTGAAGGTGAGACAACACTCATATGATACGATCTTCTCCTTTCTGAGAGACATAACCTTGATTTTAATGAATTCTCGATTTCGTATATGTGTAATTCGACTTCAGCATTACAGTTTACATGTTTCAATGAAATCGCTGGTTTCTTAATTATTCTTTATTTTGCAATCTTCATTCTTTGATTCTGTGTCTGAGAAAATTTTTTCGTTCTAAGATTTTCGGTTTATATTCTTTTTTACAAAATTCTTTTAACAAAAAACTAAAGTGTTTTCTTTATTGTAGATAATAGTCTAGTTTTTTAATTAAAAAAAAAGTGTCCTTTTGTAGATAATGGCTGTGTCGATAAATGAAATTTGTGAAAATACAAAATTAGCGAGGGAAATGGCTCTGACTGGTAATTACGATACATCTGGTGTTTATTATCAAGGAGTTGTTCAACAAATTCATAGGCTACTTGCGAGTATTGTGGATGTAACACGAAAAGCAAAGTGGCAACAAGTACAACAACAAATTGTGCAGGAATTTGAAAAGGTTAAAGCCACTTCGAATACTTTGCAACTTTTTAAAGTCGATTCGCAGACGGAACGTTTGTTGGGTAAATAGATCGTTTGTATTTTCTAATATTGGATGCAATTCTTATTATTTTTTTTTCAAGACTGACAAAATAATAGAAACGAAACAAAGAATTAAAGAAATTCAATTAGTTTCAAAAGTAATGAAATTCTTCTCATAAATTCAACGATGTTCAAAAAATTTGTAAAAATTCAAATTCTCCTCAAAAATAGTAAGATTAAATTATTTTTTAAATTTTCAATAAAATTCTTGGCAAAGGTTTAATTATTTTCAAAAAAATTCTTCATGTCAATGATTTTTAATCGCAGATTTACTCTTAAAATTTCTATTGAAATTCGTCGAAAGAACTCAATTATTATTTAAAAATTTGTTATTAAAATTCTTTAAAAACATTATAGTGTAGATTCTTTAAAATTATTAAAGCTCGAAAAGGTTTAAAATTCAAATCTTTGTAATTCTGAATATTTCATACTTTTTAATTTTCTAAAATGTATTTAATTGAATTGTGAAAAAATGGATTTAAAAAATCTTTCTAATAATTATTAAAAGTTTTTAAAAATTATTGAAAAGAATTGATTTATAGTTTGAAATCCTAGAAAATAATAATTGAATAGCAATGATGAAAATAATTTTGTAGAAATTAAAGTAACAATATTCTGATGGAGAAATAATAACGATTGAATAATTATTTTCAATAAAAAAAATTGTTGTATTCAAATTTTACATTTGAAGAAAGTAGCAAACAATTAGACCTTCTTTTGAGTATTTAATAATTTTTCGAGTGAATCAAAATATTTTTTATGATCAAGGAAAAAGTCGAAATTTTATCTGGAAATCAGGCAAAAGTTTGCAAAATTAATTTCTTTTGGAAACTCTGAATAATTTTGAATCAGGAGTAAAAAAAATGAATTATAAAGATTCTAAATGTTGAATTGTTTTTCAACTAATTTTTTTTTAAATTTATCTTTGTAGCGACTTCTTGTTTATCGTATGAGGAGCCAACACGCGATCCTGCTTACTGGTCTGGTGGAAGTTCCAGTGCCTGGAGTCAATCGAATATTCCTCGAGATCCTGATGTCTGGCCACCTTTAACACCAGCAGAACAAAAGTATTTATTATTTTCTATTATTTATTAAATTTCACGCCCAAAAACTTCTTCTTTTAGAAAAATTTCATTTATTTATTTATTTAGACAAAAAAATTACATTTACTTTTAATCACAAAAATTCAAATTTGTTTAAAACTACAATTTCAAAACTTTTGAAAATTGAAAATAATAAAAATAAGTAACAACTAATCCTCGCGTTTTTTTTACTTTAGTTATAATAATTATGATTTTCTGATTTCTAAAAAATTGTTTTCTAGGAACTTCAAACCTCAGAAGAATCAATCAAAACTTCAACAGAATCGTTCGGGTTTACGTAAACCAGCAATTAATTCAGGAAAAAAGACTGATGCAAAAACTGCCGGTAAAAAGGATGACAAAAAGCCAGTCAAAAAAGATGATTCCAATAAGGTATTTTTCTCCACTCAATAAAAATTCACCAAAAAAAAAAGTATTGTAAAATTGTTTTTATTCATTTTGAATATTTTACAAGCATTTTTAAGTTTATTAGTATTTTTTTTTTTTATTTTATTTTATTTGTAATATTTTTTTCGTGTTGTATTTCATTGTAATTTTTTTTTAGGATAAAACGGAAACTGAGAAAGCAGAAGAAGTTGAAGAAAGGAAATTCGAACCATCTGGAATGGATAAAGATCTTGTTGATGTATTAGGTGAGTTTCAAACGATTAGAATTGGGTCCAACATTTTGAATTTGAAAATAATTCGAAATTTAATAAATTCTAATATATAAATTAAATAAGAAATAAGAAAATTAATAAATGCTTTGTTTTCACAGAAAGAGATATTGTTCAAAAAAATCCAAATATTCACTGGGACGATATCGCCGATCTTCATGAAGCCAAAAGACTGTTAGAAGAAGCCGTCGTTCTTCCCATGTGGATGCCAGACTTTTTTAAAGTACGGAATTAAATTTTTTTATTCCCTCAATTTAGATAATTCCAAAAATTGCTTTTCTATAAACATTTTCGTCATAATGAGAAAGTATTTTTAATTTTATTTGAATGAAAAAAATTTTTCTTGAAAGGTTGCTCCTTAAATTTTAAATTTAAATCACAAATTATTGAAGGATTTGAAAATTATTCGGAACTACAAAATTGATTGCGATTTTGAAAATTTATTCTTGTGTTGCAATTTTGATGAATTAACAATTCAATTAAATTGTAATGATTGTAAAATTGTAATAATTTTTTAATGAATTAATTAATTTTAAGAATTAAATTGTAACGAATTAATTTTTTATCCAGGGAATCAGAAGGCCTTGGAAGGGGGTTTTGATGGTCGGCCCTCCCGGTACGGGAAAAACAATGTTGGCTAAAGCCGTTGCAACGGAATGTGGAACAACATTCTTTAACGTCTCGTCTTCCACTTTGACATCAAAATACAGGGGCGAATCTGAAAAACTTGTACGACTGTTGTTCGAAATGGTAAGCAACTAAAAAACGAATAAAACCTGTAATTATAAAGAAAAAACTAAATAGAATGTAAATAATTTCCCTCTTTTTTCTCACAGGCCAGATTTTACGCTCCGAGTACAATTTTCATCGATGAAATAGACTCCTTGTGCTCTCGACGAGGTTCAGAATCGGAACACGAAGCCTCGAGGCGTGTCAAGTCGGAACTACTCGTTCAAATGGATGGCATTAGTTCAAATAGGTAAATTTTTCGATTTTGGAAATATTTTCCAGTTTTTAATTTTTTTTTCTCGTCGAATAAATCACTAAATTTTGGAAAAATTTCTTTTAGTGAGGATCCTAGCAAAGTGGTTATGGTCCTTGCGGCTACGAATTTTCCTTGGGATATAGACGAGGCACTTAGAAGACGTTTGGAGAAACGAATATATATTCCATTACCTAATGGTGAGCTATTTTTAATCCCGAAGCGTGTAAAAATTGTTAATTGACTTTTATTGAATAGTTAATAATTAATAATTTCCTGTATTTTTCTTCAATTGATCAATTCTTTAATTGCTTTTCCTATTTCCAGATGAAGGAAGAGAATCTCTTTTAAAAATTAATCTTCGTGAAGTGAAAGTGGACGTTTCCGTCAATCTCAAAGAAATCGCGAGAAAACTCGAAGGCTATTCAGGAGCTGACATTACAAATGTTTGCAGGTTTGTATTAATTTTATTTTGTGAAAGAAAACCTTTTTTTTTATTATAACTTACATTTTTTGCTACACATATTAATTTTTTACTATTTGCTAATAAATCTCAAAAGAATTAAATTATTTTCATAAATAAATTTTTTTTACAGAAATTGAATTCAATTATAAGTATTTGATAATATTTTTTGAAAAATTACACAAAAAAATGTTGAAACTAAGTGGAATTTTCGAATTTTTCAGAGACGCGTCCATGATGTCGATGCGAAAGAAAATAGCGGGTCTGAGACCTGATCAAATAAGACAGTTGCCAAAGGAAGAATTGGACTTGCCAGTGTCTGCGGAAGACTTTGATGAAGCTGTGGAGCGTTGCAATAAAAGTGTTTCGCAGGAGGACTTGGAAAAGTATGAAAAATGGATGAGTGAATTCGGATCGTCTTGATACCGCAGCTTCCAACTTCGTTAAATTTTACAAATCCATTTTTTTCTAATTGCCTTAAAAAAAGAAAAACAAAAAAAAAGAAAAAAAAAAGAAATGATTGTGTTAACTGTTCCCGTGTAATACTAGATTAATAGAAAATTTAAATTCAGCGTAATATTTTAGATTTGTAGAGCTCAATTTTAACGTCTTCGAAACAATATTTATTTTTACTTTTTAAAATATATATATATATTAATACATTAATTAATGCACACTTTCTTGATTTTATTCATCAAAGATATGTCTTTGTTTTTAAAACTTTTAAATCAACTTTTTTTATATCTTCATTTGCGGATGATATGAATTTTTTAAATAATTCTAATTTGTTAACATCGAAACTCCAATAAAAAGAAGTACTCTTTGTTACAATGTGTAAATAAAATAGTTAATTCGTTAATAATCGTTTTTTTTTAATTTCATGTCAAATATTTCTAATAAACATAATTTCGTGTTTAATTTCATTTTATAAAATTATTTGTCAAAACATTTTGCATCCAAATTACAATAAATGTTTCTATTTTACAACAATTGGATTTTTTCACAATAACTTGTGCCTTTAAATTGCAAATAATAACAATAAATTTAAAAAATGATTTTTTCGTACTAATAGTCAATTAGATATTTTTATAACATTTTATTACAAAAATTAAATAAAAAAAATAAAAAATTAATTACAAAATGAAAGCAAAAAGTAGAATTCTAATCTTAAAAAGTAACTAAAAGTAACTAAAAATAAATCTCAAAATACAAATTATAAT
Organism: Leptopilina myrica (nomen nudum); assembly: GCA_032872475.1. Lineage (NCBI taxonomy): Eukaryota > Metazoa > Arthropoda > Insecta > Hymenoptera > Figitidae > Leptopilina > Leptopilina myrica (nomen nudum). The sequence continues at coordinate 1,786,339 of CM065467.1, forward strand.
TTATAAAATTAAACTGAAAAATAAAATTTTTACTTTGAAAAATTAACTAAAGAAGAAAAATTTAATTAACAAAATTAAACTAAAAAATAGAATTTTAATTTATAAAATTAAACTGAAAAATAAAATTATTTTTGCAAAATTGAAGTAAAATGTAAAATTTTAATTTTGAAAATTAACTAAAAATTAAAATCCTAATTTGAAAAAATAACTGAAAAATAAAATTTTCACATTTCAAAATTCAGTAAAGAACAAAATTTTAATTGTGAAAATTAAACTAAAAAATAGAATTTAAATTTATAAAATTAAACTGAAAAATAAAATTTTCACATTGAAAAATTGAAGTAAAATGTAAAATTCTAATTTTGAAAATTAACTGAAAATTAAAATCCTAATTTGAAAAAAAACTGAAAAATTAACTAAAGAAAAAAGTTTAATTAACAAAATTAAAGTAAAAAAAAATTTTAATTTATAAAATTAAACTGAAAAATAAAATTTTAATTACAAAATCGAAGTAAAATGTATAATTCTAATTTTTGAAAATTAACTCAAAATACAAATAATAATTTATAAAATTAAACTCAAAAATAAAATTTTTACTTTGATAAATTAAGTAAAGAATAAAATTTTAATTAACAAAATTAAACTAAAAAATAGAATTTTCATTTTAAAAAATAAAATATAGAAAATTTTTTTATAAACTAAAATAGCTGTATAAAATTTGAATTTATTAAATTAAAATAACAAATTAGCTTTAAATTTAATATTGATAATAGTAAAATATTAATTTAATTTCCAAAAATATTTACTCAGCTTTGAGACTAAAATAAATTGAAAAATTACAACTATAATAAAAATCGTTTAGTAAAAAATCATAATTTATATATTTTATTAAAATTTCCCACATTTTCTTTAAAAAAGAGGACAATTTTCCCAAATAACACAAAACGACATTCAAATTTACCGCCACCTAAGTAGCATCACATTCGGTTTTGTCCTCGGCCATGTTCGTCAAACTTCGTTCATTTCCGAACACCTCCGAAAGGACGCGAGTCGCCATTTTGTCCGCCATTGTTGATTATCACATGTTTATCGCTGTAAAAACGCTCCACGGAATGATTGGAAAATGTTTGTTTTTTTTTAACTTTACAGGTTCAATTTATCAATGACATGCAAATATTAATATAATTTAGACATTGTAATAATAGTTTTTCATTTTTATGTCGTTATTTTCGTTTTTCGGTGTTATTATTCGGTGGTGTTTGAGAAAAAACTAACCTTGTCAAAACGTTTTATACTGATTTTGACATTAGTTCGATATGGCGGTGTTTTTTTAAGCGGATGTGTGTGTGGTCATAAGTTTTCGCGTTTTTCGGGTTCTTTTTTTCCAATAATATAAATAAGTGTTCGGGATTTTTGTCATTAAATAATGGAGGCGAGTGCGAGTACCGGGACTCGTGCGACGCGTTTTATGATGGAAGGTGTTGGTGCTCGTGTTATTCGAGGACCAGAATGGAAATGGGGAAAACAGGTTAACATTTAGGTTATCTATTTTCAAAAAGCCATGAGTTTTATGTTATTTTTCACTATTATTGGTCCCGTTTTTTCGAATGACAACTATTTCGTTTGATTTTCAGAATTATTGGTTTTGTTCTCAACTCGATTTTGTTGGGAAATATAGTTGTTGTTTGAAGAAATACGAGGCGAAAATAGAAATGGGATGGAATCAATTTTTTATTGTTTGGGACTTTCTTTTTTTGTTGTTTGCAATTGTTTTTTTGGGGGGGAGATTGTTAATGTTCTATTACTGTTGGTTAATTGTTTTTTTATTTTTTGTTTTTGCTTTGGAAATTGTGATTCTGATCTGTTGTTTACACCTATAGCGTCTAATTATAACCTTAATTCGCTACAATTTGACGTTTGTTTTTGCCATTTTGCTTTTCGCTTATTTGAAACAGTTTTTAATTTTCTTTAAAGTTTATTTTATTTTCTTTTCTTTTCTATTGTTTTTTATTTATGAATTTTCGTTTTTGGGAAAATTTTCTACAAAAAAGCAGAAAATTGGCAAAAAAATAAATTTCTGTGTTCAGTCTTTTGTAGATTTTTTTTGACATTTTGATGCTTCTTTTTTTCCCAGGATGGGGGCGAAGGCCATGTGGGAACTGTGCGAAATTTCGAATCTCCAGAAGAAGTGGTCGTTGTTTGGGACAATGGAACGGCGGCAAATTATCGCTGTTCGGGAGCTTATGATTTGAGAATTTTAGACTCGGCTCCAACTGGTGTCAAGCACGATGGCACCATGTGCGACACGTGTCGTCAGCAGCCAATTTTCGGCATTCGTTGGAAATGTGCAGAATGTGGAAATTATGATTTATGCTCAATTTGCTATCATGGCGATAAGCATCATTTGAGGCACAGATTCTATCGAATCGCAACTCCTGGCAGTGAACGGGTTCTTTTGGAACCTCGGAGAAAAAGTAAAAAGGTAAATGGAAAATATTTCCTTCTCATCATCTACTAAGATAATAGAAAAATAATTTTTCATGTCTATACAAACTTTTCTTTAAAGCAAAGGAATAATTTTTATAAACATTTTGTTGTTTTTAGCACGAGAGATATTTTTTTTTCAAATCCTAAACTTTGTTTGTTTAATAAAAGTCACAGGAATATAAATAAAGATTACAATTTTCCTTCTCAGGTTAATAATCTAAATATGGAAATTTATCATGAAAGAATTTAATTTTCGAGAAATTTGTTGGGATTAAAATATAAAATTTGTTTTTAGATTGCCATTCGGGGGATATTTCCGAGTGCTCGAGTCGTGAGGGGAGTTGACTGGCAATGGGAAGATCAGGACGGTGGAAACGGTCGTCGCGGTAAAGTAAATGAAGTTCAAGATTGGTCTGCTGCCAGTCCACGTTCAGCAGCCTATGTAATTTGGGACAATGGTGCAAAAAATTTATATCGCGTTGGCTTCGAAGGAATGGTACGTGCTATTTAAATGTAATTTTCTTCTAATTTAGAGAAAAAATAAAAAATTCATTTTTTCTTTGCAAAAAAAAACAAAACAGGCCGACTTGAAAGTCGTAAGCGATGCGAAGGGACAAACTGTGTACAGGGATCATTTACCTTTATTGGGAGAACAAGGTCCAGGACGAACGGGTCCTCACGGTTTGCAGATTGGTGATCAAGTAAGTAATTCGCACTTTGTTATCAAAGTTCGTTTTTTTCAAAGTATATTTTTATTACAAGAATTATTCGTATTGTTTGAATAAAAAAAAATTAATTACCGATAGTTACTGTTCAAAGAGAAATGAAAATTATTCCCCTAGATTGATTTTAAAATTTTCTACTTGTAAATTATATTCTTCTCTTATCAGAGAACGAATAAATAAAGTAAAAGAGAATTTAAAAATTTTGAAACAAGTTAGTAATATTTGTATTTTAGTACTAACATTTATTTCTATTTAACTTGATTTATTTTACTGACAAATATTACCTACAAACATTTTATAAAAAAAAGATCAAACCCCATTAATCATCATTTACAAAACAAAAAAATAGAGAAATATTTTTTGCAATGCAAACTAATCTCATGAGAAGTGTGTCGGATAAATTTTTATTTTTCGAAATAAAAAAAAAGGCAATTACTGGAATTGGAGAATGTTTTTTTTAAATTGGATTTTTTTGCCCATAGGTAAATGTTGATTTAGAATTAGAAATTGTTCAATCACTGCAACACGGACATGGCGGTTGGACAGATGGAATGTTTGAGTGCCTAGGCACCACTGGGACTGTTGTTGGTATTGATGAGGATCATGATATTGTTGTTTCATACCCTAGTGGTAATCGATGGACGTTTAATCCTGCCGTGTTAACCAAAGTTCAAATACCAGTGCCTGTAACCAGTTCCAATACTGATAATCAAACTTTCGCTGTTGGCGATTTAGTTCAAATCTGCAATGATATTGAGAAAATTAAATTGCTACAGCGTGGTCATGGCGAATGGGCGGAAGCAATGGCTCCAGTAAGTTTGAATGGAAGTTGTATTCTTTTGTTTAATAATTACATTTTAATGTGGGACTGGTGGGATTTTCAGTAAAAGAGAATTGGCTTTTTGTTTGAATTCGAAAAAGTTGGAGAATTATAATGGGTTTATAATTAGCAGAGTTTTCGCAGGTCAAGATATTGAGGGGAAAACCAGGGATTTTTATTAAAAGTACTGGAGATAATTTAATTTTTAGAATTCATAGGAGGTTTTAATGAAGCTTTGTTTCCTTTTTCTTTGTCTCGTAAACTATGACGTTACCATAAATTTAGTAGAGAAAGTCTTCAATTTTCTCTATTTCTGACAATAATTTCTTTTTAAATAACTTAATTCTTCAAAATATAATAATGATTTAATTATTCAGAAACTATTATAAAATTATTATTTAGAAATTATTTGATGAGAGCAATTTTACTTAAATATTTTTAAATTAATTAAATTTGAAAAGAGTTGGGTTTTCAGATGAATTTTAGATTTTAATTTGAAATTTTAGAAAATTTCTATTTTGAATGAATTTTATAAGAATTTTTAAAGAACATGGATTTTTGAACAATTTTCATAATTCAATTATTCTAAAAATTACTTAACATTTTTAACGTCTATTGAATTAATTTTTAAAAATAATAGATTTATAGAAGAATAAATTTTCTAGAAAATTAAATTAATTACATTTTTTAGTTAAAAACACTAACGAAAATTTATATTCGGGGAAGCTACAAATGATTTGGTTAAAAATTTTTAAATGATAATTGAATTTTTAAAATGTTTCACTTCAAAAGAATGGAAAATTTTATTATTTCATACTTTCAATAGACAATTCTGTAAAATTAATTTTTTTCAAAAAATGTTAATTGAATTTATGTTTTGAAATTATTTGAAGATTTTATTTTCTATTATATAATTAAAGATTTTTCGTAAAATTTAATTAAAAAGAAGTAGATTTGAAAATTGGCAAAAAACTTTTGTAAAATTATTCAAAAAAAATTTATTAAAAAAAAACTTTAGTTAAAAATTCTAGAAAATAATAATCGTAATGATGAAAATAATTTTTAAATATGGTATTCAATTGTAATACTAAATTTTAACTAAAATTCATTTTTAAATCAATATTTATTAGAAAATTCTACAAGAAATAAATTATTTAACTATAAAAATAAACAATATTAAATAATTGAATGTTTCTTAAAATTCAATTGTCATAAAGAATTTTTTCAAAATTTAATAATTACCTTTTTAATTATTAAACAAAACTATTTTTATTACTATTATTTATTTTTTGTTGTCAAGACACAAATTTAAAAATAATTTTTAACAATAATTTTATTTTTCGAGAAAATTGATGAATATTTTTAATATGAAAAATAATTGAAATTCTGCCAAGAATGTTATTAAAATTTGCAAAAAATAATTGAATTTTGGAGAAAAATTTTATTGTTTTATAAAGACAATTTAAATTTTGACAAGAATTTTTGTAAAATTTCAAACATAATTGAATTTTTGCGAAGAATTATATTACTTTTGAAAATAATTGAATTCTTCCGATTAATTTTAATGAAATTTCGTTTTAAATAATTGAATTATTTTGTAAAATTTTATTAATATAGTAAACATTTGAAATAATTGAATTTTGAGACATTTCTGAAATCAATTAAATTTCTACGAAGAATTTTATTAAAATTATTTTGAAAAAATTGAATTTTTACAAAAGAATTTCATTTAACATTTGAAGAATAAATAATTAAAGATAATAAAGTAATTGAATTTCTGAGAAGAATAATTGAATTATTTTGTGAAATTTTATTAAAATTGTAAACATTGAAAAACATTAAATTTTGACAAATTTTTGAAATTAATTAAATTTTTTGAAGAATAAATAATAAAAGATAAAAAAGTAATTGAATTTTTGATAAGAATAATTGTTGTTCTGCAATAATACCTATTTGCTTCAAATTTAAATTTGTTTTTAATGATTAAAATAATTCTTACTGAGAAAAAAGAAATTAAAACGGAGTAATAAATCTTTAATGAAGATAAATCTGTTATAATTACAAGATGTAATTGATTCGGTTCGAAAGTCCTTTTTTTAGTGTGTGTCAGATATTTATTAATTTTGCGGACATTTTTTTTCAGACTCTTGGCAAAATTGGAAGAGTACAGCAAATTTATCACGATGGCGATCTCAAAGTTGATGTTTGTAGCACAGCTTGGACTTATAATCCTCAAGCTGTGACTAAAGTCGCGAGTAGCGATGGTAGTGTACCAGGAAACAGTAGTGGAGGTTTGTTTACTTTTAACATTTGTTATTGTTATTTTTTTATTATTATTTTGATTGTTTTATTACTTTCTTAATCAATGTTTCTAAAGTTTTGAACATTCACATGAACGAAATTTTTTTCTTTTCAATATTTTTCAAAATTATTATCTTTAAATGGCAATTTAAATATTAAGAAAATAATTCATTTTTTAATTTATAAATTAATATTTTCTACAAAATTCGAACATTGAAAATAGTAATAAAAAAATTAGTTCATTTGAACGTTCAGAACTTTAGGGGCATCGTAATTAAAGGTAATGTATTTTTTTTAATATAGCTGATAATAATTTTCGTAAACAATTACCTTTAACTTTGAATTAACTTTTAATAATCGAAACGAAATTTCAATTTCAGAACGTTTGTCTGCCTTATTAAAAAAATTGTTCGAAACGCACGTTTCTGGAGATGTAAATGAAGAGCTGGTGAAAACAGCAGCAAATGGCGATGCGACAAAGTGTGAAGAGTGCCTAAAACGACCAGAGGCTGATGTTAACGGTGTATTTGCTGGTCATACGGCACTGCAAGCTGCAAGTCAAAATGGTCATTTAGAAGTGATTAAAATTCTACTTCGCTACAAAGCCGATGTCGAAATTGAAGTAAGTGCTTTTGTTTTTGCAATTTTATCACATTGTTCGATCGAATTTATTTTTTCACTGCGACGCTTTTTTTCGCTACGTAAAATCCCTTTTATCAGAAAGCGGTACGTTATTTTTAAAAAATTTCATGAGTTTTGAATTCGTGTCGTTTTTTTTCTATTTTCATGATTAACATAGTGAATCCCTTGTTAATGTCTGCATTTAAAGTTGAAATATATTAGTCTCTAGATTACGTTTCATTATGCTGATCTTCCCTTCTGAAAGTCAAACGAGAAGTCAAACTGCTACTGTGGATTAGGCTTGCATTGTCCTCTGGAAAGTGTTTCTAGTCTAAGCGTTTTATTAACTTTCCATTAGCTGAAATCCTCTTTCTGTTTTTTGTAAAAGAAATTTTGATACCTGAAAAAAGTTGATACAAGATAACATTTGGTATTCTATACACTTTTATACAAAAAAAAATTAGTAATAGTGGGTAATATTCATAATAAAGTTTGTGATTAAAAAGAATAACAATTCTGTGGAAGATAAGAAGTTAATGACAAAAGTGGAAGATTTTTTGTTTTAGAAAGTTTTGGAACATTAGTTGGCAGTGACACTTAAAAGTTTTAATCTGATTGCAGGACAAAGACGGCGATAGAGCGGTTCATCACGCTGCTTTTGGCGATGAGCCCGGTGTGATGGCTCTCCTTGCCGGTGCTGGAGCAGATCTCAATGTTCGAAACAAAAGACGACAAACAGCTCTTCATATCGCGGTTAATCGGGGCCACGTTGGTGTTGTGAGGACTCTACTTGAATTGGGCTGTCATCCTAGTCTACAGGTTAGTCTCTTTTATTACTTTGAAACTTCTGAATTTATTTCAAATATCTATTTGCAGCAAATTTCACATCGGGGGAATTATAATTTATCGTGGTACTGAGAATTGTACAAAAAATCATAATAAAAAAAAATTATGTTGAGTTAATTTTTGTGCAGACAAATAGTTTTTGGTAAAAATCTTACGAAACTCTGTATAGTTTTGTAGTTAAAAAGTTTTTGAACAAGAAATGTTCAGGGTTGCGATGCAACTTGGAAAAAAATCTGGAAAACCTGGAAATGACAGGGAATTTTTATAAAAATTGAAGGAACCTGGAAAAATCGGGGAATTTCGATCGAAATCCTGGAAAATTATTGTTTTTTAATTGAATTCTTGAAACCTAATTTTACATAAATATTTCAAATTCAATTTTAAGAGTTGCATTTACGATATTCATAATTAAATGAATTTGAAAACATTTTCATTGGAAAATTTGTGAAATTTCATTTTTAAATGAATTTCATTAAAAAATTTTAAAAACCAAGATTTAAAAAAATTTTAGTTAAAAACTCAAAAACAAATTGAATTTTGAAGCAAACACGTATTAAAAATTCAATTATTCTTCTCAGAAGTTCAATTACTTTTTTTTATCTTTCATTATTTATTCTGCAAAAAATTCAATTATTTTCAAAAATTTCAATAAAATTCTTTTGTAACAATTTAATTTTTTTTCCAAATAATTTTAATAAAATTCTTCGTCGAAATAAATAGAAATTTAATTGATTTAAAAAATTTGTTAAAATTCAATTCATTTCAATTGTTTGTTATTTAAATAAAATTTTACAGAAGAATTCAATTACTTAAAATTAAATTTTAATATAACTAGTCGGAACAATTCAATTATTTTCCAAATTAATATACAATTCTTCTCAAAAATTCAATTATGTTTGAAATTTTACAAAAATTCTTGTCAAAAGTTAAATTGTCTTTATAAATAATTAAATTTTTCTCTAAAATTCAATTCTTTATTGGAAATTTTAATAATATTCTTGGCATAATTTCAATTATTTTTCATATACAAAATTTTCATCAAATTTCTCAAAAAATGAAATTATTTCTAAAAAATTTATTAAAATTTGTTAAGTGCATTAAATGATTTTAAAATTTGTTGATAAAATTCTTTACGAAAATTCAATTTAAGAAAACATTCAATTATTTAATAAAATATTTATTTTTATAGTCAAAAAAATTAATTATTCTTCGTAGAAATGGAAATAATTTCCAAAATTTGTTAAAATTCAATTATTTTCAATGTCTACTATTTCAAAAAATTTTAACAAAAGAATTCAAATATTTAAAAGGAAATTTTAATAAAATTCGCTTTAAGAATTCAATTACTTTCAAAATTACTATAATTCTTTGCAAAAATCCTATTATGTTGAAAAATTTTCAAAAATAATCGTCGTGATTCCAGATTTCCGGATCTCTGTCCACACTTGAAGTTAGTTATGGTTATTCTTTTGTTTTTTATACGTTTGTTTTGAAAATTAATTTTTGTGGGTTAAGTATTAGCATTTTTTATATTTTTAAATGTCAAATTTTCCAATGTTTATGTTATTATTGTACAGTGCTGCCAGATTGAAAGAAATATAGTCAATATAGTAAAAACTTGAAGTTTGTTTGAAAATGTTGTGAAGGCTGTGTATATATCAAGTAATTATGAAAATATTTATAAACATTTAAATTAAATAATATAAATAAACCATTTTTTAAAGATAAATTATAATTTTTGTTCTTTACGTTTTTATGATTATAATAATAAATGTAATAATTATTAATTACTAAAGTAATTGTTACTTTTAGTAACAGTCATTTTCAGTGCATTAATTTTAAAAATTAAAAACATTGAAAACTTTTACTTTCAAATTGCGAACAGATTCAAACACAGCAATATTAATTTATTTCTTTATAATTCTTTGTGAAATTTAATTTCATTTATCATATTCTAGAAAAAATTATAACCAAAATCTGAAGAAAGTTTTCTGATTAATTTAAAGATTTCTGAAGATAAATAAGAAAATTCTGAAGATTTGTCGTTTCAATCATCTGGCAGTACTGTTATAGTGTTTGATTCAATTTTTAGCTTTACAACTATCATTTACTCTAAAGGTAAATACTTTTCTATAATTTAATGTTAACATTATTTCAATATATTGAAAAAAGTTATTTGATATAATTTACATTCAATTGAATTTTATTTTTATAAATTTCTTAATGCAGAATATTTAGTTTTTTAACTTTTTAATAAATTTTTAACTTGCAAAACTCTAAATAATGTAATTGTTAAAAATATAATATTTATTTTTCATAATTTAAAATTATTAATTATTGTCATAATAATTTAAAATAATTACTATATTATTAAAGACTACAACATAAATTTAAATTATCAAAGTATATTTTATAAAATAGTAATTTAATACAAGTTTTATATTTATATTTTTTATTACATAAAAATATTGTCTAATGTCATGTTTATTTTATGAACTTTAAACATGTCTTAATTTTCATATGTTTTTAATTAATACGTGATTTATAGAATATTCAACAAATCAATGAAAATATATTGTCAATTTTTTCAATTAAAAATATATTACATCAAATATCTATTTCCAATATTTAAATAATGTTAACATTAAATTATGGACACATACCTGCCGAGTAAATAATAATTATAAAGTTAAAAATTCAATTAAACAACCAATATATAGAATTAAAATGTAGGGGCTATCATAAGCCTAAAATTTATCTGAAATTTTTTTTTCTTTGTTTCTAAAAACGAATTTAGAATATTTTTTTTATGCTTCATTATAATATTATATTACATCTTGTAATTAAATAATTTATTCAAGTTATAGTTTGTATTAATACTATAGATATTTTGTTTTCCAAAGAAATTATAATTAAAAGTTGTTAACTTTATTATTTTTCAATTAATTTAATTTTTTGCAGTTATGGTAGTTTCAAAAGATACGGAATTTTTTGTTTAAAAAGCTAAATGAATAATTATTTTTTTAATTTTTGGAATAATTAAAATTTTCGTAATCAAAATTATTTTGAAAATAAAAGTATAAAATATGTAACAATTTTTGCGAGATTCAATTTTCTTCGTACAACATGAAAGTTTAACAGCAGTAATAGTATTTTAACAAAATTTATAGGATTCACTTAAAATTCGTTTCTAATACGTTAAATATGACATTAAAATTTATAAATTCAAAATAGAACTTCCATTTGTCTGACTTTCTTCTAATTTATCGGACTGGATAAACTACAGATTTCACTTTATTAGCGAAATTTTTCAGTGCTTCAATTAATACTTTAAAAAGTATATTTAAATTAAAATGGTTTTATATTGTTTAAAATAAGCAATGTAAAAGATAAAATTTGCTCAAAAAATAATTTTTCACCTCCTGCTGGTTACCGGCTGTGGCTATTTTTTTATTAATTGTGAATTAAATTAATTTTTATGACCCAGATACTAATTGGAATTGTTCTAGCATGGTGGCCACTAAAAACAGTCAAAAAATTTCCCTGACTTTTTCCCGACTTTTCCTGACCAATATTCTGGGTGTTTTTAACTTGGTTTCTAATGAACAATAATTTAAATAAGAAATATATCTCTCAAATTATTATTAATAACTACTATTCATTTCAAACAGTTGAGAAGGATGTTTTAAGGATTTTTGAATCAATTTGTAGAAGTAGATACAATTCTTTATTTTTAAAATTAAATCTTTAATCTTAAAGTAGCTGAGACTGCGGAAAAAACTTAAATTTTGAAAAGATGTTTTTTAGTCAATAAATCCGTTTAGATGCAAAAATATATAAATAGATCAATCTTGTATAGGCCAATTGTCCTCACCAACATTTAATAAAAAAAGCTTCTAATATTTTAGCGTAAAATAAATGTTTTGCTCTTTTTTCAAAACTTTGATTTTGTAACATTTAACAATTATAAATTTAATAAACTAAAATTTATTTATAAATAAAAAACAAAATTATGGGTTTAATTGTCGTGGGCGGTTTCGTTTTTCGGCCGTGTACTTGCCTAATGACATAAATACACTGAAAAAAATTATTTGATTCAATTAATTCGAATTATTTGCAAAAATTTTATTTGGATCTAATTAATATTTATTTGCTTCAAATAACTTGAATTATTTGAATCACATTTGTTTAACTCAAATAAATCTTAATTGGATCAATTAAATAATTAATTGATTATAATAAACGAATTTATTTAATGCAAATAATTAGTTATTTGAAACAATATATTTATTTATTTCACTCAATTAATTGGATATTTGATATAAATAAAAATTATTTTATATTTATATCTAACTATTTCCGTTAGAAAGATAATGCAATTTGACTGTTTTGGCTGTTTAATATTTAGCCCTAGTCTCCCTTATATAAATTTTTTTCTTTTTATAATCTTTACAATTTCCCTGACTAATTAAAAAATTCCCTGACTTTTCCCTGACCTATTTATTTTTCCCTGACTTTTCCCTGACCAGTGGCCACCATAGACTAGCCATAGTTCAGGTCCAGTAATGTAAATTCTATTTAAATTGAGACCATTAAGTGAAAGTATTTGAATTAAAAAAAAATTAGAAGTTCGAAGTTCGAAGTATTCTTAAATCTTTTTTGTAAACTTTAAAGTTTCAAAATAATATAAAATGAAAAGTTAATTCTCTATAATTGTTAACTTTTTCCACTTTTAATTATTTCAAACTTTTTGTTAGGTAATAATAATTATTTCTTTAAACATTTTTTAAAATAAAATGGAGTTTAAATTGTTTAAAATAAGCAGTTGGATACAACATTCCCGCGCGCTTGCGCGCGGATAGTTTAGCTAGTTTTCAAAAATTCTAGTCAAATTTCAATTACTTTTATAAATAATAAAATTTTTCTCCAAAATTCAAACATTTCTGAAAATAATAATTAAATTTTGATAAAATTCTTTATGAAAATTCAATTTTAAGAAACATTCAATTATTTAATAAATTGTTTATTTTTATAGTTAAATAATTGATTTCTTGTAGAATTTTCTAATAAATATTGATTTAAAAATGAATTTCAGTTAAAATTTTGTATTTTAATTAAATATCATATTCAAAAATTATTTTCATCATAACGATTATTTTCTGGAATTTTTAACTAAAGTTCTTCTTTAAATCAATTATTTTAAATATTTAAAAAAAAATTTCTTTGACAACTTTCAAATTGATTTGTTTTCAATTCAATTTAATGAAATTTTATCGATTTTTTGAAAAATCTTTAATTATATAATAAAAAATAAAAGTTTCAAATAATTTCAAAACGAAAATTCAATTAAACTTGTTTAAAAAATTAACTGTACAGAATTGTTCGTAAAAAATATAAAAAATTCAAATTTATTTTAATTTGAACCCTTTGGAAAATGCAATTATTTCCAAAAATCAACGACTATAATGCTTTCAATATTCAATTATAATCTAAAATTGTAACCAAAATTCATTTTTAAATCAATATTTATTAGAAAATTCTAGGAGAATTCATTTATTTAACTCTATACACAAACATTTTATTAAATAATTGAACGTTTTTGAAAATTGATTTTTCGTGAAGAACTTAATCAACAAAATTTTTAAATAATAATTGAATTTTTTTAGGAAATTGTAGTAAAATTTTTAAAAATACTTTCATGTTTCGAGAAATTTAAAGAAAATTTTGTTTATTAAAAATAATTGAAATTCTGACAAGAATTTTATTAAAATTTTTGATATAATAATTGAATTTCGAAGAAAAATGTTATTATTTTTAAAGATAATTTAAATTTTAAGGATTTTTGGAACATAATTGGATTTT